>CM071924.1:60873137-61003999 GCA_016081115.2 Rehmannia glutinosa | reverse complement strand
GGATGTATTACTAAGCTGCCGCTTCCACGAAATGTTGAAATTACCATTTGTGGGATCAAGTCCTCGTTTTACTAAAGAGTTTACGATCACTGCTGAGGATCTAGTGGAGCATTGTTTGCTTAAAATCGGAAGGAAGACGCGGAGATATTGGAGGGTGATGTAAACTTAGGCACCTGTTTGCATGGAAGGAAATGGCCAAACTCGACTATCTGCGAAGCATGGTTTTACGGTGATAAGAAAGCTATTTGAAAGAAGACTACCACAAGTTATTGGATATTGTTGCTAAGTCGCGTAGACATCAAATTTGGAAGCTTTAATCCTATCCAAAACTAAGCTAATCGTGATGGCCGTAATCATGCGGAAAATAAGGTAAATTGGGTTGAGTTTGTAGATACACGAGACTCTCCCAAAATGTTGGAAATAAGTCTTTCAAGGAAGATGGATCGTTCGGAGGATCCTTGGGGTATGTCCTTGTGATTGGCCGGTTGATGGAGGTGAAGGAGTTCCACTCCAGGCATGGAAAGCGTTACATGTCAACAAGAAAATGTTCCGATCAAATCTCTCGGGAGCTTAGAAGAGCTTATGCGAAGGGGGACACTAGTAAGGGGAATCACCGACCGAGGATACAAATTGTCTCCTCCCCTCCCAAAAAGAAAGTTGCCCTGCGGTGGAAAGAAGATTCTTTGCCGGCCGAAAGAAAACGAAAGATGCACTCGCCTGCTGTGCCTTGTGGAGAAGAAACCTCAAATGCCTTCTCCGGTTGTCAAGAAAAAGGAGGACCGACGGGCCTAGAAAGCCACTCCTCGAGAAAAGAAAGAAGCACCTACCCCCACCGCCCGGACTCGGGAAAACGCATCCGAACCGTAAATTCCTCCGGTAAGGACCAAAAGGAGAAGACTCTTCAAGCGATCGGAGCTTGAGAAAACAAATGAGTCTGCCACTCACCGGAACAGATCAAAACAATGGAGAAGTAGAGTCTCTGGAGATTATTGATGCAGCGCAGTCTGCGAGACGATCAGCAGAGGCAAGTCAAGACCCGGTGTAGACCGAGGGACAAAGGAAAAAAGCGGCTAAGACAGATGAATCCCACTGTCGGGGCGCATCTCCACTGCGACATACGGGCCGAGGGTGAAGAGCAGCAAGCTCTACTACCCTCCATTCCTGAGACAGAAGGACAACACGAAGATGATGATGATGATGTGATCATGCTATCTCCACCATATCCAGACATTCAAAATCGTCTGCGTGAATGGAGGAAGTGGAAGCTAAGTCGATCGAGGAACAGTTCCAAAGACCCGAATTTATTGAAGAAGAAGAAGCTGATGAATTTCCTCGATTTGACCACAATGGTCCGGCATTGGATGAAGAGAATCGCATAGATATTTTGAATATCTTCAAAGAAAAGAGAAGGAGCGATTGGCGGCGAAGCTTGAGAGAAGGCCAATATTTGTCCCTTCACTGGAACCATCGATCACACTCATCCCCACCTCGATGTTCTCTCGGGGAAGTGATGAGGATCTGGACCTGTGCTTCTTCTTCTGAAGAGATGGAAATGCAAAGCAAGCCATGCGGGAATCCAGAGTGATGCATGAGCAACTTGGTGATGGAAGGACACGGAGAGTCTTCCAAGTCACGGAGATTGACCACTATGGGAGTGGTGCGGCAGATTGCAAATCGTTGTTCTTTGCGACCACTTCCCGACTCACTCGAGGAAGGTTATAAGGGTAATGGCGATGAAACTGGGAATTTGGGGACCCAAGTCGAGCCAACCCCTATTGAAGGTGTCTTACCACCGCCCCAAAGGCTGAACACTCAAAGGAAACAAAAGGGAGTTTGGAGAAGAGTGACCCTATTCCAAGTCACTCAGCTGGTGTACCAGTGAGGAAACTCTATCCACTGCGGCTAGGTTGGAGGTTGCTTTGACAACTCCACCATGAATCTCGGGCGAAGTGGAGACGAAAAAAGAAAATAATACACAACAAGTTGTCACATGTGGCTCGGACGATTGAGATCGTCTCGGTGAAGTGCCAACTACTCTCTGCGCCGAGGACGTTGCGGATGCGGTGAGGCACGGGATGGTTACGCCCGGGAGTTAACACTGGCAATGAAAGTGCAATCCACGGAGTTGAGACTCACTCGTGGATGCCATCGAAGACCCTAAGACAAGGCATTTGGCTGTGCATCAAGGGAATGTCCAGCACTTGCGGTTGAGATCTGCGGGAGGTGCTCAAGGCCTACGGGAGGTTGAGACTTCCCGAGGTAAAGAAGTATACGAACATCCCTCCGAGTTATCATCGATGCATCCGAGAAGGAGATAAGTGACCTTCATGATTCCCAAGACAACCGGGACGTAACTTTTCTAGGATCCGAAGGTGAAGATGAAGTTTTCAGTCATCCCCATTACAAATCCAACCGACTCACCGAGGATTTTCTTCCCGGACGAGTAAGGCGGGCAATTTAAGGTTGCTCGTCAAAAGTTCAATTTTGATGATGAGCCACCTTACAAATCTCATCATCGTCCGATGACGCTCTTGAAACGACGGGACCGGACAAACTCAAAAGGAAAAATCAGCTAAGACCGATGAAGCTATTGAGACATCGAGGCTCGGCCCACCACCGGTCAATACCACAACAGACTGGTGAAACACGATTAATCACAAGAGCTCCCAAAGCTACGGCGAGAATGGACTCAATCGGGCACATCACGACCGCAAGTCAGCAGTTGAATGTATTCCCTATGTCCGTGACGATGCGTTTGAACAAACTTCCCTTTCACACTTTGAGTCGCCCGATCTTGATGAAGAATCAGCTAGAGATCAACGACGTTTCCATAAACTCTGATCCCGTCATTCCAACGATACCATCGTTCAAGCGACTTTGACTTTGACGCTTGCTTGGCCGCCACCGAGATGGAGGTAATAATTCCCTGCGGTTCGAGAAAGTTTTCAAGGCTATATTTGCGGAGATAGATAAGATGGAAAGGCACCGGGGCCTCATTAGACATGCGGCCGGATAACCAAGATGCTAATCTTCACTGCCCGATCTGCGTGGAATCATAGTCGATCCGGAATGGTGGCAACAACAGGCAACGATGTCGTGGAACAAGTTCGATACTTTAAAGTATTGTACAACAAGATGCTAATCTGGAGCGCCGATAATCTTGACATGAAGAAGAGGATGCAAGAAAAACATTGATAGAATGCATACCTCTCATACCACGTAAATGGAACTGCGCACGAATTTCATCGTAAAAAACTTCTCAGCGTCGAGAGAACATGAATGAAAAATTCAACATTCTTATGGGCCGAAATGAAGTTGGTGACAGCCAATCCAACGCCACTCGCTTCGGGAATTTTGAGCAAAGATACTCCGCAGAATCCAAGCGTAACTTCGGCTATCGGGTCCGCTAGATTTCATGCTCGGGCATGTTTCCGAGGTTCCTATCTCCTTTGATGATGCCCAAAAGGGGAAGAGGAATACCTAAAGACGTTGGAAGGGTCCGCGGTGAGAAGAAGGACGCAATGTGAAGGAGAAGGCAACAAAAGCGAGAAAGAAAAGAGAAAATCGGTTGAGGGGAAGGTTCGAAGGATATGACTTTGATGGTTGCTAGAACCCTCACAAGGACTTGAACATCACCGTGACATAATCAACAAACTTCCGGTGACTCGTCGCTCCAACACTCTGTTGTGCCCATGTCGAGAAGAGGAAAATAGTTGAATCGAGAGATGACGAAGATTGAAAGAAAAATGTATGCCGTGCGATGGATATATTTGAAAAATACGGAGGCATTCCTACAGGGAAGAGACACCATGCCATTTCGGGCGTAAAATCGAGCCTAGATCATTGATGAATTCAAGACGCTCGCATTCGAGGATACTTCGAGAACATGACCATGGCCCAAGCCTCGGACTTGTATTGGGAAAAAGGCCTCCAAGTTTGTGCGAAGAAGAAGGCGATAGGCAAGCGAGACTCAGAGCGGTCGCTCTGGCCGGTCACTTTCTTGGAAAGAAGAAGGCCACAAGACAATACACACCCCGAGAGGAAGAGGTAGAAGCGTGGAGGAAGAGGTTTCAAACCTAGACTCTACCCAAAAACATCGAATATATAGATCCGTGGAAGAAAGTAGGGATCTATTTGGTGTGTTTGACGAAGTAGCCAACTCGCAAGTGGCCAAGAAACAATGCCGAGTATGTAAAGAGAATCGAAGAAGAAAATCGAAGACAAACTCAGCCGTGGGAAGAGAGACAAGAAAGAAAAAGAGGAGATGAAGGCGCCGAGAAAAGCCTATGAGAAAAAGAAAGCGGTGAAGAAGAAGAGAAGAAAAGAAAAAGGTCAAGACGACAAAGTCGATGAAGAAAGAATGAGGCAAAAGGAGATGAAGTGTTGTTGTCCACCCTTCATGTAATTTACTTTTGTAAATACATAAGTATGTAAGTCTTCTCAGACATTTAATAAGAAATCTATAATTTCTCTATTTTTTTTTTTTTTGCGTAGACATAGATGTTTGCTCGATACACTTTGTAAACAATGTGTAAAGGACAAGAATGTTATGATCAATAAAAAGATTGATTCTACGCATACATTCTCTTCTTGCACTACATGTATGTATCTTTGATGCTTATATTTTTGCATGTATGTTTTAAGCTTTGGCATCATCAAAAAGGGGGAAATTGTTGGGAAATTTATTGTTTAGATTTTGATGAATGCCATGTAAAACTTAGACTAGAAAGTTGGCACCCCATTTTCTTTGTAATTTGCATTGTAATAGATAGGGTTGTTCGAGCCAGTCAAGTCGCCTATGCCTGGATATGCAAGAAGTCAATTGAAGGCTAAAATGAAGACTCATTTGAAGCGGTGAGTATAGCAAGGAGGAGAAGTCTAGAACTCGATCAAGGAGTAGCGACTATGATTTAGCTATGAGAAGTGTCGGTCAAGTCAACTCAAGACAAGACAAGTCAAGTTGAAGTGACAGAGATGAGTCTTCCAATGATTGGGAGGCGACTCGAAGTCATCTGGGGGAAGTTAAGGAACCGCTAATCAAGTCAAGACAATCAAAAGGATCTCATTGCCTGAAGTCAAGAAAGTTACTTAAACAAGTAATACTTCATCTGCGCTTTCTTAAAGTGCTTTCCCCAGAGGCGTGTAAAAGGAATAAACCAATGGGAAGATTTGCACTGTGTCGAACTCCGAAAGTCGACGGTTCATTCAATACGAGGAAATGTCAATTTCAAGGATCGCAACAAGACAAGCCAACGACCACTAGTGTCTTTTGAAAATCACCTATCTCTTCAACGGCGGATTTTTGAAAGAGCACTATAAAAGCGAGAGGAATCAATTTGAGAAGAGGTTACCTTGCATACCAGAACTACGAACATTCAAGCTAACATTAAAGTCAGTAACCTAGCAAAATATTCTCAAGCTATTCAAGCAAATCCTCAAGCTTAAATTTCAAGGAAATCAATCCAACACCAAGTCAAAAGGAAAGACAACTTCAAACTGTTGAAGAGGAAACTTTTGAAGAATCAAAAGGGGTCTACATTCCAAGGAGGATTGTAGAAAGGTTCAAGGTCGAACCAGTCTCAAGTTTTGGAGGGCTTCGTGATCAAATCCAAGAAGCTTGAGCAAGTGAGTGAGGTAGCAAGGCGTAGCCCTATGAAGAAGGCGAGTCGGACGAGAAGCCAACTGTGTGGCCAAGGCATCTCAGGACCGAGTCCCAAAGGATCAAGTCACTGTGTGATCAAGACTTGTATCGGGACTGTTAACTCTTGTGTACTCGATCAATACTTAGTGGATTCCTCCAGGTTGGAGAAGAGAGGAGTAGAAGAATTACCCCATCTTCGAACCTCTATAAAATTTATTGTGTCATTTACTTTTCAGCATTTCATTTCTCGAATATTACACTATATCTGATAATTTGCATTCCAACTGAAATTAACAAAGTGCTAAAATCAAGTGTTAAAAAAACTTAAACCAAATTCAAGGGTGTTAAGTCTTCCATCTAAAATCTTATCACAACCAAGTTAAGTATAAGACTAAACAATGAGTTATTCTATCAACACTCTATCGAGTTTGTTGAGTGGCTAACTCTATTTGTTAACTAACTTAGCTGTCCATCACCAAGGACTTAGTGAAATTAACTCGAATAATTTAAAAAAGGACTAAATTTCGAAAAGTTGGTTAGGTTTATTCAACCCCCTTCTAAACTTTACACTCACACCCCTAAGGACCTACGACCTCCTAAAAAGTGATAAGTTTTACGTCTCCAGCTAGATGTATGATTTTGTTATGGCTCGGTCAAGAGAATGGTTGCCACTTCCTTCTTCGTTCCTCGCTCGTAGTAGTGCTTTACTCTTTGCCCATTGACTATGAAAGTTCGTACATCTTGTGCTATCGATTCAATAGCCCCTGGATGTAGTACCTTTTTAATCACAAATGGACCCGACCAACATGATTTGAGCTTACTCGGAAAGTTTTAGACGCGAATGGTATGAAAACACCACTTGCCCGGGTAAAAACTCCTTCACAAAATCTTTTTGCCGGGCCATATTTTCGTGTGATCCTTGTAGATTTGGGCATTTTCATATGCATCTTCGTATAACTCTTCCAATTTACTTGATTTGTAATTTTCTCTTTTCTCCCACAATGCCGTATCAAAATTTAGCTTTTTCACTGCCGATACGCTTTTTATTCCAATTCCACGGAAAGGTAGCATGCCTTTCAAAGACTAACGATAGGATGCCATTCCCAAGGGTGCTTTGGACGTCGTGCGATAAGCTCACAAGCGTCATCAAGCTTCAAAGCCAATCCTTTCGATTTGTACTAACCATCTTCTCAAGTATCTGCTAATTTCTCTGTTGAAACTTTGGCTTGGCCATTAGATTGCGGGTGATATTCTAAGGCCGCTCTGTGTCTATCACCATATTTCTCTATGAGATTATTGAACACCTTATTGCAAAAATAAGAGCCCCCATCACTAATTAATGCTCTTGGAGTACCAAACCGTGTAAAGATGTTCTTTTGCAAGAATTTCAATACAATTTGTGTATCGTTTATCTTTGTTGGAATCGCCTCTACACATTTGGATACATAATCCACTGCAAGAGGATATAAATGTACCCACATGAGGAAGGAAACGGCCTCATGAAATTTATGCCCCATACATCGAATAACTCCACATCTATCATGTTCGTTAATGGCATCTCATGTCGCCTCGAAATCATCCCCATTCTTCTCGGCATCTATCGCATTGTAACACAAATGTAGAGCGATCTTTACAATTAAAGGCCTACAAAAACTGAATTGTAGTATTTTCTCCGATGTGCGCGTTGACCCCAAAGTGGCCCCTCTTGGTGACGAATGGCACTTCTCTATGATGCTTTCCAACTCTTCTTGAGGCACGCACCTCCTAATTACCGAATTTGAACATTTCTTGAACAACGAAGCTCGTCTACATAAAATATTGCACATCATGAAAGAGTTTATTCTTTTGATGGTGTGTGATATCAAGTGGTAAAATCCCACTTACCAAATTGTTCACATATCGACGCACCATGGAATACTTGCCACTACCATCGTGGTTAGTTCATCCGGAAATGTTTCTTTGATGGTTAGGCTTGTCTCCGCTCCTCATTATCCATGTGCTCTAGTCCGAGAGGTGGTCTCGCCACTACATTCTCACTTTTCTTTCGATCTTGAGTTTCGATATCAAACTCTTACAACAATAGTATCCACCGAATAATCTTAGGCCTTGCATCATTCTTTGAAAAATGATATTTAAGCGATGCATGATCTGTGTGGACTATCGTTTTCGTCCCCAATCAAGTATACACAGAATTTATAAAATGCAAACACCATCTGCGAACAATTCTTTTTAAGTTGTGGTGTAGTTATTGTCACACCCAAACAGGACCATGATGTGATCAAGTAACTTAAACCAGTTGTTAAGCCGATAATTAAATCAACCAAGGATTTATACAACATTAATACTCAAATAGCAAACCATTCATTCAAAACATCCCAAATCGTAGTCTAGCATTGCGTGGAATATCTTAAGTTACACATAGCAAAGTGGAATATCTTAAGTTACAAACCTATTAAATTAACATTCATTCAAAGGGTCCTACACCCTTCTATTACAACAACCGAATTAAAAATGTCCAACAACAAGAATAAAATGGAAATCATCAGTCTACTAGTAGAATAGGGCATGGAATCACTCCATCGCTTGATCTCTTTGACCACGCCTCAACGTGCGTCGTTCACCATTTGGTCACGAGAAAAGGCGGGGATGAGACAAAAAATCTCGATGGATGGGCGTGCGTGTGCATGTGTGGCGTATGTCAATGTAGGAAATCATTTATGTGAAAGGATGAATGATTCATGATGTGTGCATCACACATAATACACAAGCAATATAATGTTCTAAAATTAATACAAAGAGAAATTAACCGTTGGAAATTTTTTGTGGACATTCATGCACCATGAATGATATTCAAGTAATTCAATGGTTGTGTACAAAATGTAACGCCAACTCAAGCATGTAAACGAGTTCGAGTAACTTCGGATCGTGTGGATCGTTATCGATTCTTCCACTCTATCTTATGACTCCCTAAGCAAGTGGCACGTGGCCATGACTACCTTATTGTTTCCGGCATGACACATCCAACAAAAATAGGGGTGAGGTCGAGTGTGTCATAATCATGATTATACCCATTACTACGACCCACTTCCTTGGACACTCCGTCCGTAAGTTGTGGGAAAGGAATTGCAATCGCTTGCTCGATTCTAATACGTGACTCGATTCTAATACGTGACTAGTGTTTGCCAAAAATATTTTGGTTCATACAACCGCAAGTGTACATGTAGTTTATAGAATAATGGCAAGCAAGGTCGTATTCCTCAAGGATTGATATTCAAAACACTTAGGCTATAATAACATCGTATTCCAATTTTATTGAAGCGATCAATATTGAGTTATTTAATCTAAGAATAATCGAAAATAAAAGAAAAATATAAAAATAAAATTGCGAACCCCATCTTTAGGAGAAACATTAGGCACATAATCTCAACATGCTTCTTCAATATTAAATACGAATAAAATTTTAAAAACCAATTCATGCAATTTTATGGGTTCGATTCCTAAGTTAGTCTACTCCCCCTTCCGGGCGGTGAATAAACAGTTGATTAATAACAATTGTAGGTCTCCCGACTCGTTACAATTATTACTAACTCCCAAAAGATCTGTGAATTGAATGACTCCCCACAAATAGTTGTAGGTCTCCCGACTCGTTACATCCATTT
Source organism: Rehmannia glutinosa (assembly GCA_016081115.2). Taxonomy (NCBI): domain Eukaryota; kingdom Viridiplantae; phylum Streptophyta; class Magnoliopsida; order Lamiales; family Orobanchaceae; genus Rehmannia; species Rehmannia glutinosa. The sequence continues at coordinate 60,994,699 of CM071924.1, read as the reverse complement.
ATGTTTGAATCCAATTTCCGTCTTTGTTAGAACTCATCGTCAAATTTTGTATTAACAAATATGACATTCAAATTATTGGCCAAATAAAAAGCAATTATAAATAAGCACTCGAATTCATAAAATGGAAAGCATGAATTAATTAAGAAAATAAATAATCATATTTAATAAAAATTCACGTTTCGATTATGCCCTAAGATCCGAAAAATATGTCAAACAATGATTACAAACTAATAGACAAATTCGAATCAACATTATGACATTGTATAAGCCGGACGAGTTCTTAGACATAGAAAGAAAAACACTTCTTGTTAGGATGGATTCCCTTCCAAGCCTTCGAAACACTTGTGCTCCCTGATCAAAACCTTGTGGTGTTCTTCGCGACCTAGTCTTTGCTCTCGGAAGCTCTTCGATTCCGTCGTTTCTATGTTATTTGATGTGTTTTTGCTGTATGAAGTGATGTATTTTCGTGCAAGCATTGGGTCCCTTTTATAGATGCTTGGAGATATCACTTGTAGAGTTGGAACGAGAAGCAAACACTGAAAAATGCGTCAAAACAGTCCCACACGGCTTGGCCATGTGGCACCACATGTCCGTGTGGTCCAAGTTTGAGCCCTTGGTCACATGGTCGTGTGAGTCCCGCACGGCGGTTGGTGCGATGGCCTCCGCTTTCCCACAGGTCGTGTGCACACGTTCGGTAGTGTGGGGGCGATTGCATTCTCTTTTAACCCAACTTCACATGGTTACGTGATTTCGTCGACACTTCCACACGGTAGTGTGACACCACACCGTGTCCCGACCGTGTAAAGTATTTTTGGGCACTTTTTTCGTCGTTTTGATCTTATCTTTGCATTTGGCAATCTATCCGGCATTCCAACTGATATTTCTGTTAGAGTAGAATGTTCGGTGTTCCAATTAGATTGGATTTTATTCTATTTGTAAAACAATTTTATTGGAAATTATAATAATATAAATGCATTTCTTTATCTGATGTTCTTTTGCATTTATCACATATTTGCACATATGATAAAGTCCTTAGATCAATTTAAGCTATGAGGCGTGGTCTCGCATTTGATGGCGATCATGGAACATGCCCGAAGGCTTTGATCTTAAATTTGTTCCAAGTCGATGGGTTTTTCAAGATAGGACATTAAATAACCCCGTAAGACTTGTACATATGGTGCATGCTCATGAGACGAGGATGTTGCATTCCCATTAACATCGATGTTAAGACACAAATGCACATATGTGGGTGCTTGTTAGCGAACAAGTTCATCGAACATGACCCAATGGAAATTCTTAGATAGAAGCTTTGATTGTCGAATAAGAATTTTTTTATTGCAATAGTACATGATTAATCCTCGTACTTGAGGCACGACTATACCTTGTGTATATCCTATAATACTTTGATTTATCTTTTGATTGCTTGACAATCACAGGTATTTTAAATTATTATGTGATATGCATGGACGTTTGTGTGTGGCAAACATAGAATTCGACACTTGTCATTTAATAAGGGAATTTCTGTGTTTTCATAGTTCGTGGTTCAAAGACCTTGCCAAGGCACGATGGATTTGATTCATAAAAGAATCACAAGAACTTGAAATGGAATCACGCTTATTAAATCAATTGGGTTCGACTTATAAATCTATGCCCGAGGATTTAATCGGAAATTAGTTGTCGAAAGGATCGTACATGTATGTAATTGCAATTGAAATAGGTTTACTCGCTATTTCACCTAATACTAGGTAATCATGCTACTTGTTAGGTGTTACCATGATTTGTAGGTTCTTGAAATTAAAGAGTTAATTTCAAGTATATTTATTAATTAGATTAATAAATAGAATAAGTTATTGTTATTCAAAGTTGCAAAAGTTGTAAGCCTATTACTAGGGTTAGTCGTGAACCTGAAAGGGTCACACATAATTTTGGATGTTGACATTTTGAAAAACAATTCCAATGGTTGGATGCACTTAATTGATATAGATTAATTAATTGGTTTTTAATTTAATTCAATTGTGGAATTAAATATGTAATTAATTAATTTGATTATTTAATTAAATCTAATTTGATTAGAGAACCATATAAATTGAATAGAATGAATTAATCAATATTTGAATTGATTAATTGGGATTTAAATCAATTAATTAGTATAATTAATTAATTGGGTTTTAAAGTTCAATTCTATACCGTAATCTAGTAGGCCTAATTATAGAAGCCCACTAGATAATTGAAGAGAAATAAATAAATGAGATTTATTTTTTATATATATATATATATATATATATATATATTAGGACATATATATACATATATTTATAATGAAGAGAGATTAAAAAAATTGAGAGATTTGAAAAAAAAAAAACGAATGTAGGCAACTTGAACATGGCCATGTGGGTTTGTTGTATTCTTTTTCTCTACTTTTACTTGAGCCACACAACAAAATATTTTTAATTAAGAAAGGTGGATTAATGGCCATTAATTGTACAACTTTTTATTTTTTAATAAAAGGTTGCATTGTGCCAATGATTATGTTTTTGATTGATATTAAAAACATAAGTCTTCAATTTGGTGTTGAAGAAAAAAATGGGCAGACAGTTTTGACAAGGGAAGAATGAGAGTTTAATACTTCTTAACATTGATTTTGTACTTTTAGTCTAAGCTCTCTCACTCTCTCTTCAATATATACTGTTTTCTCTTTAAAAATTTAGTAGAGAATAATTAACCAATAATTATTCATCTACAAGATTTTAACAATAGTTGATTGTGGGAATAAAATTATATTCCATTTTTCAATTTCGAAAACGCAATAAAATTCTACTAGCGAAGAATTTATTCCGTTGTCATAACCAAAATGTGAACTCAATTAGAGGATGCGCTTGAATCTCTATTGGCGAGTTTACGATGATTTACCCCGTAACTGCGAGGAATTTGGATTCCTTCTACATCATATTCAAAAGAAAGCATTTTAGGTAAGATCATAAATCTTATTTTACCACTTGTATAAACGCGCGATCGTCAAATCGCTACGAGAATCGGGCCTTTATTTTAATGTATAATTGTATGCATGATTTAAATTTTTAATTTTTTATTCGCGTTTAGCCCGATATATAGCGAATCCAACAGCTATATCGAGCCACGGTTTCAAGCGATTATACAAGTTTATCGATGTTTTTTTAAACATATTTTAATTTTAAGATATGTTTAATGAATTGTAATATGTGCGATAAGATATGTTTAATGAATTGTAATATGTGCGATAAAAGACGTTTTATTCGGTTTATGCTTTGGGATAAAACTGAATTCAGTTATTTCTTACCGAAAAAAAAGGATATGGCCCTGAATTTCAAACAAATCCAATAACGATTCGTTTTTTGATTTCGGATTGTTTTTGATTTGATCTTAAAGTTTGTACAGGTTGTACATGTTTGATTTGTTTAACAAAGTTTGGTTATTCAAATGATCTCAAACTTGCAGATTGTACAGGTTTGATTTGTTTCTGATTTGTTTAAAAAAATGGTTATTCAAAACTCGTAGGATATATATACATATATATATATATATATATATTAATATATGTATATATATTTCAATTTTGATTATTTAGATTTTGAATTTAAATTGTTATTTGTAACTTGTCATTTGCATGGGGACATGGGGTGAGTCAATGGCATGGGTTATGTGTGGGAGTTAGGGAAGTATGTGTATTGGGGAATTTTGATGAGAATGTTTGGGTGAGTGGGGTTGGGTATTGATTTTAGTAAGATGAGTGTAGTATAATACTAATATAATACATGGTAGAGTTACATTAATTCGCCCGCCCGACGGGATCGGCCCGAACCAGCCGGTTTTCTAGTGGGGTCACAGGCTCTATTTTTCAAGGCCCGAAAAAGTCGGGCCTCAAAGCCCCCGGCCAGTCGGCCGGCGGCGGCTAGGCTAGCCCGAAGAGCCCGACTTTTCCAAAGTGTATTTTTCATTTTTAGGTAGGGCTTAATTCCCCATTTTGTGGCTTGGTACTATTTATTGACCCTACCCGATTTTTCTCGAAAAGCCCGGTGGGCTCGGACTGCCCCCTGCCCGGTCTTTTAACACCTCTAATACATGGTATGGGTGGGTATGTGTATAGTATAAGGTAGAGTATATGTATAAGGATTGGAATTGTATTTCTACACTAAATTGCCAAGGTGGCGAGTCCACTATAGTGTATCTATACCATGGTATTTTTTTGTTCCAAAATTGGTGATAATTGGTGTGTAATGTCAAATCCTAAAATAACTTATAAATCCCACAATCAATTATGAATGCCATAATCACTTATTCTAAATCAAGCTCCGAATTCAATATGATATATATATATATACTTAATGAAATAAGTCTTCAAAATTAAAGGTGTCTAATAATTTCCTAAGTAGTAACATCTCTAATCATCTAAGGTGCTAAATAAAATGAGGATCATAAATACAAGTGGCAATATTAATCAATCAAGTGATAAATAAATAAGGAGGAATGTAATAAATAAATTCAATTGTATATGAAAATGACTAGCAATTAGATAAGTAATCAATCACATAAATAAAATAACATAATGCGTGAAATATTATTATAATAATCCATCAAGAATGATGCGTTAAAAATAGTCGCGAAATTTACATAGCCATCCAAAACGTTGGTTACGCGATCGTACATGATATAAAATTGAGGGCCTCACAATTATGTTGCGCGAGTCTAGTGTTCAACTCGCGTAATAGATCACTCAAAGGTTTGTCGCGTTTTTGACCCAATCTTCGCCCCTTAGTGCAAAGTCACTAACGCCGCACATGATTTCGAACGGTGACTCTAATCGGGCATTATCGAATTAGTGTGCTCACGAGCCTTATTCAATAAATTGAATGCCTACAAACAATCGGGGTGAAAGCAAAAGGTACATCTTTTGCAAGTAAATCGAATACGGGCTTAGTGATTTTCGAAAAGTCGCGAATAAATCGCTTATATAGAAGCCCGCATGTCCCAAGAAATACGGTCACCTAATACAATACCATCTCGTGCCATGAAATGGCACTTCTCCCAATTTAAGATTAAGTTCATCTCGTGACATCTATGCAAGCAATGATCAAACGAGCTACGAAAAATATTGTTCTCTATCATGCCATGAAATATAGTCATCATGCATTTACGAGAGGTCGCAGTGCATTACATAATCCAAAAGGTAATCTACGGAATGCAAAAACACCGTAAGGACATGTGAATACTTGTCTTTTCTTGGTCCTCGGGCGATCACAATTTGATTATACTCGAGTAACTATTTAAGAAATAATAATACTTGTATCTACGAGATGATCGATCAAGCATTTGATCCATGAAGAGGAGGGCAAAATGATCTTTACGAGTTGTTGCGTTTAACTTCCTATAATCAATGCAAATACGCCAACCCGTGACAACCCTATTTGCTATGATTTCATCGGTTCACTTTTAGCTATGGTCATCCCCCTTTTCTTAGGCACAACCCGCACCGAACTAACTCAATTACTATTAGATATAACAAATATTATCCCATTATCAAGCCAATTTAAAACCTCTTTCTTAACGACCTCTTGCATAATTGGGTTTAATCTACATTGGTGTTGCCTGAATGTTTACAATCATCCTCCATATGAATTTTATGCATGCAAATATATGGGATTATACCATTAAGATCGAGATTGACCAACTAATAACAAATTTATGTTCCTCAAAACTCTAAGCATTTTATCCAACTCGGTTGAAGTAAGAGAATCGAAACTATTCTGGATAGGTCTCATTTGCGCCCAAGAATTCATAGCAAAGGTTATCCGAAGAGGCTTACGTGCGTTACGAAAGCGAAAGATCGAAAATCTCCACCTTGGTGGAGAAGGCTTTCGAGAGTTCGTCCATTAAATTCGTGTGCGGTGAAGGGTTTCGCACAATCAAGTCATACGCTTTTGCATACCCGTATGCGTGTGCATTTGGTCCTTCATAGCCTTCCCATATTCAAAGAATATCCTCTCGATGCAGGCGTGCCTATGTGCACGTCCGTGTGCTTGTGTCTGCTTCTTCATTCTTTTGCACATGTTCTTCATTGAATCCAAATCAAGCATGTATTCAAGTAGATCATCGTCGATAATATCAAAACACATACCTTGAGACCCTTTTGAATGAGTGAAACATCGTTTCAATGCATCATTCATCACAACTCTCTCGAATTGAGCTTTAACGCATGGTGTTATGGCGTCATCATGTTGCGATTGCTCGATGTCCTGGTGAAATTGCATTGCGTTATAAATTGAAAACAAAGACGTGCTCGTTATTTACCCTTAGTGTAAGCTTCCTTTTCTCGCACATCTATTAGCGCTTTCCTCGTAGCTAAGAACGGTTGTCCCAAAATCAAGGGAACTTCGATTGTCTTCTTCCATGTCCAACACAATGAAATTCGCTCGGAAAATGAACTTATCTACTTTTACCAATACATCCTCAATCACCCCTTCGAGATATGTCACTGGTCGATCTCGCTAATTGCAAGGTGACAAACACTCATCGGCTTCACCTCGCCTAGTCCCAACTTTCTAAATATTGACAAATGCATCGATTTATAAAACCCCTAAATCACACTATGTTTTATTAAAGGTTGCAACCCCAACTACACAGGGAATCGTGAAACTCTTCTGATCTTTAAGCTATTGGATAACTTCCTTTGAGTAATAACACATCATTCTTACGTCAAGTTTACCATCTCATATGCCGTAATCTTTCTTTTCTTTTCCATAACATCTTTCACAAAGTTCGCATAGTTCGACATTTGTTCCAAAGCATCCATGAAAGGTATGTTAATTTGTATTTTCTTGAAGATCTCAAGAAATTTAGCGAATTGATCATCTAGCTACTTTTTCTACGATACCTCTCTTTGAAGGGAATCGAAACTTTAATTCTCGGAATTTAGGGGTAGCTCTTTGTCTTGGGTTTACGAATCGGTTTTGGTAAAGTCTCTTGTACTTTTCCTTCCTTTATTTCCACCGGTTCATCATCCACTTCATGTTCCCCGATCGATTGGCATCTTTGGACCCTCATTTTTCACCACTTCTCGGATGAATGACTTTTCATTATTCCCTCGGTTAAGCTCGATGTCACTTGGGAATTTCCCTTTTTGTCTTTGGCCTCCTATTGTTGTGGCTATCCGCCCCACCCGTGTCTCCAAAGGTGTAGGTCCCCGAGGGTGTGAGTAAGGTTTAGAAGGGGAGTCGAATAAACCTTACCAACTTTTCGAATTTAGTCCTTTTAAATTAGTTCGAGTTAATTTCACTATGTCCTTGATGGACAAGATTAAGCTAACCAACAGAGTTAGCCACTCAACGACTGACCGAGCTGTTGATATAATAACTCACTTTGTTTAGTCTAATACTTAACCCTACTTTGTGATGAGATTTTCAAAAGACTTAACACCCTTTAATTTGGTTTAAGTTTGCTTTAACACTTGGTTTTAGCAATTTGTTAAATATCAATTGGATATCAAATTATCGTGACATAAAATGATATAAATTAAATCTTTGAAATGTAAATGACACAATAAATTTTATAGAGGTTCGAAGATGGGGTAATTCTTCTACTCCTCTCTTCTCCAACTCCCGGAGGAATCCACTAAGTATTGATCGAGTACAAAGTGGTTATCGGTCAAATACAAGTCTTGATCACACACCGTGACTTGATCCTTTGGGACTCGATCTGAGATGCGCTTGTCACACAAATGGTGGCTTTTAAATGCGACTTCTTCTTCACGCAGGCGGCTGCGCTTTGCTACTACACTCACTTGCTCAAGCTTCTTGGATTTGATCACGAAACCCTCCAATAACTTGAGACCCGTTCGACTTGAACCTTTCTACAATCCTCCTTGAATGTAGACCCCTTTGATTCTTCAAAAGTTTCATCTTCAATTTGAAGTTGTCTTTCCTTCACAGCTTGGTGTTGGATCGATTTTCTTCAAGTTTAGGCTTGAGGATTTGCTTGAATAACTTGAGAATATTTTTGCGAGTTACAATCGAATAATGGCTTGATTGCTCGTGGTTCGAGGTAACCTTCTCTCGCAGTAATTCCTCGGCCTTTTATAGTGAACTTTTAAAAATCACTTTGTTGAAGAGATAGGTTGATTTCAAAAGTCACTTGTATTCGTTGGCTTGTCTTGTTGCGATCCTTGATATTGACATTTCCTCGTATTAAATGAGCATTGACTTTTTCGTAGTCCGACACGGTGCGAGTGTTTCCCATTGGTTTATTCCTTTTGCACGCTTCTGGGGTCGAGCACTTTAAGACATTGCAGCATGGAAGTATTACTTATTTAAGTAACCTTCTTGACTTACGTAACGGATTCTTTTGATTGTCTTGACTTGACTCAGCTTCCTTAACTTCCCCGGGTGACTTGAGTCGGCTCCCAATCATTGGATGACTCATCTGTCACTTCAACTTGAGACTTGCTATCTTGAGTTGACTTGACCGACACTTTCACACAATCAGTATCATAGCTGATACTCCTTGATCGAGTTCTTGTCTTCTCTTCCTTGCTATACTCACCGCTTCACAATGAGTCTTCATCCCGATCTTGATTGATGACTTCTTGTATGTCCAGCGTAGGCCGACTTAACTCGCTAGTACAATGCCTATCCATTACAATACAAATTACAAGGAAAATGGGGTGCCAACTTTCTAGTCTAAGTTTTACATGGCATTCATCAAAATCTAAACAATAAATTTCCCAACAATTTCCCCTTTTTGATGATGCCAAAACTTAAAACATACAAACAAGATGTGCATAGCAAAGATACATACGAGAGAATGTAGAAACAGAGAAATGTATGCGTAGAATCAATCTTTTTTATTGATCATAACATTCTTGTCCTTTACACAACTGTTTACAAAGTGTATCAGAGCAACATGGTATTCTATATCTAAGCAAAAATATAGAAATTGCATAACTTTTATTCATCATACAAAAGACTTACATATAAATGCATTTACAATAGTAAAATACATGAAGGGGTGGATGGAACACTTCATCGCCGCGCCTCCTTCTTTCCTCTTGACTCTATCGTCTTGGTCTCTTTCTCTTTTTTTCTTCTTCAGATGCTTTCTTTTTCTCGTAGGCTCTTCTGGCAGCTTCGTCTTTTCTCTTTCTTTCTTGTCTTTCTTCCCACAGCTGAGTTTGTCTTTTATTTTCTTCTTCAATCCTTTTTACATATTCAAGATTCTTCCTTGCTACTTCCATGTTGGCTACTACGTCATATCCTACCCAATGGATCCCTCCTTTCTTTCCCGGATCTATGTATTCGATGTTTTTGGGTAGAGTCTAGGTCCGAAACCTTCCTCCACCTCTTCTTCCTCTTCCTCCTCGGGCGTGTATTGTCTTTGGGCCTTCTTCTTTCCAAATGAGTGACCAGCAGATTGACTACCATGATAGTCTGTCTGTCGGCTTCTTCGCATAGCTTGAGGGCTTTTTCCCAATACAAATCCCAGGCTTGGGCAATGGACATGCCTTTCAGTATCCTTTGGATTCGAGAATTTTGAATTCATCAACAGATCTTGGCTTGTTTCCAACGTCTAAAATGGCATCTGTGTCTCTTCCTGCTGGAATGCCTCCGTATTGTTTCAATATGTCCATCACACGGGCATCCATCTTACCTTCGACCTCCTTCATCCCCGCTTCCACTATTTTTCTTTTCTCGGACATGGGTGCAGAGTGTTGGAGCCAAGCAGAGTCACCGGAAGTTTCTTGATGATGTCGGCTATGACAAGTCCTTGTTGAGGGGTTCTAGCAACCATTAAAGTCATGTCTTTTGAACCTTCCCCAACGGATTTTCCCTTATCTTTCTTACGCTCTTGTTTTTTTCTTACCGCTTCTCAACAATTGTGTTCTTCTTCTCAAAGATCGATCCTTTCAACGTTTTTAGGTATTCCTCTTCCCCTTTTTGGCATCATCAAAAGAGAGGAACCCCGAAACATGCCAACAAAGCATAAAGTCTAGGCGGTGATAGCCGAGTTTTGCTTGGAGTCTGTGCGGAGTATCTTTGCACGGAATTCGAGCGGTGGTTTTGGATTTAGCCGCCACCAACTTCATCTCGGCTATAAGAAGGCCGAACTTTTCATTCCTATTTTCCTCCACGCGCAGGTTCTTTTCGATGAAATTCTCGCAGCTAGCTTCTATTTCCGTGGTATGAGAGGCATGCATCCTATCAATATTTTCTTGCATCCTCGTCTTCATGTCGGATTATCGCGCTCGGACCAACATCTTATTGTACAATGCTTTGAAATAACGAACTGCTCCACACGCATTGTTTCTTGTTGTTGCCACCATTCCCGACTCGACCGCTATTTCACGCAGACGGGTCAGTAAGGTTTGCATCTCTCATGTCCGGCCGCATGTCCAATGAGGCCTGGTGCCTTTCCATCTTCACAATCTCTGCAAATATTGCCTTGAAGACTTCTCGATCCTCACCACTCTGTCTCACTGGGCGGCCAAGCAAAGATCAAAATCAAAATCTCTTTGGGACTATGGTATCTGGGAATGATTTGGATTAGGTTTGTGGAATCGTCTCGATCTCTAGCTGATTCTTCATCCGGATCGTGCACTCTAGTGAGAAAGAGAAAGTTGCTTCAAATGCATCATCACGAACATAGGGAATATGTTCAATCGTGACTTGTGGCCGTGATGTGCCGGTTGAGTCGATCTCTCGCTGCAAAGCATTGGGAGCTACGCATTGGCGTCGTGATTCACCGGGTCTGTTGTGGTATGGACCACTGGCCGAGCTCCAACATTGTCTCAGCCTTCACGGTCTCACCGGTTTTTCCATTTGAGTTGTCCGGTCCTCGGCCGTATCGGTGGCGTCATCGGACGATGATGAGACTTGAAGGGGTGGTTCATCATCAAAAGTGAACGTTTGACGAGTAGCCTTGAGATCCGACTTACTCGTGCTTAGAAGAACATCCTCACCGAGTCTTTTGGATTTTCAACAGGGGATGACTCACCATCTTCACCTTCGGATCCCGGAAAAGTTATGTCATGGTTGTCTTGGGAATCATGAAGGGCACTTATTTCCTTCTTAGATGCATCAATGATAACAGGAGGAATGTTCTCGCATTTGTCTTTTTACCTCGGGAAGCCTCAACCTCCCGTAGGCCTTCGCACCTCCTGCAGCCTCAATCAGTAGGAAGGCCTTGGACATTTCCTTCGGCTGCACTCATTGTCTTAGGGTCTTCTACAAATGGCATCCATAGGAGTCTCAACTCCGTGGATTGCACTTTCATTGCCCAGTGTTAACTCCCGGGCGCATCCATCATGTGCCTCGATTGCATCGGCGTCACCGCCTGAGAGAAGCGATTGGCACTTCACCGAGAGACGTCTCAACTGTCCGAGCCACAAGTCGACAACCTTGTTGTGTTTTGGTTTGTTGTTCCTTCTCCACTTCACCTCCGAGATTCATGGTAGAGTTATCTGCGGCAACCTCCAACCTAGCCTGCAGTGGGAGGAGTTTCCCCTCGGTGGCACACCACCGAGCGACTTGGGTTGGGGTCACTCTTCTCCAAACTCCCGGTTGTTTCTGTGAGTGTTCGGCCATTCAAAGGCGGTGGTAAAACACCTTCAATAGGGGTTGGCTCTACTGGGTCCCCAGGTTCCCGTTTCATCGCCAAGTCCCCTAGATCCATCCTGTGAGTGAGTGAGGGAAGTGGTTGCCGCAATAACAGATGGCAATTTGTTGTACCAATCCGAATGGGTCAATCTCCACCGAGATTTGGAAGACTTTCCTGGTCTTTCCATCACCGTTGCTCATGCATCATCCTGGATTCCCGCATGGCTTGGTGCATTTCAACTTTTCTCAGACGCGGCCCAGGGTCCAAGTCCTCATCACTTTTTGAGAGTACATCAAGATGAGGATGAGTATGATCGATGGTTCCAATGAGAGGACAAATGTTGGCTTTCTCACGAGCTTGACCTTCTTCTACCAACCTTTCCTTCTCCTTATCTTTGAAGATAATCAAGATATCTAAGCGCTTCTCTTCATCAAGCTTGGACCACCGTGGTCAACCCGAGGAAATTCATCGATTCTTCCTCTTCTTCAATGAATTCGGTCTTTGGAACTGTTCCTTGAGCGACTTAGCTTCCACTTCCTCCATTCACGCAGATGATTTTGGATGTCGGATATGGTGGAGATAAGATGATCACATCATCGCTATCATCTTCTTGATGTACTTCTTTCTCGGAATGGAGGGTAGCGAGCTTGCTTTGCTCTTCACCTCAGCACATCTGTCGCAGCGGGGATACGATCCTGTCGGCCGAGGAGATTTAGCTGTCTCGGTTGTTACTTGTTCCTCGCTTGTTCTGTCCACAGGAGATTTAGCTGTCTCGATTGTTACTTGTTCCTCGTTATTCTGTCCATACCGGGGTCTTCGACTTGCCTCTCTTGATCGGCCTCAAGACAGACTGGCTATTTTATCAATGATTTCTCGAGACTCTACTTCTCCAACTCTCAGCGATCTGTTCGGTGAGTGGCGACTCACTGTTTTTTCAAGCTCAACGCTTGATGATTCTTCTCCTTCTCTTCGTTTTCACCAGAGGAATGTCTTGTTCTACTTCCTCCGGTTCCTCGACGGTAAAGGCTTTTGAGGTTGCCTTAGAGGCACGCCTTTCGTCTCTGCGATCCTCTTTCTTTCTTCATTCGTGGAGAAGGTACTAAGGATTCCTTCTCCATCGCGCTGCAGGGCAGGAGACACTGCGCAGGGGCAGTGCGGTTTTCTTCTTTCTTCTTTGGGCAATGTCTTTTTTCCAGCTGCAGGGCGGCTTTCTTCTTCTGAGGGGAGGCAACAATCAAGCTTTTCTCGGGGTCACCGATTCCCCCTCACTGTCCGCCCTTTTGGCATAAGCTCTCTTCCGAGCTCCCGAAAGATTTGATCGAAACATTTTTTTGTTGACATGGAACGCCTTTCCATGTCGGAGTGGAACACCTTTCACTTCCATCAACCGCCAATAACAAGGCCATACACCGATCCTCCAAATGATCCATCGTCTTTGAAGGACTTGTTTCCAACATTCTAGCAGAGTCTGGCTGTATACGAACTCATCCCGTTTACCTTCTTCTCCTCCATGATCGCGGCCATGACGATCGGCTTGGTATTGACAACTGATTGAAGCTTCCAAATTTTATGTCTACACATTTGGCAACAATATCCGATGAGCTTATGATAATCTTCCTTCAAGCCTTCTTATCACCGTGTGTAGACAACCTTCGCAAGACATTCGAGTTTGGCCACTTCTTTCCATGTAGCAATGAGGTTTACACCTTTCGAATATTTCCGTACACCTTGCGACGGCAACATGCAATGCTCCGAAAGGTCTTGGCGGTGATTGTAAATTTCATTTCGTGAACAGAGGACTTGATGCCCTCGTCATGAACTTCGCGTTCACGTAGAATCGTGCGACCTCTTCAACGTAGGTCATCCGAAACTCCATAGTGAGAAAGGGTTTCATCCGGACTTCTCAATTTTGTCGGCTATTTTCTTTACAAGGGTTTCATCTAACCCTGTTTGATCATCCTTCAAATCCACGGTAGAACCGGTGTGGATTTGCTTTCCCAACTTAGTGAAATCATAAGTAGCTGGCATTTCAGTGATTTTTACCGAACGATCTTGAGAAACTTGCTTTGAAGATTTGTAGGGTTTTGAGAGAAAAAGATTTCTTTGCTTTTGGAGAGATGAACAGTTTGAGTAATGTGGGAGAGAAAATGGACGAAATGGTATATGTATGGGTTATGAAAAGACGTGCATACGGTTTTGAAATTTGATCGAGATCAATGGCGCAGATTTAGCACGCCGATTAGCAATTAATTTCTCGCATTTAATGCGGCAAAGATTTATATCCAATCATAGGCTTTGGTCGTAGCTTTTATTTGACACTGTCATTATTGCAACCGATGTCATCCTTAAAATGTTTGATAAATGGTTTTATCATGATTTTGATGATTTTGTTTTTACACAAAAACAATGTTTTTAAAGGTTGTCCAAATACTCCTAAATGATTTAAAATAGTTTTTAATATTTCCTGAGTATTTCTTCAAGTTTATTTTTCACTAAATTGACAACGCTTTTAATGATTTTATGTCAAAGTGTTTTTACTTCAAAACAATGTCCCTGAATGTTGTCCCAATACTCCCGATCGGTTTAAATTTTTTTACTATTTTTCTAATATTTCTTGAAGTTTATTTTCGATATAAAATTGGACAACACTTATGTTTCGAGAAACTCGACCTGGTCGTCCCATAGGGAAACTGTACTGTGTTGAGTTTTGGAACAGAAAGAGGGATGGGAACAAAACTCGGGAGGTGATCGGTCGACCCGCAGGTCGACCGGTGAGGGACGGCCGACTCGACCACTGGGGCGACCGGTCGACCTTGGAGGCGACCGTGCCGGGCCCCCGTCGAGCGAGAAACTTTTGTTTCTCATTTTTGTCTCCTTGACCGGCTGAGCAATGGGGTGACCGGTCGAAGCCTACGTCGACCGATCGCCCTATGTAAAATTGTTGCGTTATGTTTCAAACTTCTATTTGTGCGCGCTGACTCGTCGCTCTATGTTTTAACAAAAAAAAATCACCATTTGACAAAGACAACATTTCCTTAACTCTTGGAGTTGATTTCTAACAGCTATTTTCTTCAATTGTCTTGGTATTTTTTACACTTCTTGTCCCCAAGAGGAGCCTATCATGTACAAGACATCTTCTATAAATAGAGGAAGAATTGAAGCAACACAAACAAGAGAAAAAACTACAACACAACAAGATACACTCAAGAATACACTTGTTCTTACATTGTCTTATTTCTTGTTGTAATTTGCCTAGCTATTCACTTTCACAATCTTGAGGTCTAGACTTTTGTTGATTACACTTGCACTCTATTGTATTATCAATTATCGAGTTGTAATCTTGAATTTGGGTAATCATTCAACACAAGATATCTTGTGAGTGTTCTTGTGGTAAGAACATACTTGGGTGATCTAGGTGTTAGGTGTAAGAAGATTGTGGTAATCTTTTTGTTGAGGTGTTGAAGAATTTGGTATTCTTCAAGGTTGAAGATTGTGGTAATCTTCACAAGGTGCCGTTGGAGATTGTGGTAATCTTCAAGTGAGATTGTGGTAATCTCAAAGGTGGTGTTCAAAAAAGAGTGTCTTTGCTCTTCAAGGTGTTGTTGTAAGTTGGTGTTGTATTAATTTTTGGTAAATTAATAAAATCTTTTTCTTTTTGAAATCCATCCCTGGATATCTTTGGGGTAGTAGAGGATTAGGCCCTAGGTGGGTTGAACCTCTATAAATCGACGTGTGTTGTTTACATTCCGCACCTTTATTATTGTCTTTGAGCATTCGGTTCGAAAAAAGGGTAAAATCGAAAAGATAGAGATAATCTATTCACCCCCACTCTAGATTATAGTAGCGCTTGGACTTACAAGTGGTATCAAAGCCAAACTCTTTGGCAAGCTCGTTTCAAATCGCGAGTGAAGAGAAACGATCGTCGGCTACGAATGAAGCTCATCTATCCCAGCACTCCACCACCAAGCCACCACTAGTTGATTCCAAAAATTTTATATTTTGGAAAGAAAGAATGGAATGTTATTTACAAGATTGCGGATTTGACATTTGGAACACCGTCATAAATGAAGAATCCATTCCAATGAAAGACACACCACACACCTCCGTAAGCCTCAAAGAGCTAAATGATGAAGAGAAGAAAACCATCTCCTTAAATGGTAAAGCTCTCAATATTTTGTATTGTTCACTTACTAATTTGGAATATGAACATATTGTAGGAATTCGATCGGCTCATGATGTATGGCAAAATTAGAAACCATTCATGAAGTATATGCAAATGATAGGAGCAACTCAAAAGCATCTACTTCTTAAAGGGATACAATGTCAAATCTAAGGAACAAGCCTCTCTTACAACTTCCAACTATGAAGAAGTTGAACATTGTCTTGTGGGCATCGAAGAAAAAACAAGGTATGTCTTAAACCCTCTACTTCCTATGATAATGTTATACAAAATGATTATAGTGATTTGCAAAATGATTATGATGAACTTCAAAATAAATTCCAAAGCTTACTTGTTAAATACAAAAATTTGAAAAATGAATTCAATGTTTTGAAAAATGATAAGGATAGTTTATTTACTTCCTATGAATCACTATCATGTGCTCACACCACCACACTTGACACGGTTAGAAACCTTGAAAAAGAAAATAGTACTCTTGTTGAGGATATTAATTGCATGAAAAAGGATTTATCTAAATCCAACTTGAGTACCGATGAAATTGTTGATTGTTGTGATAATTCAAACTAGAAATTGATTATAAGTTTAATGTTGTCAATCATATGAAAACGAATCAAGTCTCTAAGCATGTTGGTCATCATGCTCCTAGAATTATTACTTGCTTTTATTGGTAAAAAGGTCATACGGTAAATACTTGTCGGGCTAGAAATAGCTCTAATTATTGTTGGAGACCTAAAAGTCTCAAAGCTAATCCTAAAGGACCCAAGACTTGAGGGTACCACAAAATAATGTTTTATTAGGTACCCGTGAAATAATAATTGGAGAAAATTCATACCGCCAAGAAGACATCAAATGACCAATTCATTTGATCAAAGAAGAAGACACCACCAAAATGAATTTCCAAGAAGGAAATATTATCAACAAATGGAAGGATACAATCCTTGGAGATGGAGTAATTGGAGAAACCACCATCAACATGAAGATTTTCAAACGGGAAGATATCATCAACAATGGGAACGACACAACCCATGGAAATGGCGAAATTGGTAAACCGTATCTCCCTATTTAAATATGCATTTTGTTTTTGCATGTTTTTTTATTTGTGTTTAAATCGCAAAATGAGTTTTAAAATTTATAAGATCTTCTTCATATATTTATGTGTTTTTAAAATACTTTGAAAAATGAGACCTTACATGTTGTGGACTTACTTAGACTTATATGTTTTTATCTCTTATGGATTTTTATGGCATGAGCTTATTTGTGATATATCTTATTACTTTAAGCCTACACTTGTATCATATTGTTTTGTGCTAGTCTTGTTTTAAGAATTGTGTAGGATTTACATATTTTCACAAATGACCATTTATGTCATTACTTGTCAAGAAAGGCATAAATTATCGAGGCACGTTTACTTGTGTTACTCTTACTCTTATAGACTCGATATATGTATTGCCATATGCCTATGTGCTTGTTTTTCAAAGTATTTCATACAAGTGTCATTAAGAGGATTTTTAGATTTTTTGAAAGGCACTATTCGATATTTGATTACACATATTTGCTTTGTCAACTCTTGTTCAAATACTTCTTTTAAATGAGGTCTCAACTATATGCTATCGGATTTTCAAATTTCAAAAGAGACCTTTGTAGCTCTCTTAAGCTTATTTGAACTTGCATGATTTATTAGACTCTTGATGATCTTCTAAATGCATAGTATGTGTTTCTTGCTTCATATATATAGTGTCTATTTCTATTATGCTCTTATGCAATATATTTTGTGGTTGGTGATTGAGGCATGTTTTTACACTTGGCTATTTTTTTCTTGCTCATATAAACATTGCCGTTAATGAGTTTGTTAAGTTGTGTAGATGAAGTACTCCAAATATTAGTTACCTCAAAATATTTGGATGTAAATGTTCTATTATGAACACCTTAGATCAATTGGATGCCCTATGATGATAGTTATGAAGAAGACAAAAAGGGTATTCCGAACAAACTCGATGACCAAGGCAACATTGGTCGAACTAAGGCGGCGTTAGTAGCCCGAAGGTATTTTCAAGAAGAAGGTAATTAATTTTGATGTAACATTTGTACTCATAGCACATTTAGTAGTTATTTGCATTTTACTTACCCATTCTTGTTTTAAGAAAATTACAAGCTTTACCAAATGGATGTTAAATCCAACTTTCTAAATGGTTTTATTCAAATATAAGTCTATCAGAGTTTAAAATTTTAGGCCAAATGATTTTTATAAAAGGCCTTGTACGGTTGATAGACTTAGCTATTTTTGCAAAATGATTTTACAAAAGGTAAAGTTGATACTACACTTCTTGTTTTGAAAAAGGGCAAGGTTGTTTACTTGTGCAAATTTATGTTGATAATATTTTTTGGTGCTACTAATAAATATTTGTGCAAGATATTTTTCCAAGTCAATGCAAGGTGAACCTAAGATGATCATGATGAGGAAGCTCAAATTTGATCATTGGAATTCAAATTACTCAATGCCAAGAAGACGGTTATATTTCAAAAGAACTCTTGAAGGATTTAAGCATTGAAGAAAGAAGAACTATCTCAACCTCTATGGCTAAAGATTAACAAAGGTTGAGAAAGGCATATCGGCCGACAAACAAATTCGAGGTATGTTTTCTTGTATTATTTCTATAGACTCGACATTTCATATGCCTATGTGCTTGTTTTCATAGTATTTCATACAAGTGCCATTAAGAGGATTTTTAGATTTTTCAAAGGCACTATTCGATATTTGATTGCACATATTTGCTTTGTCAACTCTTGTTCAAATACTTCTTTTAAATGAGGTTTCAACTATATGCTATCGGATTTTCAAATTTCAAAAGAGACCTTTGTAGCTCTCTTAAGCTTATTTGAACTTGCATGATTTATTAGACTCTTGATGATCTTCTAAATGCATAGTATGTGTTTCTTGCTTCATAAATATAGTGTCTATTTCTACTATGCTCTTATGCAAGATATTTTGTGATTGATGATTGAGGCATGTTTTTACACTTGGGCTATTTTTTCTTGCTTATATAAACATTGCCGTTAATGAGTTTGTTAAGTTGTGTAGATGAAGTACTACAAATATTAGTTACCTCAAAATATTTGGATGTAAATGTTCTATTATGAACACCTTAGATCAATTGGATGCCCTATGATGATAGTTATGAAGAAGACAAAAAGGGTATTTCGGAACAAACTCGATGACCAAGGCAACATTGGTCGAACTAAGGCGAGGTTAGTAGCCCGAAGGTATTTTCAAGAAGAATGTAATTAATTTTGATGTAACATTTGCACTCATAGCACATTTAGTAGCTATTTGCATTTTACTTACCCATTCTTGTTTTAAGAAAATTACAAGCTTTACCAAATGGATGTTAAATCCAACTTTCTAAATGGTTTTATTCAAATATAAGTCTATTGGAGTTTAAAATTTTAGGCGAATGATTTTTATAAAAGGCCTTGTACGGTTGATAAACTTAGCTATTTTTGCAAAATGATTTTACAAAAGGTAAAGTTGATACTACATTTCTTGTTTTGAAAAAGGGCAAGGTTGTTTACTTGTGCAAATTTATGTTGATAATATTTTTTGTGCTACTAATAAATATTTGTGCAAGATATTTTTCCAAGTCAATGCAAGTGAACCTAAGATGGTCATGATGAGGGAAGCTCAAATTTGATCATTGGAATTCAAATTACTCAATGCCAAGAAGACGGTTATATTTCAAAAGAACTCTTGAAGGAGTTAAGCATTGAAGAAAGAAGAACTATCTCAACCTTTATGGCTAAAGATTGACAAAGGTTGAGAAAGGCATATCGGCCGACAAACAAATTCGAGGTGTATTATTTCTATAGACTCGACATTTCATATGCCTTATGTCTATATGCTCGACTTCAAAAACTATCCCAACGAATCTCATTAAAGTGCCGTTAAAAGAAATTTTCAAATATTTGAAAGGCACTTCTTCTTATGACTTGTATATCCAAAGTATTAAAATGTTCTTATTTTTCCGGGATAACAAGTTCGGTGTTTACAATTTATCAAAATATGGTTCGTCATAATCGAACTAAACATATTGAGATTCAAATTTTTTTTCTAAGGGATTGCGTTTCTAAAACGAAAAAAATTGAGATGTGTTTAATTCAGTCTCAAGGATAACTCGCGGATTTTTTTCGTTAACCGCCGAGTATTTTACCTCATTTCGAGCTTGATTATGACATAATGTATATTGAATGAGGTCTACGTTTGCATTTTGCACGTTTTTAAAACTTAGGGGCGAAAAATCGGATTTTTGGATCAAACTTCGGAATTTTGCAAAACAGGAAGAAGCAGTGGGCTGAAGGGGCTGAGGTCGACCGGTCGCCCTAGCCTCCGACCGGTCGCCCCAGCCTCCAACCGGTCGCCCCTGCTGAGTTGTCCGATATATTGCTTTCTGTTTCCAGAATTTGGCATTTTGGCCTTTTTCTTCTCTATTTCGTCTCCTTTGTCATTTGCACACACATTTCACTTCAAATGTGTTTTGTTGCATGAATTACATAGTTTGGGGATTATCTAGCTCGATTATCATCATCAATGCTCATCTTTACCGATTGAATGGTAAGAATTTCACTCTCTTTAGCTCAATTGGGTTGAACCCTTGAGTTTGTGGCTTATATGTATCTTTCTTGATGCAATTCATATATTTTTGTGATGAGCTTATTGATTATTGATGATTGACATTTGTTAAATTGCATTTGGTGATGAAAAACTTGGCTTGATTTCATTTACAAGGGCTATATATATCTTTCTCAATTTTTGACGCCCGCCAAGTATTCGATAAAACGTTTCAATGAAAAATTTATCACCTACATGATTCTCTCGATTTCAAAAGTCTTATATATTTATAGATATCATGTTTTGCTTATCAAATGAGTTTTCATAAACTTCTACAAGTCGTATAATTCGACTTTTCCCTCCTATTTGGTTTATTAGCTTCAATGTTCAAATAGCTTGATACATCGATTTAGTTGCGCACTTTGATATGAATATATGATGTATTTATCGTGCTAACATTCTTTTGATGATTCCAAAGGGGAGAAACAGATTTATAAGCTCTTTAGCTCAAAGAAGCTAAGATAAGCTCAATGAAAAGAAGCTATAAGTTGTGGCTATGTAAAGCCATAAGTTGTGGATCATATTATGTCCACTTGATGTATTATGGTTATGTATGATTCTTGGTCCTTTGGTTGTAGTATGGACTTATATATGTTTCTAATGATGTCTCTTTGACAGGGGGAGCTTTTAAGTTATTGATACTTAAGCTCAATATTGAAAAGCTAAGCCTTTAGCTTATGTTGAAGTTGCTTCTATATTACTTTTGTTGTGCATGTTGATAGGGGGAGCATTTGCTATATGTGTTTGAATATCTCTACTCCCATCCTTGTGTTTATATTGCGCGGAATGTTGTCGCTCTCAACGGATATTTAGTTTTGACCGGAAAACTTGTTTTGTCTTCAAAATCGCCTCTCAAAATTGTTTTGTTTTCAAAATCGGCCTTGTCAAATTGTTTTGGTTTGTAATCATCAAAAAGGGGGAGATTGTTTGATAAATGGTTTTATCATGATTTTGATGATTTTGTTTTTACACCAAAACAATGTTTTTAAAGGTTGTCCAAATACTCCTAAATGATTTAAAATAGTTTTTAATATTTCCCGGAGTATTTCTTCAAGTTTATTTTCGACTAAATTGGACAACGCTTTTAATGATTTTATGTCAAAGTGTTTTTACTTCAAAACAATGTCCCTGAATGTTGTCCCAATACTCCCGATCGGTTTAAAATGTTTTTACTATTTTTCGGAGTATTTCTTGAAGTTTATTTTCGATATAAAATTGGACAACACTTATGTTTCAGGCTCGATTGGTCGCCCTATAGGGCAACCCGCACTGTGTTGAGTTTTGGAACAGAAAAAGGGACGGGAACAAAATCGAGGGCGGCCGGTCGACCAGGTCGACCGGTGAGGGCGACCGGTGCCTGGGCGCCCCCTCGTAGAGCAGAAACTTCTATTTCTCATTTTTGTCTCCCTCGACCGGCTGAGCAATGGGGTGACCTGGCCGAAGCCTACATCGACCGGTCCGCCCTATGTAAAATTGCTTTGCATTATGTTTCAAATTTCTATTTGTGCGCGACGGTCGCCTATGTTTTAATCAAAAAAAAATCGACCGTTTGACAAACAGATAACATTTCCTTAAATCATGGAGTTGATTTCTAATATCTATTTTCTTCAATTGTCTTGGTATTTTTACGAATTCTTGTCCCCAAGAGGAGCCTATCATGTACAAGACATCTTCTATAAATAGAGGAAGAATTGAAGCAACACAAACAAGAGAGAAAACTACAACACAACAAGATACACTCAAGAATACACTTGTTCTTACATTGTCTTATTTCTTGTTGTAATTTGCCTAGCTATTCACTTTCACATTTTTGAGGTCTAGGCTTTTCTTGATTACACTTGCACTCTATTGTATTATCAATTATCGAGTTGTAATCTTGAATTTGGGTAATCATTCAACACAAGATATCCTTGTGAGTGTTCTTGTGGTAAGAACATACTTGGGTGATCTAGGTGTTAGGTGTAAGAAAATTGTGGTAATCTTCTTGTTGAGGTGTTGAAGAATTTGGTATTCTTCAAGTTGAAGATTGTGATAATCTTCACAAGGTGCCGTTGGAGATTGTGGTAATCTTCAAGTGAGATTGTGGTAATCTCAAGGTGGTGTTCATGAAGAGTGTGGTGCTCTTCAAGGTGTTGTTGTAAGTTGGTGTTTTATTAATTTTTGGTAAATTAATAAAATCTTTTTTTTTTTGAAATCCATCCCTGATATCTTTGGGGTGGTAGAGGATTAGGCCCTGTGGGTTGAACCTCTATAAATCGACGTGTGTTGTTACATTCCGCACCTTTATTATTGTCTTTGAGCATTCGGTTCGAAAAAGGGTAAAATCGAAAAGATGGAGATAATCTATTCACCCCCTCTAGATTATCGTAGCGCTTGGACTTACATAAAACATTCCCGCTTAATAAAAACGATGCGTTTTTGTCACTTGGGTCATAAATGACTCGGCTTTTACTCCTTAGCCGATTCAATTTTTCTTCTCTCTTTTCATATGGGTACTCACCGTTTGTAACTCGATCAATTGATTTCCCGATCACGACTGATTCACTTAGGCGATTAACGAGCTCACTCTCTATTTTCATCTTTTCTTGTTTCATCTCTTCTCCTCGAGTCTTCGGGTGTTAACTCACTCGATTAACCCTAGCTCATGCTTAAGCTCTTCTTAGTCTTGATTCACATAATGGCTTTGTGAATATGTCAACCAACCGTTTATCGGTTGAGATGTATTCTAAAGTGATGTCCTTCTTTTCAACATGGTCTCTTGTGAAATGATATCGACATCAATGTGCTTTGTTCTAGAATGCAAAGACAGATTTTGAGTGATTGCAATAGCACTTGTTTATCACACATGATTGGAATCTCTTTTTCTTCAACATCATAATCTCTCACCGGTGTTGTCTCATCCATAAGACTTGGGCACAACAGACTTCCCGCAACTATGTACTGGGCTGCTTGTTTGTGGATGTGGCTATTGAATTTTGCTTCTTGCTAAACCAGAAACCAATCTTTTTCCAAGCATTTGACATGTACACAAGTACTTTTCTGTCAATTCTACATCCAAAGATAGTCGTAGTCCGAATAACCAATAAGCTTGAATCCTCCTTCCTTTGGATACCATAAGCCAACTTCCGGCATCCTTCAAATATCTTAGGATTCTCTTAGGCGCATCATATGGCTTTCTTTTGGTGCAGATTGAAATCTTGTACATACACCTACCGCAAAGTGATGTCCGCCCTTTCACATTAAATGAAGCGGTGATCCAATAAGTGCTCAGATCTTGTTTGATCCACAGGCTTGCCATCCGTGCATCCATATCCATCTTGATGATGTATTCATTGGTATTTTCACGGAAGATTTATCTTCCATACCAAATTTCTTCATTAAATCTCTCGGTATACTTTGTTTGACTTATAAAGGTTCCATCCTTCAAATTTGTTTAACTTGAAGTCCTAGAAAGAATGTCGCCTCTCCCATCATGCTCATTTCAAATTTGCCTTGCATGAGGTTTGAGAACTTATCACACGTACTCTTTGTTTGTGGATCCAAAAATAATGTCATCCACATATATTTGAACAAGCGATACTCTCTCCATCTTGAATTAAAGAAAAGTGTTCTCGGCTTTGCCTTTGGTGAATCCATTATCTGTCAAAAATTGAGATAATGTATCATACCATGCTCTAGTGCTGTTTCAATCCATATAATGCTTTCTTGAGCTTGTACACCTTATCTCCAAAAGTCTTCCTGCTCAAATCCTGAGGTTGTTCAACATAGACTTCTTCTTCCAATAATCCATTCAAGAAGGCACTTTTTACATCCATTTGATATACAATGAAGTTCTTGTGAGCAAGATAGGCAAGAAACATCCTTATTGCTTCTAATCTTGCAACAGAGCAAATGTTTCATCAAAATCTATTCATTCCTCTTGGCAATACCCTTTGGCTACCAATTTTGCTTTGTTCCTTACCACGTAACCTTCTTCATTCATCTTGTTTCAAAACCCATTTTGTGCGATAACAACATTTTGATGAGTTGGTCTTTGCACCAATTCCCATACTTTAGTCGTTTCAAATTGATTCAAACCTTTTCTTGCATGGTTTGAATCCAATGTGTGTCATCCAATGCTTGGGACACATCTTTTGCTCTATTTGGGAAATAAAACAAGTGAACATTCTTCTTGTTGAGCTCGATCCTTCTTTTACACCATCTCTTACATTTCCAATGACTAGCTCTAGTGGGTGGTCTCTCGGCCATCTCACATCGGAGGTTGGAGTAAGTCGGTTGGGTTCGATCGTCTTTGCGGTACTGTGTTATTTTGAGCATCTCTCTCATCATCACTTAGTCTGCAGATTTTCCATTGTCTTTGACATTCAAATTATCTCATCTTCACCTTGATTAATTACTCCACCTTTGACTCCAACATGGACTCTTCTCGCATAGTTGGTTGATTCAAATTTATCGCTAACTCTTCAACGCTTCTCCATTTACATTAGGCTCATCAAACACCACATGGATAGATTCTTCGTGACCATAGTCCTTTTGTTCAAGACTCTATAGACTTTACTTTCAAAGAGTATCCCAAGATACCTTCATCGAACTTTAAGATCAAAAGCCTTTAGATTATCCTTCCGTTTGTTGTGGATGAAGCATTTACATCCAAATATTCTAAAATACCAAACATTTGGCTTTCTCCCCGTCCAAATTTCATAGAGTCTTTGTCAACCTGTCTATTAATCATGCATCTATTTTGAGTATAAGCATGCGTGTTTATAGCTTTAGCCCAAAATCTTTTTGTCAATCCAAACTTCAAACATAGTTCTTGCGAGCCTTCCGTGAGAGTTATATTCCTTCTTTCTCGCAACTCCATTCTCACAAGTGAGTCCTTCGGCAATAATTCATGAAAGAATACCATTTTCAACACGATCTTGAGTTATTATTTCATTAATAAACTCGATTCTCTATCGATCTTATCTTTATAATGGTTTGACTCTGTAGTACCCAAAATTTTATTTTGGGCTTTTATTAAAATTATGAGATTTTAGATTTTTAGTTAATCTATTTTTTTTTATTTAGGGGCTAATTTATTATTTTTATAAATCCAAGCCCAATTATCCAATCAAATGATTATTTACCCAAGCCCAAATTATTTTAAACCCAAACTTATCTTGGCCATTAAAATGTCCAATTCCAAAGTAGTATTCTAAAATATCAAGATACACACAATTTTAAACTTCCAAATATATCAAATCTTGATATATCCTACCCGATTTATGAGAACCCTATGAGATTAAAAACGCTAAATAACCCTAAACTTAATCAGTCCTATAAAAATAGTAGTCCCCTCCTATTAATTTTTTTCACGCGTACTGTTAGTAATTCCCAATCAAGGTAAAGCTCTTTTTTTCTGTTCAATTTCATCTTATGTTACACGGCTGAAACTGAATCATCACCTTCATAACTCATCCTTCGCCGGAAATCCAGAACCACAAATCCACCGAAAAAACGAAATCGAATTTTAAAACCAGAGAAAAATTGCGGCTCAATCCGAACCACCGCCGCTAAACACCAACCCGAGTTTCAGCCTCAATTTCGCCAAAAAATCTTCAAACCAGCCCGGAATCGAGCCACCACCCACGAAATTCGTCGATTGGATAATCAAACACCGAAACCCATCGAACACCGAAACCCCAGCCCAGCCTCGATTTTTGCTGGAACATTCGAACTCAAGAACTTCGCCAAAAAATCCACCGAGTCAGAAAGTGAAGCTGCGGCCTTCACGGGTTGTACTGCCGTCGTGTTATAGAGTGAGATAGAGTGACGGGAGGCTTGAGGATTTTGAAGAAAAAAATGGAAGATGATTGTTGGAGAAAAAAAGAGGGAGAGAAGTTAAGGGGGCGGTTTTGGCTGAGAAGAAGAAAGAGATGCAAAAGGGATGATGATCATTTAGTGCTTTGACAGATGGTAGTAAGGAAAAGTAGGAATAAAGTAATAAAGGAAAAAGAAAAAGAAAAAAATAAGAGAGGGGCAGGTGGCGTAAATCATGGAGTAAGAAAAGTAGGGAAAACAAGAAAAAGAGAGGGAAAAAAAAAAGAGAGAGAGAAAGAGAGAGAAGGATGAGATTTGCGAGATGAAGGGATGAAAGGAGGGGAATAATGTTGCTGCCATATTTTGAGAGAATTAGTTTCATTTATTCCAGAATTGCAATTTCACCACAACCAGATTTCTATTGTTCAAAATAGCCATCCTCACTCCAATTTTGACCAATCTATATTTCTTTTCTTTTCAAAACAATTTCCAGTTTACACTCTAATCTTATTTTATATTTCACAAAGCCCCTAAATTAGGATTTTTAGATTATTATTTTTAGATTAAGTTTAGAATATTCGAGGATTTTAACTAGTTTTATTTTTCTACTTGATTAGACAATTTATCGAAATGAGGATTAGGCGTCTTTGCATCCAACACTTCTGCGCTCTACTAAAATTTCAAAGCTACGTTCAAGGTCCTGTTCGTTTTCTAAACTTTATTGTCCTTGTTAAATGCTTAGATTATATTGCATGAATGTGTAGACGATTCTTGGCACTATTGAGCCAGGGACTCAAGAGGTTCGGTCGATGTATCCTCCGTGGAACCCCGCAGTGCAACTTTTGTCCATGTCTACGGTTTTTCAAAAGATCTATGCTATGTCCTATTGGATTGTATTTGCATGCCTATGTGAGATATCTGTGTATTTAGTTGACAATTTATACTCCATCGAAATGTCGCTCACCCCACATATAACAAACTTTTCGAATTGAAGGAGATGGTCTTTGCTAAGAGCGGTGGATATGACAAGGCTGAAGGATTTATTTACGAATGTTTAGTTTATTAAAAAATAAAAAAATGTCGAACTATTTACTTCTTTTTAAGTTATTAATTTTTATTTCAGTTTATTTGAAATTGTTATAATCGGGCGTTGGTTAGAATTTTATTTATGAAATATTTTGGTTCCGCTACAATTGACTCAGTTTAATTTTATTTTTAAATTATCCATGTTCCTTTTCATCGTTAAAATTAGGAGTATGCTTGTGTATTTTATAAAAGAAATTCTAGGGTGTTACGGTGTGGTATCGGAGCGGTCTACCTTTACGTAGACTTGCAAAAAAAAAATATTAGCTTAATTATCGTGTGTGTACTCGATAAATGAATTAGAATTTTTTTATAAATGAAAATAGTCTACGTATCCACCACCGCTATGCCACGCCAACTCAAGCCAAGTACGAATTTTTTTAAAAGGATTTCGGTTTCTCTGCTTATGCCATCGCTATTGTTCTTTATTGCTATCTCATCGCTATTGTCAAATGCCATTGCTAAAGAGAAAAATGAATAATATGTTAAGTTTTCTTGGATGCATAACACGATAGAATGACATTGAACTATTGAGATATTATGTTAATTGTGAACTTTATGGACAATAGAAAGAACTTAGAGAATTTAATTATTTTTATGCTATATAGATGGCTCGTAGAAGGTATACAAAGACGGAAGTCCGATATTGTTAGCGTTAATAGGAGAGCAAGGATAGAGAGATATGAACAATACCAATGGGAACCTAACTATAACCTTGGGGCGCATCTTAATGCAATGTTTGGATTATGGGTAGAGGATATGCCGGTCACCTCGGTATCCGATCGACAAGGCATACTTAGATTTACTAGTACCTTATCGGTTACCACTACGAAAAGCAAGAGATATACAATCAAATGGTAGATGATGTCCAGGGAGTTCGATCGCGGGTTAGCTATGAGAATTTCGTTTCGGTTTTTCGACAGCGGTGGTGGTTGGACCATGTACAACTCACAATGGATATTTCGACTTAAGCCCGAAGAGCAAAACATACATGATGATGCCCCTCCACCCGATTCTAGTGATGATGAAAATCGAAAGGAAGACCCGGAGGAAGATCCTGGAGGAGGACCCGAGGAAGGAAGATGTTGATTAGCCACTTTTGTTTTATTCATTTTAGTAGTTGATGCTTTGGATTTTATATTTTCCTTTCATTAGTATTTCGATTTATGTCTTTAAATTTTCAAACTAGCGATGCGTTTCTTTAATCGTTGAATTTGATGTAATAAAAAAAATTGAGATTAATGAATGATCATCTTTTTAAAATTGCCTTGAAATACTATTATCGTTTATGGTTTAAATTTTTATATATATTGACTTAAAAATATTCCAATTGGAGAATGACTTAATTTTATATTCATGGTTATAGGATGAATCCTAGAGCCCTAGAACCGGATCGCCACAAATTCAACACTAGAAAATTTGGGAGACGTAGTGGTGCGCTTGGCCACGATCGTTGAGGTCTAACTCGAGGGTGCTTTGAACCAACAGAACCAGTGGCTCCCACAAATAACACTTCACATGTGGTGGAACAGTTTTGCCGGTATAGACCTCCCAGACTCTCACGGGACAAGAAGAGCCGCACATTGTGGAAGAATGGATAGTAGAATTATAGGGCATATTTGAATTAATCGAGTGCATTGACGCACAAAGGGTGTCATGTGCGATTTATCACCAAACAAAATGCGCGGCATTGGTGGGATTCACACCGACGAACCATCATCGACCCGAACGAGCCGATATGCAATGGATGGTTTCAAGGAATTAGTCATGCAACAGTTTTTTCCTAAAGCATTACTACTACAGAGATAAAAAGGAAAGAGAATTCCTAAACCTATAACAAGGGACAATGATGGTGCTCGAGTATGAGCGAAAGTTCAACCATTGGCGAGGTATGCTATTCACTTGCTGCATACCTGAGGCGGTAAGAAAGGCTAAGAGATTTGTGTCTGGTTTACGCCCGAGTTGGGTGGGGTAGTGAGCATACTTTGGGAACGCATCATATTCTTGTTGTGGAAGGAGCTCGAACGGTTGCCTCCAATATGAGATTGGAAGGAGGTAGTAAAAGGCTTTTGAGGCTCCCAAAAGGAAATGGGAGGGTCCAAACACCGAAGTTTGTTAATAACAATAAACAACCAAGAGTCGGTGGTGCTCCTAATCGGCAAGTCGTGAGACGAAGCCACAATGTCGAGTGCGGTGGGAAAAGATGTTTGTTACCGATGCCATCGGCCAGGGGCATCGGGGTTGGGGCTGTAAGAAATATTCCAATCGGCGCAGAGAGGACAGAGGCCCACAGGAGGAAACCTGAGAATGTATGTCATGACCGAACAGGATGCACAAGAGGAGCCTGAGACAATGACAGGTATGTTACGAGTTTTTAATGTACCGCTCTTTGTACTTTTTTGATACCGGTGCTACACATTCTTTCATATCTGCAAAATTCATTGAGGGATTAAATAATGTGATATGTGAGTCTGTGGAACCTTTGGGTGTTAGTATACCATCGGGTAAAACTATAGTGGTGATCATAGAGTAAATGGGGTACAACTAAACATAGAGGGAGAACTCTAGAAGTGAATCCATACGTTATAAAGATGAAGGACTTGACGTAATCCTAGGAATAGATTGGTTAAGTCGAACCGCGCAAACATCCGATGTCACGAGAGGGAAATAGATTTCCATATGCCCTAAAGGAGAAATTCATTTTCCATGGGACTAGGTTGGGTGTTTCGCCACGAGTTATATCAAAGAATGAAAGTCGTGAAGATCTTAAGAAGAGGAGAATGCCAAGCATTCTTGGTGAATGTAATGGCTACCCCGATCAAGAGAGAACAATTGTTGATATCCCAATCGCCCGAGAGTACCACGATGTTTTTCCGGAGGATTTATCCGGAATGCCACCAGATCGACAAGTGGAGTTCACAATTGATCTCGGTACCAGGAGCGGCCAACGCAAAGGCACCTTAGAAATGGCACCTAAGAGTTGCAAGAACTAAAGGTGCAATTACAAGAGTTCTTGGATAAGGGTTATGTGAGACCGAGCGTGTCTCCTTGGGGAGCTCGATGTTGTTCGTTAAGAAGAAGGGCGGCACGATGAGAATGTGTATCAACTATCGAGAGTTGAACAACCTCACGATCAAGAACAAATACCCTTACCCCGCATTGAGGATCTGTTTGATCAATTAAGAGGAGCCGGAGTTTTCTCAAAGATTGATCTAAGATCGAGGGTATCACCACCAAGATCAAAGAAGCGGATATACCCAAAATAGCATTTAGAACCCGTTATGGACAATACGAGTTTCTTGTGATGCCATTTGGGTTAAGCAACACCAACGGTTTTTATGGACTTGATGAATAGAGTGTTCCATCCTTACTTAGATCAATTTGTCATTGTGTTCATCGATGATATCTTGATCTATTCAAGGGATAAACAACAACACGAAGAGCATTTGAGGATCGTGCTGGAGACACTTCGCAAGGAGAAGCTTTATGCGAAGTTCAAGAAGTGTGAGTTTTGGCTAGAATGAGTGGTGTTCTTGGGTCATGTAGTCACCGCCCGAGGTGTTGAAGTGGATCCAGCCAAAGTGGAGGCCATAAATGAATGGAAAGCGCCATCGACCGTGAGTGAGGTGCGCATTTCTTAGAACTGCTTGAATATTCAGGACGGTTCATTGAGGTTTTGCGAAGATTGCTTTGGACCAATGACCCGGCCGACGAGGAAGGGAGAGAAATTTCATGGGTCGAGAAATGCGAAACCGCTTTCGAGTTGAAACAGAGATTGGTTACCGCACCGGTTTTGTGATACCTAATGGATCGGAAGGATTCATTATTTATAGTGATGCATCAAAACAAGGTCTCGGATGTGTACTCATGCAACAAGGGAAAGTGATAGCTTATGCCTCGAGACAATTGAAGCGGCCACGAGCTTAACTATCCCACACATGACTTGGAGTTAGCGGCCGTAGTACACGCTACGAAGATATGGCGTCATTACGTACGGGAGGAAAATGTGATATCTATACAGATCACAAGAGTCTCAAGTACTTCTTCACACAAAAGAATTGAACATGAGACAACGAAGATGGTTGGAGTTAGTCAAAGGTTATTACGATTGTACTATCCACTATCACCCGGGAAAAGCGATGTAGTGGTGATGCCTTGAAGTCGGAAGAAGCCGAACTGGTACGAGCATGATTACGAGCAAGAGCGAAGCGATTGATCAAGGATTTCGTCAATATGAGAATCGATGTGGTCGTACCCCCAACTAACACCAAAGCTACCATATCCGCCATGGTGGTAGATCCGACTTTGAGAAATCGGATCAAGGAGGCACAAACGAAGGACACGTTTTTGTGCAAAATCGGGGAGCGAGCTTTAGATGGAAATATTAGAGGTTTATTTGAAGCACCGGACGACACTTACTTATGAAGGGAGAGTCTGTGTACCAAAAGACGAGAACCTAAGAAGGAGATCTTAGAAGAGTCTCATTGTACACCTTACACGCCGCATCCGGGAGGTACAAAGATGTATCGTGACTTGAGAAATACTTTTTGGTGGAGAAAGATGAAGGGCTCTATTGCGTCGTTTGTGGAGAGGTGTTTGACTTGTCAACGGATCAAAGCCGAACATCAACGACCATCGGGGTTGACAACCACTGAGGTCCCTGTGGAAGTGGGAACATGTTACAATGGATTTTGTGATTGGTTTATCGGTCGAGCAGAGGAACGAACGTTATATGGGTTATCGTGGGCCAGATTGATGAAGATCGCACACGCGTTTTGCGGTTAAGATGACTTTCGGATGGAACAATTAGCTCAATTATACATTGAGGAGATTGTGAGACTACATGGGTGCGGTTTCGATTGTGTGCTAGAGACACACACGGTTTACTGAAATTTTGGAAGGGATTGCAAAGAGCAATGGGGGCGAGATTACATCTCGATGACGGCGTTTCATCCCCAAACAGGATGGACAATCCGGAGGACGACTGATATTTGGAGGACATGCTTAGAGCTTGCATGTTGGATTTAGGAGGAGGTTGGGAACGACACTTACCACTAATTGAATTTGCTTATAATAAAAGTTATCAATCAACTATTGGGATGGCACCATACGAGGCATTATACGGGAGGAAGTGTAGATCACCAATTCATTGGGATGAAGTTGGAGAGAAGAAAGTTTTGGGTCCTGGACATTATCAAAAGAATAGTTGAAGCCGTAGAGAAGATAAGAGAAAGAATCAGGTGGCGCAGGATCGACTTGTCTTATGCCGATCCAAAAAGGAAAGATTTACAATTTGTTGTAAAGAGAAAGTTTTTCCGAGAGTATCGCCGACGAAGGAAATTTTCATATTTGGTAAGAGGGGAAGCTCAATCCAAGATATGTTGGACCGTCTTAGGTTTTGGAGCGAGTGGGAAGAGTAGCGTATAGATTGGCCTTGCCGCCAACAATGTCGGAATTCACAATGTTTTTCACGTATCTATGTTACGGAGGTACATGCCGATCCGAGTCATGTTGTTAACTATGAGACCATAGAATTGGATAGGCAATTGTCATACGAGGAGAAACCAAGAGCGATCTTAGATCAAAAGGTGCACAAGTTAAGAAATCGAGACGTTGAGTTAATCAAAAGTGTAATGGAGCGGACATAACCAAGAAGAGGCTACTTGGGAACGTAAGGAGGATATTTTAGCATCACATCCAGAGGTTCAATCTTTGTTAGGTACATTTAATTTTGAGACGAAATTATTTTTAAGGGGGATAGTATGTAATACCCAAAATTTTATTTTGGGCTTTTATTAAGAATTATGAGATTTTAGATTTTTCGTTAGTCTATTTTTTTATTTAGGGGCTAATTTATTATTTTTATAAATCCAAGCCCAATTATCCAATCAAATGATTATTTACCCAAGCCCAAATTATTTTAAGCTCAAACTTATCTTAGCCCATTAAAATGTCCAATTACAGTAGTATTCAGAATATCAAGATACACACAATATTAAACTTCCGAATATATCAAATCTTGATATATCCTACCCGATTTATGAGAATCCTATGAGATTAAAAACACTAATAACCCTAAACCTAATCAGTCCTATAAAAACAGTAGTCACCTCCTACTAAATTTTTTACGCGTACTGTTAGTAATTCCCAGTCAAGGTAAAACCCTTTTTTTTTCTTTTCTATTTCATCTTATGAAGCACAGCTGAAACCGAATCACCTCCATAACTCATCCTTGCCGGAAATCCAAAACCCACAAATCCACCGAAAAACGAAATCGAATTTTCAAAAACCAGAGAAAAAAACCGCGGCTCAATCAGAACCACCGCCGCTAAACACCAAACCGAGTTTCAGCCTCAATTTCGCCGGAAAATCTTCAAACCAACCCGAAATCTCCGATTCAGCCCGGAATCGAGCCACCACCCACGAAACCCATCGAACACTGAAACCCATCGAACACTGAAACCCCAGCCCAGCCTCGATTTTTGCTGGAACCTTCGAACCCAAGAACTTCGTCGAAAAATCCACCGCGTCGGAAAGTGAAGTTGCGGCCTTCACGGGCTGTATTGTCGTCGTGTTATAGAGTGAGATAGAGTGACGGGAGGCTTGAGGGTTTTGAAGAAAAAAATGGAAGATGATTGTTGGAGAAAAAACAAAAAGAGGGAGAGAAGTTAAGGGGGGCGGTTTTGGCTGAGAAGAAGAAAGAGATGCAAAAGGGATGATGATCATTTAGTGCTTTGACAGATGGTAGTAAGGAAAAGTAGGAATAAAGTAATAAAGGAAAAAGAAAAAGAAAAAAATAAGAGAGGGGCAGGTGGCGTAAATCATGGAGTAAGAAAAGTAGGGAAAACAAGAAAAAGAGAGGGAAAAGAGAGAGAGAGAGAGAGAGAGAGAGAGAGAGAGAGAGAGAGAGAGAAGGATGAGATTTACGAGATGAAGGGATGAAAGGAGGGGAATAATGTTGCTGCCATATTTGGAGAATTAGTTTCATTTATTCCAGAATTGCAATTTCACCCCAACCAGATTTCTATTGTTCAAAATAGCCATCCTCACTCCAATTTTGACCAATCTATATTTCTTTTCTTTTTCCAACAATTTCCAGTTTACACTCTAATCTTATTTTATATTTCACAAAGCCCCTAAATTAGGATTTTTAGATTATTATTTTTAGATTAAGTTTAGAATATTCGAGGATATTAACTAGTATTATTTTTCTACTTGATTAGGCAATTTATCGGCGAGGATTAGGCGTCTTTGCATCCAACACTTCTGTGCTACTAAAATTTCAAAGCTATGTTTAAGGTGGGGTGTGTTTTCTAAACTTTATTGTCCTTGTTAAATGGTTAGATGATTTTGCATGAATGTGTAACGTAGATTCTTGCAGCACTATTGAGTCGAGGACTCAAGAGGTCCGGTCGATGTATCCTCGGTGGAACCCCTTCAAAGGCAACTATTGTCCATGTCTACGGTTTTTCAAAAGATCTATGATATGTCCTATTGGATTGTATTTGCATGCCTATGTGAGATATCTGTGTATTTAGCTTGGACAATTTATACTCCATCGAATTTGTGTCGCTCACCCCACATATAACAAACTTTTCGGTGAAGGAGATGATCTTTGGCTAAGAGCGGTGGATATGACAAGGCCTAAAGATTTATTTACGAATGTTTAGTTTATTAAAAACGAAAAAAATGTCGAACTATTTACTTCTTTTAAGTTATTAGTTTTTATTTCCAGTTTATTTGAAATTGTTATAATCGGGCGTTGGTTAGAATTTTATTTATGAAATATTTTGCTTCCGCTACAATTGACTCGTTTAATTTTATTTTTAAATTATACATGTTCCTTTTCATCGTTAAAATTAGGAGTATGCTTGTGTATT
This sequence comes from Rehmannia glutinosa, assembly GCA_016081115.2. Classification (NCBI taxonomy): domain Eukaryota; kingdom Viridiplantae; phylum Streptophyta; class Magnoliopsida; order Lamiales; family Orobanchaceae; genus Rehmannia; species Rehmannia glutinosa. Next base: position 60,959,472 of record CM071924.1, on the reverse strand, counting down.
TTATAAAAGAAATTCTAGGGTGTTACGACTCTTCTCATTTTGAACTCTTTTCATCGATTGTAGTAACTTCTCGCAAGGTTTCTTTCTTTTTGCACATGAAGATTGTCCATGTATATCTTGAATAATCATCCACCACCACTAGAGTGTATTTCTTTCCACTTATGATGGTGGCTCAACTAGACAAATAAGTCCATATGCAACAGATGCAATATCCTTGTTGAGGATGAACTTGACTTCTCTTTAAATGATGATTTGATTTGCTTTTCCATCCGGCATGCATCACAAACACTTTCTTTCTTGTACACCGAGTCCGAAGTCCTTTTACAAGATTACTCCTTGCAAGCTTGTTAATTGTCTTGAAATTCAGGTGACTCGACTTCTTGTGCCACACCAACTTGATTCGGTTGTACTCTTTGCTAGCAGACAAAGTGCTTGGTGTGGTCATCGACCAATCTACCACATACATGTTCTTTTGTCGGATCCTTGCAACACTACTTCATTTGATTCAGTGTCTTTGATTTGGAACACTCCCATATTGAATCCAACATTATAGCCCTTGTCACGAGTTGGTGATGCTTAATAAATTGAAGTTGAGGCTTTCAACGTATGCAACATCTGTGATTTCTAATCCATTTTTCCCGATGGATCCAAAGTGCATCTAATTTCCCTGGAGCTTCATTTCCTCCAAATATGACTTTTGCGCCTCTAATCTCCTTGAATTTTGACAAATATTTCTTGTTTCTGTCGTCATGTGTGCGGAATGACCACTATCCATGTACCAGGTTCCTTGGCACTCACTGTTCCTTGAACCCAATCAAGGAAATCGTTTTTAGGTACCCATACTTACCTGGATCCCGAGGGGTTAGTGTTGTAAGATGATCCAACCAACCTATAGCCAAATGATTTGACTCTAAAAGGTTGCCATCTATCCGTGCCATAATCATAATTCACTTTGGCAAATTGCTTGGGGGCTTTGGGCTCATACAAATTGTCTCTTTTTGTCTCGTATGCCTGTGTGTGTGTTTTTAGCAATTGCCTTCTTTGGGTAATAGTGATATCTCCGAGTGTAGTGCTTGGGTGCATATGTGTGCCGATGATAGCTCTGTTGCCTTTGGAATGACCTTTGTTGAGTTCTAGGTCTTTGCCATTTAGGCTTGTATTCCATAGGTCTTAGCCGATATTTCACATTATTCCAATCACTTGACTTGGGTAGTTTCTACCATTCCCATCATTTGTGTTCCTTTGATAGAACTTATGGGGATTCTCGGTAGCTTTGTTTCTTCTTCACATAGTACTTCCTTTTGGAGTTTGGAGGATCGCCGGATTTCTTCTCGAGATGTCCTCTCAAAGATACTCAACTCAGTTGTTTTCCTTTTTCTTTATATCCAAGGCCGCTTTGTTTGTGATTGTGCTTTGGAATGAATTTGTGTGCAACATTTGGTGTCTTGATTTTTGAGATGCTTCATTACTTGAAGATCCTTTTTCCAAGATCACTCTTGAGTTTGACTATGCACAAAGGAATTGAATCCTATGCCTATCTTGTCTCCACATTCTTTTTGGCTCATGATAAGGTCATCCAATGATTTAGATGCCTTTGTGAATGAAGCAATCACATTTTTGAGATCATTTTCTCTCTTTTCTATAGCAAATATATGCTATTAGTTTAGCATTTTTCGACCTTGACTCTTTATTCTCATCCGCTATGTGACTTAGAGTACTCGGTTCCTTAGTCACCGTGAGTTTTGCTTTTAAATGGTTTGTTTTCCTCATTTAATAGTGTATGTGAGGACTTAATGTGCTCAAAGTCTTTTATCATTTTGCCTAGTGAATCATAAAGATCGGTGGGTGATGAAATGTGTGTGTCACAATCACTATCACCGGAATCCGAATGAGATGAGTTAGAGTGTACCTCATCTTCTTGGTCGAGGTTGATCTTGTTCTTTAGCCATTAGGGGACAGTTAAGGCTTCTTCTTCAGAGTCACTGAGTAGTCGCTTCACTACTCTCTCGAGTCTGTGATTCTTTTGACTTAGTAGACGTGATCTCGCCTCAACCAATATTGCTCTATTCTTTTCTTGCCTTCTTTCTCTCAAGACTTTTTTTCTTCTTCATTCCTGTATTTATTGACTACGGGATATAGACGATCAATAGCAAAGTGTCCTGGTTGTCCGCAATTCCAACACAAAAAGTTTTCAACTTTTTGATCGACTCTCTCATTTCTTGGGTTGTCATCTCTTTGATATTCGACCTTTTGATACTCGGCTCTCTTTGGTGGCCTATCTTCCTTGACTTGGAGGGAGTCAATGCCTTCGGAGGATTCACCTTTGTTTCTTTTATAGTTCTTGTTGAAGAACTTGTTGAATCTTTTAACCATCAAGGCAATTTCCTCTTGGTCTATGATTTCTTTGGTCTCACCCTCTTTCCCTTCCTTGACTATGAGTGCAAAACTGTTTTGGGTACTGACTATCTCCTCTTGATCCTTTCTTCTCTCATCAAACTCATAAGCTTTGAGGTCCGAGAATAGTTCATGATTCGATGTTTTTGATAGGTCCATCGAGTGCCTTAGAGCCATGGTCTTCATTTCCCACTCACCGGGAGGCTCCTTAGTATCTTCATACGTATCTCCTTATGTGTGTATTCTTTCCCAAGTCTTTGAGAGCTCATTTGTAATTTCAGTGAATCTAGCATCTAGTTGGTCCATCGTTTCACCCGCAAGCATTTTAAAGTTTTCAAATTTTTGAACAACAACAGATAATTTGTTTTCCTTAATTTGCTCGGATCCTTCACAAATTAAGGTTAATGTATCCCAGATTTCTTTGGGTCGTTTTGCAAGATTTGACTTTGTTGAACATGGCTTTGTCCAAAGTCTTGTAAAGTATATCCTTGGCCACATTGTCTAGGTTGTATCTTTTTCTCATCATCATTTGTCCACTCGGCTCTTGGCTTTTCAACCATAGTTGGTCTAGGAGGAGCGACCTCCTCTTCTTCACTGCAGCACTCTCCTTGCAGTTGTGTTTACTTTCATTATTTGCGGTGGCCCATCCTCTATCACTATCCACATCTCATCATGTAAAGGCGATAGATAAGCCCGCATATGTATTTTCCAGTCATCAAATTCTTCAATGGTGAACATAGGGATGCGTGTCAAATTTGCTTCCATGATAATAACTTTGCAAAAAGAATGGCTTTTGAAAGAACAAGTGTTAAAAACTTCTTTGAAAGATTGGAGATCTAGTTCAAGAACTGTGCGGAAGGCTCAATGAACCAACCGCTCGATACCACTTGTAAGTCCCAAAGGGTGTGAGTAAAGTTTAGAAGGGGAGATCTAGTTCAAGAACTGGTCAGTGGGAAGGCTCAATGAACATGGCTACTACAACTCACTTGCTCAAACTTCTTGGATTTGATCACGAAACCCTCCAATAACTTGAGACTGGTTTGACCTTGAACCTTTCTACAATCCTCCTTGAATGTAGACCCTTTTGATTCTTCAAAAGTTTCCTCTTCAACATTTGAAGTTGTCTTTCCTTCACAACTTGGTGTTGGATCGATTTCCTTCAAGTTTAGGCTTGAGGATTTGCTTGAATAACTTGAGAATATTTTTGCAGGTTACATGGCTCGAATAATGGCTTGATTGCTCGTGGTTCGTAACCTTCTCTCGAGTGATTCCTCACCTTTTATAGTGAACTTTTAAAAATCGCCCGTTGAAGAGATAGCTGATTTCAAAAGTCACTTGTGTTCGTTGGCTTGTCTTGTTGCGATCCTTGATCTTGACATTTCCTCGTATTAAATGAGCATTCACTTTTTCGTCCGTCCGACACAGTGCGGTGTTTCCCATTGGTTTATTCCTTTTCCACGCTTCTCGGGATCGAGCACTTTAAGACATTGCAAAGATGTAAGTATTACTTATTTAAGTAACCTTCTTGACTTAAAAACGGATTCTTTTCGATTGTCTTGACTTGATGCTTCCTTAACTTCCCCCCCAGGTGACTTCGAGTCAACTCCCAATCATCGGATGACTCATCCGCACTTCAACTTGAGACTTGGCTATCTTGAGTTGACTTGATGACACTTCACACAAATGTATCATAGTTGATACTCCTTTAGTCGAGTTCTTGTCTTCTCTTCCTTGCTATACTCACCGCTTCACAAAGAAGTCTTCATCCCGATCTTGATTGACTTCTTGTATGTCCAGCGTAGGACTTAACTTTCGGCTAAATACATTTTATCCATTACAATGCAAATTACAAGGAAAATGGGGTGCCAAATTTCTAATCTAAGTTTTACATGGCATTCATCAAAATCTAAACAATAAATTTCCCAACAAATGGTTTCAATCTAGCATTCACATTTGTATTCAAATGTATGACCCGATCCTTGATCCCATCTATCTTAGCCTCATCTTTGTTCAACTTTGTTGTTGTTCTCCAATAAACGAGACTAACATCTCCTCCAAAGTGATGGTTTCTTTTCTTCTCGCTTCGCTTCAACCATGATTTCCTATATTAAAACCCGGTGGTGGCTGCAAAACATTTCTATTGTTAGCATATAAAAAGTTTTCATGGTTCCAAGCAGACCCTGGATGATAATGTGTAGGTGCTTGCTTGTTCCTCGAAATTGTTGAAATTCCATTGCCGAATGAAATTTACCTCTTCCTCAACTACTTTTGTTGGTTCTCGTGGAGTCGTTTGGTGCATAGTTTCATGTTTAGCATCTGAATTTGCTCGATTAGAATGGCAAGTTTATCCTCATCATGTACCTTTACAACTCTCTCTTTACGTTCGATCTTTCGATGGCCACGATAATCGTTATTTGCCATCGCTTCTAACAACTCTGAGAGCCTCATCCTGGATATTTTCCCAATAGTGCACCTTCGGATGCATCATCAATAATGGTTCTTGTGTTACCGCTTAAACCATTATAAAAAAATGCAATCATGTTGGTAGTCCGGATATCCATGTTATGGGCATTTCTGAGTAACTCCTTGAATCTATCTCATGCCTCGTCAACGGCTCAAAGTTGAGTTGTTTAAATTGAGCAATTTCATTTTTCAACTTTAATGCCTTACTTGTAGGGATGTATTTATTGAAACTTCGACTCAACTTCATCCAATTGGCGGCATGATGTCAATGAAGATAACCATTCCTTGGTCTTATCGTGTAGTGAGAACGTAAATGGGCGACAATGAAATAGCATCCTCAGACACACCATTCGTCTTTATTGTATCACAAATTTCCAGGAATTGCGCCAGATGCATATTTGGGTCCTCTCTCGCTCTCCCCCAAACTGATTCTTCAACACCATTTGAATAAATGTCGGATTCAGTTCAAAGTTATTTCTATTGATTGGCTAGTGTGCAACTCCACCATATATGAGATTTACTTCCGGTTGGAAGTAATCTCTCGCAACCCCTCGCACCGGTCTATCCACTTCTAAGTTCTCCCCATTAACATTTCCTAGTGGTATTAACGGATGATGTCCATTATTCTGGTTGTTTCTATTGTGCCCACGATTCACTTCTTCTATCATTTCTATCTATTGCCTTTTTTTCGCTTCTTAACTGTCTAGTTGTTCTTTCTATCTCAAAATCAATGGATTCTCTGGCGATGAACACGTGATCATACACTATCTGCACTAAACAAGAACAATGTCAAGATCTATAATAGTTGTTTCTCCAATTAAGATTGAATTATCGATACGTGTAAAATATACATGCATTTATTGGTTTAATTTTATATATATTTGATGCATTTACACGTATAAGTGTATTATTTACTTGTTCCTTAGAAGGGCATGATACTACGTATTCTTGTAATTTTTACGAAAAACAGAGCTAAAATTAGAAGATATCGCTTAGAAGGCCCGTACAAGAATGACCAATGCGAAGAGACGATCAAAAATGAGAAACAAATGACAAAAAACAAGTTACACGGTTGGACCATGTGAATTCACACGACCATGTGAAATGTGTTCATGTGTTTTTACACATCCCTGCGACTTGTTAGATGGAAGAATTTCAGAGAGAAATCACACGACCTGACCGTGTGAAATGACATATTTGTGTGTTTTGTTCGTACCCACGACAGAGGAGAAAACCAACCGCACGGACAGACATGTGGAATCACACGGCCGTGTGAATTGCTATGCGTCTCATTTTTATTCCTAATCCCATTAGAACTCTACCAAAGATCTCTCAAAGCACCTATATAAAGGGGACCAAGGCTTGGGCGAATTTATCACTTCATATATCATCTTACATCGAAAAATACACAAGGGTTATGCAAATCTACACACTTCGAGAGGAAGGCATTAATCTACGAAGAACACCACAAGGCCTTTCGCATCTACTAAGCACAAAGGTTCAAGGTCAAAGAAGGATCTATCCCGATAAGACGGGTTCTATCTTTCTTAGTTTAGATCTCTTGTTTGTACTTAAATGATATCAAACTATTTGATTTCGACTTTGTTTATGAATTGGTTTATGTGTTCAATTATATGAATTGAATGTTTAATTCTTGTAGATTATCCGATCAATAATTTGCATGTCATATTTGTTAGGTCATAATTTGGGAAATGAGTTCTAACGAACAAAAATCAAGTTCATGCATAAATGGGTGTAACGTGTTTGGGAGACCTACAAACTGTTTGTGGGAAGTACTTTCAATTCAAAGATCTTTTAGAGTTAATAGTAATTGTTGAGTAGGGATACTAGCAATTGTTATTCATCAACAGTTTATGTGCCACGGGAGGGGAATAAACTAATTTAGGAATTGAACTCATAGATACACTTAAACTAGTTTTCACAAAACATTAATTAGATTTAATATTAAAGAAGCATGTTGAGATTATGTGCCTAGGGTTGCTATTGTAATTGTTAAAAACTTGTGGTGTTCGGGTTTATAAAATTATAAATATTTTTACTTGTTAATTTAGGGTTTAGATTAGATAAATAGATAAACTTATTATTTTCAACTGCTTCAATAGAATTGGAATACGATATCTACTATAGCCTAAGTGTTTCGTATTAAATCCCTGAGGAATATGACCGTGCTCGCTGCTATCTGCTAGCTACACTGTACACTTGCAGTTTAGTGAAAAGATTTTCACGATCAACTACTTATTACTTTGTATTTATGTTGAATTATTTAATCCCCAACAACTGCACCAAAAAATTGATCGCAAAATTTTATTAAGCTAAACCGCAAGTATACGGCATAGTTAATAGATAGTGGTAAGCAAAGCCGTATTCCTCAAGGATGGACTGGAAGCACATAAAAGTACAAAGAAATATCGTATTTCATATTTATTGAGGTGTTCGTGAAACAAAATGGTTTTTATAACTACTACTCATAAGACTAAATAAAATATCAAACTAACTATAAATTGTTAAACTTCACGAAATTAATCCATCAACAAAAGCAATCCTAGGACTATGATCTCGACATGCTTCATCAATATAATTTCCAGATTGCATTTCACAATAACCAGCTTTCCCTGTATCTATGGGTTTAATTTCTAATGTGGTTTGTTCCCTCTTCCAAAGCAAATGAACCGTAGGTCAATAATGGATAACAAGCATCCCTACTCAACAAGTAATATCATCTCCCACAAATATCGTAAGCCTCCGGACTCTACTCCCGTTTATGTTATGAATCCGTTATCTAATGTTAGAACTCCTCTCCCAAATTATGAACTAAGAAATTAAACATGCAAATTATTAGCCACTAATCCATAAGAAACAAACATACGAATTCACAAATTGATAACGAGAAATGATTATTATGAAACAATCAAATTGGAATTAACTTGAATCCACAATCTTGATCATATCCTAGAATCAAAAAAATTAGCCTAAATAATTATCTTCAAATCCATAGACAAATTTGTAAATAAAGAGTTAGGCATAGAATAAGAATGAAACAAAAAGTTCTAGAGTATGGTGATAAAACCCTCGCAAGTGGATGAATCGGTCTCCACAATCTCAAACTTCCATGCCTTCGTGGTTGATAGCGGTCCCATGTTGTCTCTTCCTAGTTGTCTTTTTGCTCCTAATGTCTTCTATCGACCTTTAGGTTTATGTCTCCTTTTAATAGTTGTCATCCTGGATCCTCTTTTTGGTTCTCGCATGATAAGGAAACAAAATCCGCCAAACATCGCTTTTCCCACGACCGTGTGCGCACGCACACAATCAAGTCATGTGAATTGCTCCTAGAATTTGTAAAAGCTGAATACACTCGCACACGATCATGTGCAAGGGCACGCCCACCCATGTGAAATGCGATTAGTAATTTTATTTGTGCACAGGCACACCTGGGTCGTGCCCTTCGCATGATCCGTCGTGGTCGTCTTATTTCCTTATTTTCTTTGCATCTTTGTTTGTCCATTGGCTTTTGGCATTCCTTATCCGAGTCATGTCTGCTTGATATCCTCCCAATTTAGCTTTATTTCTTGCAAAAATATCCAAGAATACGCATATCACGCCCAACTACGGAAACTAACATAAACATACTTAATATACATGCAAATGTGTCAATTATATAACAAAATGTACCACTAAATGCATGCATATTAACCATTTATCATATGTCTCGACCGACACGCAAATCCGAACACGACACGAAAATGACACCCCCTGGTAAATATAATTTCAGTTTTTAAAAATTCAAAGTTAAATTTAGGTCAACGGTAAATTTAATACTTAGAAATATATGTTTTATTTAAATAAAATTAAATTAATTTACGACTAAAAATATAATTGGCGATGATAACTAGGGCGTGAATGATTGGATGGGTGAAATCGTGTAGTTAAATCCAAGATATTTTGTTGTACTCATTTTTTTATTTACTAAAATATAAAAAAAAAACTCATATAAGACCATTTCACGGGTTACATTTTGTGAGACGGATACTCCACGACCCGTGACCCAAATAAAAGACCGGTGGCATTATCGTAAATATTAGGAAAACAAGTCGGTGTGATGATAATTAAAAAGTATTAGTTTTTTCTCGAAAAGTATCAATTTTATTCTATAAAGTACATTTTGAAAGTAACAAAGCTGACATGATTTTGAGGAATAACTAATACTTTTCTCGACGCAATCACACACACACCACCTAAACCAAATAATTATATTTTTATTCTCTTTGCCTCTCGTAAGTCGTCTCTCTCTTTTCCCTCATTCTTTCCATTGGAGAATGGAGAGAATGGGAAACCCAAACCACCTAAATCATTTTATTGCCTTGTTTTTTTAGTTTCTCTTCATGGGAATAGTTTTTCCTTGTGGGACTTGATCTCATTTCATGGGAGTGTTTTAGTTTCCTTTTTGGTAATTTTTCTTGTTTTTTTTCTTCAAATCCGATCATATTGGTACGGATCCGACATCCGACCGATTTGACTTTAGATCTAGTATGTTGGGTGTTTGATTGGCTACATGGGGACATTTTTCAAGGTTTACTATAGAAGAAAGTTACGTGATGTAGTTGAATGCAGGTATAATGGAAAAAACGAAGAGTTTGTGATAAATTTGGAGCTTCTAGCTTTTCATGGAGTTTTAGATTTTTTTTTTTGGAACAATTTCTCTTTGTATTTACGTAATTTTCTCCTTGGCATGTCTTTCCCCTTTTGTGGCCTATTTTGTGGTAATTTGCCTAAATATAGCAAATTTCAAAACAAATTGTTGAAATGAAGTGATTTTGGGAGAAATTTCCCTATTGCTCGTTAGCGCACATCCAGTAATGCGCCTAGCCTATTATTGGCACACATCAAATGTGCACCAAAGATTAAAAAATAATCTTTTATTAAATATTGCCTTTGGATGGTGTACCGACATCCGCTCCATCCATATTTAAATAAAAAAATCAAAAAACTACTGTCATGGAAAAGAGTGCCAAAAGCGATCAAGAAGATCACGGTGATGCAATCGATATGTGCGCCAAAGAATTAAATTTCAAAAAAAAAAAAAAACATTCCCCATCACTATAAATACCCCCCAAACCCATAGCATACATCTCTCACTCTCACAAAGACACACGGCTCTCACTCTCTCTCACTTTCACAAAGACTCACCCATCCCACTCCCCCAAACAATAATTTCCTCACCTTCCCTCACACAAATGACGATTTGGGTTTAAGTGACAAATGGTTTTTGACCAAAGATTTGCAAAGATTTGCGATTTCGGTGGTCAAGTAAACGGCGCATTTTTCAAGTATATCTTATTAATTTTTTATTTCATAATATATTGTATGTTAGTTTTTATCCAAATTGTTGTATGTTAATTTCGTCATAATAGGTTGTAATTTTTACTATTAAATATGTGTTAATTTTTTTCTAGACATTGTAATGCCTTTTTTATGTAAATTACTTCCTATCGTTGAAATAAGTTTTAATATTCGTATTTATCCATATGATACTTGTTAAATTGTATAAATAATACCCGTATATAATATTCATATATATAGCATATCAAACATGATTTCAATTCTTTAAGCGTATTATCATTACAATATATAGGCAATGTCAAACATGATTTCAATTCTTTAATCGTAGTATCATTACAATATATAGGCAATGTCAAACATGATCACCATAATCGTATATTTTGGAGGGCAAATAGTACAAAGCGTGAGTGATGTGAGATATGACCGTAATGCAATTGGTCTTTAGGAGGATTTCTCGCAGAATGAATTTTGTGAAATTGAGTGAAATATTAAGTTCGATGACCGAGATTGATGTAGGTCAATGGAAGTTGAAGGTTTAATTTGAATATTGTTATAACAATATGTGTGGAATTATTTCTATTACCAATGATAAGGATTTATGGTCTTTTCTAGATCCATCGGTTGGGATTGGATTTTTGATTTGTTTGTCGAGTTAGAGCCCGTAATTACGAATGTTGACATTAATACCTCAAGAAAAACACGACTATTATCGATATGATGCATTCCTTGGAGATAGGGTTTCGACCTATCGATGTTGGTGGACCTAGTAATGAAAATGCGATGTTGGTGGACCTAGTAATGAAAATGCTTTGATGTAGGAGATATTTTTCAAGGAGATGAACGTCCAAATTTTGAACCTGACGAAAGTGTATCGATGAGGATACTGACGTGATGGAGCGGATGTTATTGCATAGGGTGTGTATAACAATCGAAATGAGGCTCAACAACCCACTCGTTTGATGACAAATAATCGTAATAATCTTTCCTCGTAATTATCGAATTAGTTTTGGAATTCCATTTTTTGAATCAAGCTACCCAGGATGTATGCGGTGACTCTGTTGGTATTCCTTCATCCGTGCAATTCTATGACTTTAAGATCGGTGTGTTGTGTAAAGGAATGATTTTTACAAATAAAAAACATGTGCAAAGTGCGATTAAAGATTACCATGTGCATTGGGTGAAACGAGAATTCAAAGTTGTTAAAAGAACACCAACTTTGTGGAAAGTTGTATGCAAACATAACCCTGGAACTTCGTAATGTCCACATTTTGTCGTCCCCAAAGAAAGAATTGGTGGTTGAGAGCGACTTCGAAAAAAAACTTTCGATGTGGAAGATCACCAAATATGTACTTTCTCACTTGTTATTTAATGAATGTTGTTATGTGATCATGCCAATTTAGATAGAAATTTTATTGTTGATGGTCTAATGGGGATGGTACAAAGTGTGATCCATCTTATGGTATTAAGTATGTCCAACAAAACTTTAAAGACATGTATGGTTATAATATTTCATGTGATAAATAATGGCATTTGATGAAACGTGCTCGTGAATATGTGTATGGTACTTGGGAGACCTCATGTTGTTATTTGCCAAAGTATATGGAGGCGCTGAAAATATAACCATGGTACGGTTGAGTGGCGACGTTGAACCTGGTGAGAGTGAAGTGAAAACATTGTGGTATGTATTTTGGGCTTGCAAGCCATGTGTCGATGGTTTTGTACACTCTCGTCCGAGTGATTAGTGTAGATGGAAACACCTTTACACTAAATACAAGCACAAATTACTTATTGTTGTCACATTGGACACAAACCAATGATTTTTTCCATTAGCTTAACCAATCGTGGATGAAGAGACTTTCGTATCTTGGGCGAACTGGTTCTTGCAATTAATATCCGGACATATTGTTCGAGAACGAAAGGTGTATGCCTTGTTTCGGATGTCATCCTGGAATACTAAGGTGAGTTGAACGCATGCGAGAATTCCAACCCCTTATGGGTATCATCGATATTGTCTAAGGCATGTGTCTCTAATTTCCATAGTCATTTCGCATGCGTATTATTAGGGATCTGTTTGAATGACTAATAGATAGACACGTAAGGATTTATATTCATACTAAGTAATTTTAACTACATATTCAAATATATTAATTCATAATTGAATTTATCTCGAATGAATTTGGGAGTCATATGACATGAACTCATCCGATATAATTGTGTTAGGACCACGATGTATTTCGGTGTTGTGGAGGTCTCGATGCCCATTGATAAATTACGCTATCATGGAGTTTCACCATCCACAAAGTGAATGCTCGCAGGCAGTTTGGCCTTAGAAAGCATATTCCGATGTGCCCTCGAATCACACACATCACTCTATAGTATTACTCGCAAAGAGCGAGCGGATGGGATTGGCGGTTTCATCTTGATTGGGTTCAATATTGGCGATGCACACCATCCATTGTTGAAGGTGACGCGATATGTCATGGTAGGAGCACGATTCGTGGATATCGGACATGGTACAGTTGTATTACATGATGATTAATAAGTCCACGAACATGCACATGACAAGAAGGTATCAACCAGGTGACACTACACTGGATGCCATGGAAATTTACTTATAAAATTACTATTATGCACATTTAAATTATATCATTAAGTATATATTTCGATATTTGTATGTTACACAAGACTTTACTCGATTGGTTGTGGATTAGTATTCGAGATGTCGATTTCGACCCACAGCGATTAATCACCGAGACGTGACTTTATTGAGGAGATGATTATTGTGCGCGTCTCTTACGGATGCCTCCACCGAGTCGTTTCCACGATAGTTGATACGCCATCGAACATGATCGGGCACGCAAAGATACGGACGACCACTACTATACCACGTACACCTCATACATATGCGGCAAAGATGCGCCAGTCCATCCGGATATGCGGCAGTCCCTCCACTTCGTATCATACACCATATATTCCATAGCTTGTGGATTATGATCAATTCATAACACCACATTTCACATCATTTATTGATCTCGCTCAACACGGATGTGGGAATGGTAGGTCCATCTTCATATACGTGCCCAAGTTTTCAAAGATTCGCTGTACCATTTTCCGGTGGATTTCGGGGAGTTATTTGGACATGGATCCTAACCCGTCTATTTCCGACCAACAAGTTATTGATAATATCGAATACGGTCTTAGGTGGAGCATGCAAGAGAGACATCCTCCGGGATGTGGCACCATGGACATAGATATTAGGATTAGCATTAGTCAAAATTATGTATTTAGTAATATTTTGTTAATACATTTTAATTTTGGGTGTAAATTTATTAATGGTTATATTTGGATTAATTTGTGTATTAATTAGTTAGTTAAAAAAGTTAAAGCACCAAAATAAATTAACTTAGTTTTTTAAAATTAAAAAAATGAATTAAAAAAAAACGTTGGATGGCGCATACTTTATGTGCGCCAAAGATTTTCGAAAAAAAATTAAAATCGTTGGGTCGGGCGCACAAGAAGTATGTGCCACTATTCAAAAAAAAAATTGAAAACATTTGGGTCGACGCACAAGGTGTGTGCACCAACCAATATAGGCGCACAAACAATGTGCGCCAACGAGTATAAACCCAACCCGCTTCATTTTCAACATATTTTCACAATTTCATTTTATTTTTGCAATTTTTAAGCAATTTGCCCCTAATTTGTTTCGGGGTTTCTTTTATGGGTTGTGCCCATGGATTAGCTCTCCCCTCTAATTTGACAATTATTGCTTAAAGGGCTTTGTAGCCATGAGGCTTCGACTTGTAATTGTTGTTTTGAGTTTTCATTTATGAAATATTACTCTATCGTTTCGGGGAAAAAACTATTACTTTTCTCAAATCTATGTATATTTTTCTCGCAAATAAATAATATTGTTTCAATGTATAATACTTTTCTTCAAACGTAATTTGTAATATTTTTTTGGTTCGACATCTAATACTTTTCGATTCAATATTTAATATTTTTTATCCGTGTTTTCGATGTGTTTTTATTTTTTTCTTTTCCTTCTCTTTGTTTCCCGCATCTTCTCCTCCTTTTTCAACTATGTCATTCTTAACCTCAATTTCGCCACAACTTTGGTGACAATCATGGACTTTGTCATGGAAGAGTTTCACTTTGGCATACTTTATGGATATTCCATCCCTTTAAGTTCCCGCTAACGCCAATCAAGAATATTGCAAGTTATCATTATAGGGGACCTGTAATTCTTATTCTTCACGTATAAAATATGATAGTTCATGGGGTAACTTCACTAGCAAGATAAAAAACTCAACTTCAAGTATTATGGATAACCATAATCCGCTCAAAGTCGATGTCTCCTTGTGGTCGGTTTGGAATACTTCTTTTCAAAAATATAATCTTGATCGGACTTTAGATCCAAAAACATGGATCAAGAAATTGAATCGATGAGCTAATATTTTTCAAAGATAAAAAGTAATGACTCACGGATTGTGGTTGAAAAATTAGGGGAGGAGGGGGAGAAAGGGAAGAGGAGCGAAAAAAGAAAAAGCACTTTGTTGTTTTTTACGTAGGGGTTGGGTTAGATATGGATCTCGGTTAGGGATCTATCTAAGAGATTTTGTTTGTTTTTGACTTAAAAAGTATATGTCAAAGTCATATCTATATATATATATATATATATATCAACCCTATATACTAAAAAAAAAAACAAGTCGCCACATGTTTTTTCACTAAGCAATTTGGTACACATGTCAATACCTTATTCTTCCAAATCCATGTGTCACCTTCATATTTAGCCACGTGGCAAACCATGCCACCACCTTATTCTTCCAATTATAAATTAATTTACCATATCAATTTATCATCAACTTAATAATTAAATTTCCTATTTCCCTATATAACTATTAAAATCCAATCAAACATTTAATCAACAAGGTTATCAATTTGGCAAAATCAATTTTACGACAAAATCGTATATTTAATATATTTATATATGTATATGTATGTATATCTAACACGTTTTAGGAATTTTTCTTATAATGTATTAATTAATTTAAGATATTTAATATATTTATATATGTATATCAACCATATATACTAAAAGAGAAAACAATGGTAACACATGTCATCACCCCATTAATTTTGACATATGTCAACTCCTCATTCTCCTAATTCTACATGTCTACTTTATAATTATCCATGGGCATCGCTTTCTACAAATTAAATGTGAATTAATAATATATTTTTTGAATTTTTGAATTTAAAAGATTACAAATTCAAAATATAATAACAACTTTAAGAGATAAGAAGTAATCTAAATATCAAGGATTCATCTATGCTATCATTTTAAAATTATTATCTTTCGTAAATATATTTAGTTTATATGCACCTTTTAATTTCCGATTTATGCTAACTCCAACGTATATTTCAAATTACTCTTATTAAATCTAGGTTTGACCCACTAACCAATTATATTCACGATTAAATAAATAATTTAATCCAAATTATAATCAAATTAAATAAGCTCATCATCGATATAAATGAGCATATCCCAACAATTAAAATTAAAATAAACTAATTTATTCAATTATCTATCCGAGGCCAGATAATGATTATACTACAAGATCCTATCAAATTATCTTTAATTTTCTCAACAAATTCGAGAAACACATCAAGGAATCTAACAAATAATAGGGTTTTCCATACATTTTAAAAATATTATCTTTCAAGAGTATATTTGGTTTATATGCACCTTTTAGTTTTTGATTTTTTTCTACTACGAGATTCAAATTTCAACTCTAAAAGATAAAATATAAATACCAAAATAAAAGAATTTCTCACAATATCAACTCTAAAAGATAAATTATAATCCCAAATATAAAGGATTTTATCACAATCTGGCCGTCAACTTTGTGTGGCCATATCGAGAGTTAAAAACATAAGGGGTTTGGAAATTCTTTGTTGTGACAAAGACAACACACTTGAAAATAGCTAGAATAAATAGTGTAGTTTACAAACAAGTTTTTCTTAATCAAGTGAACTATTTGTATGATACTCTTCTAATTTTTGAAATTCTTTTTAATATTTCTAATTAGTATTTTGGATCTCCTATAATTATTACAAATAAATCGTGTCACTAAAATTTTAATTTTGGACAAATCTCGTGTAACACACGGGTGTTATTCTAGTATATATATATATATATATATATATATATACTAACAAACCCTTTTCTAAATCTGTTTTCCCGCCTAAACACCTATTTCTAAAAAAAATTGTCCGCTTCTTCTTTATAAAAGTTGACTAATCTATTTATTTATGGGACTTTGCCGAACCTTTTTTTTTTTTTGTTAAAGTCGATCAAATCACTTATTTATGGCTAAATTAATAAATTACGACTAATACCTATTATTATTGGATGTTTATTTTCGCGATGGTACAAATTTTTAACCGATAAATATTATAAGGTAAGTTGACCGTTAAAAATAAACTTTCTACCTATTTTGAATTTTGGAAAGCAATTAATTAGATATTACAACTCATTGAAGCTTCCAATCCGTCTTCCTATTTGTAAAAATCTGTTTTTTCCTATTTTGAATTTTATAATGAAATACAATGTTGATTATGTAATTTCGAAAAGTATTATGTGTTCGATTTACCATTAACAATGAGCCTTTGTAAAAGTTTCAATTAATAGAATCGAAAAGACTTGATTCACCTCAGACCTTTGTTTTCGAAAACATCAATATATTCATATTTTGGTAAAAATCTAGCAACCTAATATAAGCAAACATATCCAAAGACAATATTTTTTTGAAAATTGCCTTACAAGATCACTCCAAAGATCACTATAAATAATGTATACATTGAAAAAAATTACAACGATTTGAAATTCTCCAAATTTCTTTGCAATTCCTCTGTCTCCGAATAATTACAAGAAAATACTCGCTCGAAATAGCACCATTCATTACTCTGTTCGTGATATCAACAGCTGACCAAATCTTTGTGGTTGTTAAGTTTGTGCTTATTCGAGTTTTCAAAAGCCATCTTTTTCTCGATAAAATTAAATTACGGCCCACTGAGTGCATTTTTCATGACAATGTTGTAAGTTTTTTTCAATTCTTTATTGTCAATTTTTTTATTTACCTTTAAAAATAATTCTAATTTTTGCGTTGAATTGTACTACGGGGTGATCGCATTCATGCAACAATAAGAAAGTTTCGATTGCCAATTTTAAAAATTTGTTGAAGAAGGGACATGTATATGTCATTAAAGATTTTTGGTCACAAAGGAGACCGATAAGTATAAAGCAATCGCCACAAAATATAAAATTTTATTTTATGGGAAAACACATGTTTTCGAAATATTTGAGTAGTCTTTCCCCGATTTATGTTTGATTTTAAAAATTTGTTGATTTAATGGATCCACGTAAGTTTGATGATACCATGTTGCTAGGTAATTAATATTTTGTTCGATTTTGTTTACTTATTTTGTAATTTATGAATTATTTTATTTTAATTGAACTGCTTTTTTAAGATGTTATTGGTAGAGTGGTTTTGATGCACTCGCTCAAAATAAAGACCTAGACGGGCGATTACACGATTCATCAAGATAACCTTGGAAGATTTAGAGTAATTCCATAATTTAATTTTTCATTTTTTTATAGTAAAACTAACAATAATTTATCTTGACCATAGACGTCTATCATGGACACTGTGGGAAGATTATGTGGAAATGCATTCTCGCCACATTTGGAGAAAAATATTATCGACCCAGTTGTTGTGATTTTGTAGATGGAATGGGCAAAAGTCTTTAAAGGTATTTCTAAAATTTAAAAAAAAAAAAAATTAATACGTATTCCAAGTTATCAATAAATTTGATTTAATTTTCGTTACTTTTTTTTTGTCTATCCGAACAAGTTAAGTTGTCCAACACTTTTATATTACCAAGTTGATTGTCAATGAAGTAATTGATGAAATTGAATATTTTAAGAGAAGGTTATTAGAATTACTTTATTTTTGTTGTTCATTAATATTTTATTAAATATTTTCGGACTATGTTTTTCAATCTTTTAAATGACAACAATCAAAGCTTTTCAATAAGCCATATCTCAAATCCACAATCGACGCGTTGGAAGATCTAGAATCTCCCAACTTTTCAATAAAGTCGTTAGAACATCTCTATGCTAATGATGTGGTAATAATTGCTGTTTATTTTCCATATTATTGTTATTCAATAATATTTTTTATTGAAATAGATGATGTAATGTTATATTGTTGTTTTGACCTTCAAGGCGGAGCTTTTGGGTTTGTGCACGTATAATTGGTATTTCTGATGAATGGTGGTACATATCATGCACAAGATGTACCAAAAAACTGCATTCGGCCTTGGACCAGCTTTATTGCATTAAGTGTGATCACTTGCAGCCAACCGGACGTATTCGGTAATATATGTTTTTTTAAATTAATATTTTAATAATAATTTCTGAAAATATTAAATGTGTTTGTTATTCTTCTTTTTAAAAATCGTGTATGAGCAGAGATATATGATTCATCTTCAAGTTGATGAATCTGCGCAAGTGCGACATTGCTTTGTCTTTGGGATAGAGAGTGCGAGCAAATGATAGGCAAATCTTGTGTTGATTTGAGGCAAGAATTTGTGGAGGTAATTTTATTTAATTTAGTTTTTCAAATTATAGTTATTTTTTTATTGTTATCTCTTATTACTAATTATTGATTATTTTAATATTTGTATAGAAGGAAGGTGGTGGTAGTCCGTCCATTGAGTTGTCGGTGATTTGAAAGCACTCATTGGTAAGATGATGTTTTTCAAAGTACGGATAAAGGAAGAGCAATTGCGCAATTACGCTGGAGCTTTTTCTCGTTGTTAGGCTAACATCGGATCAAGATTTAGTCCGGAAATACGGTGCTACTTCATTGGAAAGTCGTATTTTTTATAAATTTATAAGTATTTAATTCATAATTTTTTTATATATGATATATGATATAAGTATTTGCTTAAAATTTTACATAATTAAATATCTCGATGTTAAAAAATAAATTTATATAAATAAATCATGGTCGAATAGTTTAGTTCTATAATTCTAATTCAGTTTTGTTACAAATTTACATTCAAATTTTTAAAAATATTCGAATTATATTTTATTTTGTTCCATCATCTTAAATACGATTTACATAAACAAAAGAACTCATAACGAATAAAACATGACTTAATAACAATCATAACCATACATTGAGATCCCAACAGATTCCACCACTCTCTTGGAGTAGGGTCAATCGGTATTGTTTCTCAAAGTTTAAAATAGAAAACAATGAAAGCATAATACAAAAGCATCCATCTTTTATTCTAATTTGTCACAAGTAAAACATAATCATAATCATCATGAATGGCAATGCAAATATAATGTCAATCAAATGCAAAACAAATAAACAACTTAAATTCCTTTTTTTTTTACATTAATGTATCACAATTCAATTAACTGTTTTACCATTTAAGAATAATAGAATAATTTAAATTATTTTTTATGTGAACATATACAATTATGATGTATTCTAACTATGGAAGTTGTTATAAATTATATTTTCCTAATTAAAAAATTGTCCTGATATTACATATTCCCCAAACCTGATTTCTTCCTTAAAAAAATGAACTAATAAGAAGCTTTTCGAGCTATCTATATATATACTTAATTCCAAACTCGAATGCATAAAAGTTATTTACCATCATATCATATTTTACCTCATGCAATCATTCTTTTTATGTATAGATATTTTATACTAATAGATAGAATATATTAAACACCTTTTATGAGATATCTAGCCTATTTCGATTATCACGAAATACCAAAATAAACAAACTCACTAAAATATAAGAATATCTCATTAAAATTACCTCAAAGTCAAAGATACTATTTAACCAATCACATACATTCCATAATTACCTATCCACGATCTATATAAATCATTTCAACATTACAAAACTTACGTGCACATGAAAAATTATACATCATCAATTACTTCTATTCAAAAAGATGAGATTGCTTTCAGCAACTTGGTTATTGGGAATAAAAGACATAGGAATATCGAAAATGAAAAGGGTGTTAGTCCAAGTGGCTACGATAATCTAGAGGGGGTGAATAGATTATGTCGATTTTTCGCAAATCACCCTCTTTTTCGAATCAACAAGTAAATGACAAGAATGTAAATGCGGAAATTAAACAACACTCGTTGATTTAAAGAGGTTCAACCCACCTAGGGCCTAATCCTCTACCACCCCAAAGATCTCCTGGGATGGATTTCAAAAAAAAAAAGATTTTATTAATTACCACAATTAATACAACACCTTGAGGATCACCACAATCCTCTTACAACACCTTCAAGGAGATTACCACAATCTTCCTTCACCACCTTTGAAGAGTACCACACTCTTCAAACACCTATCACCTAAATCACCCAAGTGTATTCTTACCACAAGAATACTCACAAGGATGTCTTGTGTTAAATGATGGACAAAATTCAAGATTACAACTCTATGAAACCAATACAAAGATTGAGTGCAAGTGTAATCAAGAATCAAAAAGCCTAGACCTCAAAGATGTGCAAGTGAAAGTACTTGGGCTATTACAACAAGAATGTAAAAATGAAAGCTTGAACAAATTGCGATTTCTTGTTGTGTAGTTTGCTTGTATGTATTGTGTTTTGTGTCTTCAATTCATCCTCTATTTATAGGAAGTCTTCACCAACATAGGCTCCCAACATAGGCTCCTCTATCTTCACTTTTGTCTACAAAAAGAAGATCACAAGATGTAGAAATATTATACAAAAATCAAAAGTAAATCTTGATGTCAAGAATTTCAAATGAAATCATTTTCTTGTCACAAAATATCATAGGTGACCGGTTGCCCTGTTGAAGATTTCGATTGTTTGAAAAAATAATGCGATCCGTAGGGGTTGCGAGTGGTGGCTGGCGCCGCCTGGGGTCGGTCGACCGGCCGACCTTACCCTTGACCAGTCCCCCTCCTTCTTTTTCACAAAATTCGTTTCTGTTTCTAATCTGTTTCAAGTTCGTGTTCTTCAGGTATAGGTCGACGCTTTGGGCGACCGGTCGACCTCCAATTTGAAATGTTGTCCGATTTTTGTCAAAAATAAACTTCAAGAAATACTCCAAAAAATTAGTAAAAACATTTTAAATCAATTGGGAGTATTTGGACAACATTTACAAACATTGTTTTGGTGTAAAAACCAATATAAACAAAATCATCAAAAGTGTTGTCCAATTTTAATCAAATTAAAAACTCTAAGAAATACTCCAAAAATTAGTAAAAACATTTTAAATCAATTAGGAGTATTTGGACAACATATAAAAACATTGTTTTGGTATAAAAACTCATTTAAACAAAATCATCAAAATCTTGATAAAAACATTTATCTAACAAACTCCCCTTTTTGATGATTACAAACCAAAACAATTTTAGGAAGTTGATTTTAAAAACAAAAACAATTTTCCTATCTAAAACATCAAACCATTACAAGCAAGATTTATCATAAGTACAAACACACAAGGATAGGAGCAAAGATTTTTCAAAATCATTTTTGCACAAGCTCCCCCTATCAATATGCATATCAAGAGCAAGTATACAAGCAACAACTAAAAGCTAAAAGCTTAACTTTTACAATATAAGCTAGAATTATATGAGCTTAAAAGCTCCCCCTGTCACAAGACATCATTAGTCAAGCATAAGAGTCCACAATATATCAAATGGACTAAGCAATATTCACAGCTTATGGCTTATAAGATCCCTAGCTTATAGCTTTTCTTGCGAGCTTATTTTCACTTCTTTGAGCGTATGAGCATATTTCCTGTTTCCCCCCCTTTGGAATCATCAAAAAGAATATTAGCACGATAAAAACATCATATATTCAAATCAAAGTGCGCAAATTTATTGATTTATCGTGCTTTTGAAAATTGAAGCTTAAATTCCAAATAAAAGAAAAAGTTGATCAATTGACTTGCAAAAGCTCATTTTATTGATAAAACATGATCTCTATAAACTTATAAGACTTTTCAAATCGAGAGAATCATGTAGGTGATGAATTTTTCATTGAAATATTTCATCGAACAGTTGGCAAGCGTTGAATAAAACTAGAAGAATATAACGCCTTTGCGATTCGTTTAAGCCAAATATTTTCATCACCAATTGCAATACAACAATATCCATCCAACAACAATCATCATATACAACATACTAATACAATAATATCATCAAAATAACAAGATACAAGCATATTCTCAAGGGTTCAACCCAATTGAGATTAAAAAGAGAAATTCTTACCATTTGATCGGAGAGGATGAGCAACAATGATGATAATCGAGCCTAATGAAGTCCAAAATGTAAAATGTATGCACAAAAACAAATTTGAAGTGAAATTTGTGTGCAAAATGCGAAGGGGACGAAAAATGGCCAAAATAAGTTAAAATGAAGAATGTTGAAGACAGAACGGTTTTAATCCAAACTTAGGCTTAGGGCGACCGGTCGAGGCCGAGGGCGACGGCCGACGTTGAGGGCGATCGTTGCCCTCAACCCGTTTAGCCTACTATTTTGACAGCTTTAATAAAATCCGAATTTTCAACCAAAAATCCAATTTTTCGCCCTAAATTTTAAAAACATGCAAAATGCAAACGTAAGTCTCATTCATATGCATTATGCCTAACCGAGCTCGTATTGATGCAAAAGTCTCGGAAGTTAGTGGTTTAGTAAAAATGTCCGCTAATTGATCTTGAGATGGTACAAAAGATATCTCAATTTTTCGTTTTGATACACAATCTCTTAGAAAATGATGTCGAATCTCAATATGTTTAGTACGGTTATGATGAACCGGGATTTGAGAAATATTTATAGCGGATATATTATCACAAAAGATAGGAACACTTTCAAAAGAACATTTATAATCCGCTAAGGTTTGTTTCATCCAAAGAAGTTGTGTACAACAAAATGCCGCGGAAATATATTCGGCTTCGGCCGTTGAAAGTGAAACACAATTTTGTTTCTTTGAAAACCAAGAAACTAGGCAATCACCTAGAAATTGACATGATCCGGAAGTACTTTTCCGATCATCAATATTTCCCGCATAATCCGAATCACTATAGCCTTTAAGAGAAAAATTTCATTCTTTGGATAGAATAAACCATATTGAATAGTGCTTTTCAAATATCGAAAAATCCTTTAGCGGCACTCATATGAGATTCTTTGGGATTGCTTTGAAAACGAGCACATAGGCATACGGCATGAAAAATATCCGGTCTACTTGCGGTTAAATAAAGTAAACTACCAATCATACCTCGATATTTGGATTCATCAACCGACTTGCCTTTTTCATCTTTGTCAATCTTGACGTTTGTTGCCATTGGGGTAGAGACGGTTCTTCCTTCTTCAATGCCAAATTTCTTCAAAAGCTCCTTTGTATATTTTGATTGAGAAATATAAATTCCTTCTTGGCATTGCTTAATTTGAAGTCCAAGGAAGAAGTTGAGTTCCCCCATCATGCTCATTTCAAATTCACCTTGCATTAACTTAGAAAATTTCTTGCACAAGGATTCATTAGTAGCACCAAAAATAATATCATCAACATAAATTTGCACTAATAAGAAATCTTGCCCTTTTTCAAAAACAAAGAGAGTAGTATCAACTTTACCTCTTGTAAAACCATTTTGCAAAAGAAAAGAGCTAAGTCTATCATACCATGCACGGGTGCTTGATTCAAACCATACAAGGCCTTTTAAGTCTATAAACATCATTAGGCCTAGAAAAATTTTCAAACCCCTGAGGTTGTTTTACATAGACTTCTTCTTGAATAATACCATTTAAAAATGCGGATTTTACATCCATTTGGTAACGCTTGAAATTTTTAAAACAAGAATAGGCAAGTAAAATACGAATAGCTTCTAAACGTACTACGGTGCAAATGTTTCATCATAATCAATACCTTCTTCTTGACAATAACCTTGAGCTACTAACCTTGCTTTGTTTCGAACAATATTGTCTTGGTCATCGAGCTTGTTCTCAAATACCCATTTTGTACCAATAATGGTTTGAGATGGAGGACAAGGTACTAATTCACATACATCATTCCTTTCAAATTGATTCAACTCCTCTTGCATTTCTAAAAACCAATCCTCATCTTCAATGGCTTCCTTAGCATTTTTAGGCTCTTTTTGAGAAATATGAGCTTTCTCGGCAAATTTTCCTCGAGTCATTACTTTATCAAGGGGATCACCAATAATAAGATCTTTTGGGTGATCTCCTTAAATTTCAATGCTACGGGAAGATTCAAGTATCACCTTTATCTTCTTGAGGAACATTTGAGCTTGAAGGTTGATCATTTTGAGTATCATCTTGAACAATGGGTTCAACAATATCCTCTTCATCACTTTCATCATTGGGTATCCTTTCAACACCCGAAGCTTCATTGAATTTGACATGGATGGATTCTTCAACAACCTCACTAGTCTTATTGTAAACCCGATATGCTTTGCTCTTGATTGAATACCCCCATAAATATTCCTTCATCGGCCTTAGGATCAATTTTGTCTAGTTGATCCTTAGTATTCAAAATAAAACATTTACATCCAAATATTTTGAAATAACTAATATTTTGAGTTCTTCCTTTCCAAAGCTCATATGGAGTTTTATTCATTTTAGGACGAATATAAACTCGATTAATGACATAGCAAGCGGTACTTACGCTTCGCCCAAAAATATTTTGGAAGTGAAAATTCATTGAGCATGGACCGACTCATTTCTTGAAGTGTCCGATTCTTCCTTTCGGCTACTCCATTTTGTTGAGGTGTCCTTAGAGCCGGAAAATTATGACTATATCCCTTGGTTTCACAAAAGACTCTAAATTCGCCATCAAATTCTCCACCTCGATCACTTCGGATAGATTTAGTAGTATCTTCCTTTTCATTTTCAATAAGTCTACACAACTTAACAAACTCATTAACGACATCGCTTTTATTTGTAAGAAATAGAGCCCAAGTATATCTAGAAAAATCATCAACTATAACAAAAGTGTAATATTTTCCACTTAGACTTGCCGTACCAATATCCCCATACAAATCAAGATGAAGCATTTGTAGGGGTTTGGTAGTGGAAATTTCATTTTTGGGCTTAAAACTACTCTTAACTAATTTGTTCTTTTGACAAGTGTCACATAAGCCAAGATTTTCAAAATTCAATTTGGGTAGTCCTTTTACATGTTGGTTTTTATAAATAGTTTGCAAATTTTTGTATCCAACATGTCCAAGTCGCCTATGCCATAAACTAGTTAAATCATTATTGGCGACAAGACAAGAAACATTTTGACTAACCAAATCACTTGTACAAATTTTGTAAAGGTTGCCTTTTCTAATTGCTTCACAAATAATTTTATCATTTTTGGAAATAAGGCATTTTTCTTTATTAAAAACAACATTATAATTTGAATCACAAAGTTGGCTAACACTTATCAAATTGAACTTAAGCCCTTCTACTAAAAGAACATTACTAAGAGAAAAAGAAAGAGTTACCAATTTCTCCATTTCCAAGAATTCTTCCTTTGCCATTGCCGAACATGACCATACCTTCTTCTTGGAGCTTGATGTTGGTAAAAAGTTCTCTCTTTCCTGTCATATGGCGTGAACATCCGTTGTCCACGAGCCATTTTGAATCTTCCATTGTTGTTATAGCTCCTATAACCTACAAAGGAATTATTTTTAGGTACCCTATAATTTTGGGGTCCATGGGGTTAGCCTTGAGAACTTTAGGTCTCCAATAATAGCTAAAATTATTCTTCAATTTACAATTGCTAGCATAGTGTCCATTTTTACCACAATAAAAATAAGTAATAATACGAGGACTACTAGCACGTACAAAGGTTGGACCTTGGTCTTTTTTCTTAAAAGCATTTTGCAAAGGTTTGTAACCAAGTCCTAATTTAGAATGCTCACCTCTTTGTGAATCTAAAATTTTGGTGACTTTATCCGTACTTAAATTGAATCGATGCACATCTTTTTCAAATTTTTAATATCATTTGTGAGCATTTGTTTTTCGGTTTCAAGAGTACGGACCATAGTAAGAGTAATAGTATGAGCCTTATCAAGAGAGTCATAAGAAATAAATAATTTATCTTTTTCTAGTTTAAGCTCTTTATGCTCCTTTTTCAAATTCTTGTATTTAACAATCAAATTTTGAAACTCATTTTGCAATTCATCAAAATCACATTGTAATTCATCAACTAGGGAAGAAGATGAAGCATTAGAGCGCACTCGGTATTTTCATCGTCTATGGCCATAAGACCATGTTCGATTCTCCTTCCTCGTCAGTTGTTTCAAGTAATTCATCCCAAATTTTGACGTCCGCATTTAACGCCTTCTTTTCCTAAAAGGCTTTTTCTTCTTTTGTTCCTCTTCCGCTAATTTTGGGCAATCGGCTATGTAGTGCCCGGATTTTCCGCATTTGAAACAAGAATTATCTCTTGGCTTTCTTGCTTTATTTTTGTTTACAAATTTTGCAAATTTTCTAACAAGAGTCGCCGTTTCTTCATCATCCTCATCACTAGCATAATAAACATTATTAGAAGAAGATGCTAAGCCTTTAATAATATTTTGCGTATCTTGTTTAGAGGTGGATGGTTGAGAATTTTTCCTCTCCTTGAGATATACTTCATAAATAAGGAGGTTTCCAATGAGCTCATCAAACTTGAGTGTCTCAAGATTTTGAGCTTCCGTGATTGCCGTCACCTTTTCGGACCATGAGCCGGAAGGGCATTTAAGACTTTGGTCACCTTATCTTCTTCGGAGATGACCTTTCCAAGAGCCACAAGAGGATTGACAATGTTGTCGAGCCTTTTCCACCATTTTTGATATGTTTTCACCATCATGAATATTGAAATTTTCAAAGCCTTTCACAAGCATTGTTTTTCTTGCTTGCTTCACTTTCTTTGTGCCCTCATAAATGGTTTCTCATTTTTCCCAAACTTCATGTGCCGACCGTATGCCTCTTATGCGATTATATTCGGTGGCGGTAAGAAAGCAATGTAAAATATTTAAGGCCTTACCATTTAGAGAGAAAGCCTTCTTGTCATTTTCATCGTACTCCTTGAATGGCTTGGGAGTCGTGGTACCATCCTCCAATTTTGTTGTTGGTTGAGCAACTCCTTCAATGACCACATTCCAAATATCAAATCGCATCCTTGTAGAAAGCACTCCATGCGGTCTTTCCAAAATGCGTAGTTGTTGGCGTCGAATAGTGGTGGCTTGTTGGTGGAGGCGTCGGTGGTGAGATAAGCTTCATTCGTAGCCATGGATCTTTCCTCTTTACTCGAACGAGCTTAGCCAAAGAGTTTGGCTTTGATACCACTTGTTAGTCCAAGTGGCTACGATAATCTAGAGGGGGTGAATAGATTATGCCGATTTTTCGCAAATCACCCTCTTTTTCGAATCAACAAGTAAATGACAAGAATGTAAATGCGGAAATTAAACAACACTCATTGATTTAAAGAGGTTCAACCCACCTAGGGCCTAATCCTCTACCACTCCAAGATATCTCCTGGATGGATTTCAAAAAAAAGATTTTATTAATTACCACAATTAATACAACACCTTGAGGATCACCACAATCCTCTTACAACACCTTCAAGGAGATTACACAATCTTCCTTCACCACTTTTGAAGAGTACCACACTCTTCAAACACCTATCACCTAAATCACCCAAGTGTATTCTTACCACAAGAATACTCACAAGGATGTCTTGTGTTGAATGATGGACAAAATTCAAGATTACAAATCTATGAAACCAATACAAAGATTGAGTGCAAGTGTAATCAAGAATCAAAAAGCCTAGACCTCAAAGATGTGCAAGTGAAAGTACTTAGGCTATTACAACAAGAATGTAAAAATGAAAGCTTGAACAATTTGCGATTTCTTGTTGTGTAGTTTGCTTGTATGTATTGTGTTTTGTGTCTTCAATTCATCCTCTATTTATAGGAAGTCTTCACCAACATAGGCTCCCAACATAGGCTCCTCTATCTTCACTTTTGTCTACAAAAAGAAGATCACAAGATGTAGAAATATTGTACAAAAATCAAAAGTAAATCTTGATGTCAAGAATTTCAAATAAAAATCATTTTTTGTCACAAAATATCATAGGGCGACCGGTTGCCTGTTGAAGATTTCGACCGTTTGAAAAAAATAGTGTGATCCGGGTAGGGGTTGCGGGGGTGCGGCCAGTCGATGCGGGGTGCGATCGGTCGACCTTACCTTGACCGGTCCCCTCCTTCTTTTTTTTTCACAAAATTCGTTTCTGTTTCTAACTGCTTCAAGTTCGTGTTCTTGGTCTGGTCAACGCTTTGGGCGACTTGGTCGACCTCCAATTTGAAATATTCTCCAATTTTTGTCAAAAATAAACTTCAAGAAATACTCCAAAAATTAGTAAAAACATTTAAATCAATTGGGAGTATTTGGACAACATTTACAAACATTGTTTTGGTGTAAAAACCAATATAAACAAAATCATCAAAAGTGTTGTCCAATTTTAATCAAATTAAAAACTCTAAGAAATACTATAAAAATTAGTAAAAATATTTTAAATCATTTAGGAGTATTTGGACAACATATAAAAACATTGTTTTGGTATAAAAACTCATTTAAACAAAATCATCAAAATCTTGATAAAAACATTTATCTAACAAAGGGTATGTTGTTTTTTTTCTTGTCGTATTTGTTTATATCATTTACAATCACTTTTCAAAACTACATAACTCATATACAAGTAATATCTATGACCGTATTTAACATGCATAATCATTCCTTGTTATCTTTATCATGTCTATAGTTCACATCTATCATATCATTTTGTTTGTCTCAGTATATTGTCATGAATAATCATTCAATGTTATGTAAGTTCATTTTGTGAATTCCTTCAATTTATGTTTTCTTTGATTCAAACAAACAATATAATTTTAAATAAACCCCAAAACAATCATTCGAAATTGCAAACAAAACTAAACAATTAAACAACAATTTGGTACCTGTATTAAGAATGTGGCTCCACCATATGCTTATTTATTTACCCCTGTCAAACATGAAAATGAGTTAATAGGTTTGAACAGAAAATAAAATGTAAACGTAAAAAAAAAAATTAAAGTAATACTTATTTTTATTGTTTGGAATAAAACTCCATTTCATCCTTGCATGAAGGTAAGCATACAACCGGAAAATTTCTATAGAGTTGTTTCTTTTGTATCCATTAGACTAATTTAAAATAAGATTCAAACTTTAAGAGTCCAACAGGGTTCCTCTACTTTCAAAGGAGTAGGATCAAGTTGGCTTTTAGCTTAAACTTTTGTAAAGGTTAATAATCAAAATATTTTGCACGAAATAAAAGTTAAACTAAAACATAATTGTTTTTTCAAGACAAATATAGTTTAAACAGAGACTGGGGATTCATTTTTACAAAAAAAAAAAGAATTACGGGGCACAAGGAAGAAGAGTATTATTTTAGTTTTAATTCTAGCTAAATTATGAAATAAAACAAAAAACATTTATAAAAGATAAAAAATTAGTCATTCACGGATATATATGTTTTTGTTTTATGACTTTTTTCTTAATATATATTAAATATTAAATTTAAGACAGATTAGTTTTGCAAATGATAAAATAAATAAATTAAATTTGTTTTATTAAAATAAAATATATATATATTTGTGAATGTCAAATACCGAAAATATATATTTGTATCATAATAGGAAGAAATTAAAAATGATAAAAAAAAACATTAAAGAATTGCATGTATTAAACAATAGATCTATGATTTTTTTGTATATTAAACTTGAAAAAACTCCGGATCTACGTTTTTTTGTTTCCTTTTTAGTTTCGGAAATATAATGATATACAACCCTGTTTTTTACCATAATAAAAAACATGGGAAATAAAAAAACAAAACTCGTTTATGATATTGAAAAAAATAAGATTTATTAATAAAAAATAGATGTATAAAACTTTTTAAGTACTTTATAATATGGAGAAATATTTAGGTATTTACTCGGATTATTTTTGTAAAATGATTTTTTGAGAAATAATTCCAGAATACGAAAAAAATTTAAAAATGAAATTGAAATTTAACAAAAATTTGAATACAAAATTTATAGAATGTAATTTCTTTTGTAAAGAATCGGATTTATTAATAGAAAAAATGACATGTAAAACTTTTGTCGAAATTCAAAATATCTAGATCTGTTTAGAAAGAGGTTTACTCGGATTAGGTTTGTAAATAGATTTTCCGAGAAATAATTCCAAAATAGGAAGAAAACAAATAAAAAATAGTTTTAAATTTTAAAATTAATAATTAATAAACACACTAAAATACAATTTATAGTTTAATATATTGATATAAAACTCGTTAACGTAAAAATACACAAAAACCTTTTTAATATATAACTTTAGTATTATTATAATTAACAAACATAATATTTCAGATTTAGTAATAAAAAATAAATAATGTATTTGAAATATATAAAGATGGATTTTTAATTTAATTATTATAACACTATCTTTATATATAATAACATTAATTTTTGAATTTTTAAAAAATTAAATAAATAACACATATATATACAGATTTTTTAAATATTTTATAATTAAATTCCAAATTGTTATACAAAAAAATTAAACAATAAATTAATATGGGCCATTTTTTAGGAATTTATTTGAAAAAATAAGATATAAGGCCCAAAACCCATACCCTATCCAAAT
The DNA here is from genome assembly GCA_016081115.2 of Rehmannia glutinosa. Taxonomy (NCBI): domain Eukaryota; kingdom Viridiplantae; phylum Streptophyta; class Magnoliopsida; order Lamiales; family Orobanchaceae; genus Rehmannia; species Rehmannia glutinosa. The sequence continues at coordinate 60,928,448 of CM071924.1, read as the reverse complement.
ACAAAATCGGCCCATTATTGCATGCTAGTGGTGAAGGGATACCAAACACGTGTCCAATATAATCTATAATTAAAAAAAAGGGAAAAATTATTAGCCATCCGATTTAAATCGGATGGCAAAAAGAATCGATTCCATTTGGAATCCTCTAGAATCCCTATCTAACGTCTCTCTCTCACTTGGCTCTCACTCTTTTTTTTTTTTTTATTTATTTTTTTAATTTTTTATTTTTTTGTTTTTTTTTTTTTTTTTTTTGTTTTTTTTTTTAAGTCACTGGCTCTCACTCTCTCTCATCAATCACTCACCAACCCCCCAATATTATCCCATTTCCTACTTTCTCTCGAACTCTCCATCTCTGTCTTTGCCCTCTCACCTAACCCTAAACTCACTCTCATATCTCTATCTCATTGTCTCTCAAACTCTCGAGCCTCTATCACTCTTCCGAGTGAAAATCACGGCGATCCTACATCGATCTAGAATCACATATACGAAAGTTTCATTATGTGTGATTAAAAGGTTGAAATAAAGTCATGGGGAGAGCCGAGTTTTGTGTGGGTTAGTTATTTTGTTTCGTTTTTTTTTTAGGCTAAGAGATATATTTAATCGTAAATGTTCAAACTCAGTAGGCTTCAAAATAGCCATACGGAATAGAACATTTACATATATTTCAAAAACTTGAAAATTTCGAGACATTCATCCGGATATGTAACTTTTTAATATTTTTTTGTTAACTTGATTTCATTTTTTTTGTTTATATATAATTTTTGTAATCTCATTAACATATGATATGTTTATTGTAATATAACTTTTTAAAAAACTTATATATAAAATTTATATATGATAATTATTTACTAACAAATAATTATATAATTATTTCTTTTATAAATTATAACATGAAAGTTAAAAAATGTTGTTTTCGGATAATATGTATTAAAGCCATTATATTATCATATGTTTATTGTAATGTAATATAATTATCTAAAGAAAATGAACGATTTTTAATTTAATTTTAAATATATTAGATATTAAATAAATAATTTGTTAGTTAAATTGTAAATGTCGTTCTTTGCTAGGCTCGCTTTTTGCTCCTCCTCGTCGGACCTCCGGTTTCGTCTCGCACTCGCATCCAAGGTCCGTCTTTTTAATCTTCACGCGCCTCCTTCCCGGTGGTTGGTGTTTATTTTAGTTAATGATGTAATTATATTTATTATTTCATGTTTAAATCAATACTATATAATCCCAAATCTTAATTATTAAACCTGTCTTTGAATAGTATTGTGGTCATGTTATTTATTTATTTTTTGTTATTTTGTTTTCATCTTTGCGGAAAATATGAATAGCTCAAATATGAAGAGTTCGTTCGTGGATGCAACAAAAGAATTGCAAGTTGGCGCCAAAAGACAATTATCAAACTATCCTTTTATTAATATCACAAATTCATATCCTTCAATGACACAAGGAATAAATATGCAATCATCATCGAAACCGAATATTTATGGAGGATCAAACTCTTTATTTTTTGTAACCTATTAAATGGTAATGGGCTTATTATGAAAATAGATTATTTTGTATAAATAATCATAAATATTATAATATTTAATTTTTTTTTCAAAGTGAAATTATATTCTTAATTTTTTTATGTGATATTCTCATATTTTCGCAGAACATCGTCAACAACCTCTAACGATGTGCGATAACGTTTCCAAAAGATTTGAATTGCAATGCTCATCAAGCGACTTTGTTAATCAAATGTCAAAAACTCCACTTAGTAACATCACAAATGGTATATTAAAATGTCTAATATTTTTATTACTTTATATGAATTTAAGATTTAAAGTTACTGAGATACTCATTAGAAGTTCATTTATTTTATTAATTTGGTTTATTAATTACAGGGACTATCGCTGCAAACTATAAGATCAACATACAATAAAGAGAAAAAGTCGATAGCGAAAACACTCAAAGCATTGGTCTTGACTGACAATAACCATTGATCTAACGTGTGAACAATCTACGCCTATGGATCATCGTTCTAACGTAACTTCCACATGCAATGACAATAGGACCAATTTAACACATTTTTCTAAGACGGGGGGACATTGTCGATTGAGAAAAACGGTATGTGTATTATGGATTAAAATTTCTGTTTTAATTTTAAATGTAATAAATTACGAGTAAATGTCTCATTACTCATATCTATATCATGACAATTTTGTAGAGTATTGGGATATTGGAGATGCAACATACAAATGTGAGTTACAGAATGCGGTGTTTTGGTTTGAAGAAAGGTTGATCTCCTATCCAAATCCAAACCCGGATATTCTTTGTGTTGTGCCCATGGGATAATTCAACTTCCTCCCATCAAAGAACCACCGTTTTGCTTGGAGATTTGTTGTTTGGAGATGGAAATAAGAGCAAGCACTTCCAGGACAATATCGATCATACAATAATAGATTTTGTTTCACATCGATGGGAGGCAAGATTGACACCGACGTAAATAAAGGCAGAGGTCCTCCTATTTTCTCGATTGCATGGACAAAATTATCATCGATGGGAAGTTTGTCACCAACCGATGGTGCAACACCGAAATTCACATAATTGTACATCTATGATACGGACAATGAAATATCTAATCGATTAAACCATGTCGAGTTTGTTTATTTGTGAATCTCAATATTTAATTTTGATTGCTTTATGTAGTAATTACCTAATATCTATATTATTTTCTAGGCAAGGGGAGTGAGAATAATAATTTGCATGAATCGGTTGTCAATGATTTGAAGGCTATGCTAGATGAAAATAATGTATTAGTTAAGACTTTTAGAATGGCAAAGGAGAAGATTTTAGAAGGCGGTCAACCCGATGTCTATTTGCGTCTAATCGATAGGAGAAGTACGGATTCTAGGAGATACAATATGCCTTCAAGTTCGAGGTTGATGCTCGATTCTTTGGAGATTTTGATCAAGCCTTTAGGAGACAGGGGATATATTAGTGGAAACAAAATCGGGCGCTTTGAAATGGATAAATGAGTTGAATGCTTCATACTTGGCTTTACAAGATCCATTGTTATTACCGTGCGGTGAAGATGGTTTCGGAAAGACATATCGCTTTCTAATCTCAATAAAAGAATCCAGGAAGGAGAAAAATTGTTAGTGTGAGAGAGTTTTTCGCGATCGACTACACGATAGAGATGATGAACCTTCTACAAATTTGTCATCTAGAAGATTGTTTCGATAATTCATTGTAGATGGTTATACAATGGTTGAGTCAAATGATTAAAGTATGTACGGTTGCATCAAAAGAAGTTGCATTGCGACATTTATAAGGGTCTAAGTGACGCGTTGTTGCATAGACACATCAATCCTGGTACTCGGGAAAACGAATTATATTACCTTCTAGCTTCACGGAGGTGCTCGATATATGATTTAGAATTATCAAGATATTATGGCTATATGTCGATGAGCGGGATATCCGATTTGTTTATAACATTCACTTGCAATCCGAAGTGGTCGAGATTCTAAGATTTCTTGAGAAAACGAAATTGAATCCCGAGGACCGATTTGATATTATCTCGTAGGGTGTTTAAACTCAAGTTGGATTCTTTGATCAAAAAGTCTCGGCAAAATAAAATCATTGGTGAAGTCATGGCGGTGAAATTTTTTTCAATTGTCTGCTTTTTCCAATATGATTTAATATATTTTTAATTTTTCCCTTTTTTTTATAGCAGGTATACACGACAGAGTTTCAAAACGTGGCTTGCCACATGCCCATATTTTGCTTTTTTTGCAAAAGAAAACAAGAATCCGATTGCGGATGTATAGATCGAATTATATCACCAAATACGCGGCGAGAGTTTAGACCCATGTTATTATGCGGTAGTGAAGGACCATGTGATACATGGTCCATGCGGTGATGCTAGAAAAACTTCTCCTTGCATGGTCGATGGAATTTGCACTAAATATTTTCCTAAAAAATTTGTAGATGTGACGACTACTGATGATGAAGGTTATCCACGTTGTAGGCGTAGGAATGATGGGAGGATAGTGGAAAAAAATGGAGTACCTCTTGACAACAGATATGGTGTGCCGCACAATCGTTATTTATTGCTGAAATATGGAGCTCACATCAATGTAGAATGGTGTAACCAATCCAAGTCGATAAAATATTTGTTCAAGTATGTCAATAAAGAAAATGATCATGTCACCGCATCGTTTCTATACGAGTAGCAATGACGAGCAATCGGGAAAAAGCTGTGACAAGGTGAGCATGTATTACGATTGTAGGTATGTTTCGTCTCGCGAGGCAAAGATGGAGACTACCGGATTCAAAATTCAATATAAATATCCTCCAGTTGAATGTTTAAGTTTTCATCTCCCCGATGAACAAAACGTTCTTTTTTTCGATTTTGAAAGAATAGATGACGTTCTTAAGAAAGATTTGGTAAAAGAAAGTATATTTTTAGCATGGATGGAAGCGAATAAAATATATCCCGAGGCGAGAGAGCTAATATACGATGAAGCTCCCACAAAATTCACGTGGAAACCGAATCTCGAAAAATAGATGTTGCGACAAATTGGAAAATCAATAGGACGAGTTTTTTATGTCCTCCCCATTACAAATTTGATATGTACTTTTTGAGGTGTCTTATCAATGTTGTTCGCGAGCAACGTGTCATGACGACTACAAGAAGGTCAACGGTGTTCAACATTATTCCTATCGAGAGGCTTGCTATGTTGGGAGTTTCTTTATGATGATATTTTATACAAACGTCGACGCCTCACTTTCTGATCAATGTATTATTTACATAAAATTATGTTAATTACTAAAACCTTTTATATTTGATAAAATGTTTTGTTTTATAATTATTAGTATGATCTTATGCAAATTTTGGTGTTGAGTGAGAACGAAATCAAGAATCTTACGTTGTTGAAATTGAGAAATTATTGCCAAATCTAGGTAGAGTCTCAAGCGATTTTGACTCAATGCCATTTCCTGGATCTCGACACTATTCATAGCAACCGAAACAGACCTATATATGACGAGTTGCATTATGATCATGATGTTCTTGCAAGAGAACAAAGACCTCATCTCTAAACTTAACGATGAGCAACATAAAGTTTACTCAACGATTATGTGTGTTGTATGATCAAATAAAGGTGGGAGGTTCTTTGTCTACGGATATGGAGGAACAGGAAAAATATTTTTGTGGAAGGCTTTATCTTCGATTGAGGTCGAAAGGAGAAATTGTATTGAATGTTGCATCTAGCGGTATAGCTTCTCTTCTATCGCCCGTTGGGAGGATCGCACATTCGCGATTTGTTATTCCATTGAACCCAAATCGGACTCAACTTGCAATATCAAACAAGGGAGTCCGCTTGCGAGCTTATTATTCGCTTCAAAACTTATAATTTGGGGACGAGGCACCGATGATGCACAAGTATTGCTTTCGGGCATTAGACGAGACTTTACGAGGTCTTTTGAAACTCATCGACCCAATATTGGAACATAAAGCTTTTGGAGGGAAAATCGTTGTCTTTGGTGGGGATTTTAGACAAATCTTGCATGTTATTCCCAAGTGAACTCGACAAGATATTGTTAATGCATCCATTAACGCGTCGTATTTGTGGAAATATTGCATTGTCCTTAAACCGACTAAGAACATGCATCTTGAACTTTAGTGATACCAATTATTATAAAGATATGGGCGAATTCTCTGATGGATCGCAAGCATTGGTGATGGAACAATCGGAGGATCAAATGATGATTGTGCCATGATTGATATACCGAAGATATTTTGCTCGAATCTTAAGGTGATCCGATTGCAACTATTGTAGAAAGTACTTATCCAATGTTTAAAGACCCCATTGATGATCCGACGCGTACTTGAAAGAATGGGCTATACTAGCTCCTACCCTAAATGTTGTTGAATCTATAAATCAATATATGACGTCTTTAAACTCATCGGAGGGCCATACGTATTTGAGTTCCGACAAAGACATGTAAATCGGATGCTAATGTTGACTTCCTCGCATGATTTGCACACTCAATTTTTTAATGGGATAAAATATTCGTGGAGTTCTTAATGAGTTGCATCCGAAGGTCGGGACTCTAATTATGCTCTTGAGAAATATGGACCATTCCAATCGGATTGTGTAACTAAGACAGTCGGTGATTACGAGGCTTGCCAAGCATGTTCTTGAAGCTAAAATTCTCACCGAACCAATGTAGGTAATAAAGTTTTGGTTCCGCCAATGACATCGACACCGTCGATCTCGGAATCCCCTTCAAGTTCCAACGTAGGCAATTTCCTCTCATTGATCTTATGCCATGACTATAAACAAGAGCCAAGCGCCAATCTCTCCCATTGTCGGGTTGTACTTGAAGAATCCAGGTGTTCGATCCATGGCCGGCTATACGTTGATGTTTCTCGAGTTACGAATCGTAAGGGTTTGAAAATATTAGTTTGTGGTGATGACGAATCAAACATTATGCAAACGATGAATGTTGTATATAAACAAGTATTCCAAAATTTGTAATATGTACAAGTAGTGTTTTAATTTGAAAAAGTCGTTTGTAGTATTTGTTATTTTCTTGTGTTCATTACAATTGTTTTGTGTACCCCTTCAAATTATATAATTCGGCAAACAAATAACATATGATTCACGTATCATATGAGCCCATCATTACATCTTCCGTGCATCGCACGGCAAGATTCACTAGTTTTATTTAAAACTTGAATATTGAAACTTATTAGAAATTAAAAATTTCAATCGTATAATAAATAACATGAATTTTTAAAATTAAGATATTTATTATATAATTTGATTATACTTTTATTTATAACTATAAATTTTCACATAATTTTTTTAAATTTTTATATTCCTTTTTATTTAAAATTACAAATTTATTTATTTTTCTTTCATTAAATTAAATATATTTTTCTATATATCATATGTATAGTTGAACTAATTTTAACTTTAAAATTTTTAAAAGTGAATCACATTTATAATAGGAGTGAATATCTTAATTTTTTAATTTAAAGGACTAAATTCAAAATTTTAAAAAATGTAAAGACCGAATCTCTAAGTCAATCCATTTAGAGGACTCGAAAAATAATTTTGTCTTTACTAAAATCACCAAGTATGCCTCATTGTCAACAAAAATGAGGGAACAAATTAATTTCTTTCTTTAAAAAAATACACATCACCCAACCGGTCAAAAATTACCCGCTATCAATGTTTTAAAAAGCGCTGGCGCGCTGTGGGTGGGCATTCGGGGTCGGGTATTGGGTACCCGACCCGACCCGACGTAATACCCGATCGGGTCGGGTATTTTTACAAAATGTCGGGTCTAAGGTACCCGATACCGATTTAGTAAAAATCGGGTCGGGTGGCGGTATTAAAATAAATACCCGACTACCCGATCGGGTACCCGATGAATTAGAATCCTAGAAAACTCACTCTTCCAAGTTCTCAGTCATCGTGTATGTGTCAATCTCTCTAATTATTAATTGAGTTTTTTTTTCAAAAAAATATATGTGTGGGGATTTCCACATGGAGGTTCATTAGAAAAATAAAAAAAGTGATAAGATAATGGGGGTTTAATGGAAGTGTGGTGGTGGTGCAGCAGAAGGCATAAAGTATGGAGTTGGTGGTGCAAAAATGGGGGAAAAATATAAGGCTTTGATTACTTTTTTTTTGTTTTTTTTTTGTTGTTACTTTTTTTGAAAATCTCAAAAGTGTGGTGGTGGTGCAGTGCAGTGTTGTCTGGTGCAGAAAGCTTAGGTATTTTTTTTATTTTTTATTTTTGCGAAAATGCCTTTTTTCCCAAGCTTTCAGGTACCCGAAATTCTACACCCGTGGTACCGACTTTTTTCGGTGACCAAAAGTCGGTACTCGATTTTTTCGGTAGGGTTCGGTGCCCAAACACCTACCCGATTTTTTCGGTGCACCCGACCCGACTACCCGAATACCCGACTACCCGACCCGATGCCCACCCCCTACTAGGCGCTAGTCGGGCGGCAGATCCTAGCGCCTAAGCGGGGACTAATTGGAATTAGGCGAGACTTGGACGGGGTTAGGCGAGGCCTAATTGAAAAAAATAACGTAGGCGGAAAAAAGAGGCCTAACGCCTGGAGACTAACGGAGTTAGGCGCGACTTTTTAGTGCAGTCATGCTATAGGGGTGACCGGACTAAATCTCCGGAAAGAAATCACTTAGAGAATGAAATATCTAAATTGAAATAAGTGAGGACCATATTTCTAAAAAGGTCTACGTATAGACTAAAAACAATTTTGCCTTCGAGTAAATATGTTGAATAGTTATCCAAAACCCATTGATTCTAATTTCCTTTTTCTCGGGGCAGCTTCTATTTTTATATTAAAATTTGAAAGCTCGCCACATTTGGGTCATTTATTGAGTTCAATAATTAAACTTGTGTCACCTATAAAAGCATCACTAATTGTACATAAACGTGTCACGTCTGATGCATTTATATAAAAATTACTCACTTCATCCCAATTATATAATCCAATTTGAATTTTCACATAAATTAAAAAATATTAGAAATTAGAGATATACAAAATATTTACTTGATTTGCTCTTATTTAATGAATAGTGTAAATTACAAAATTCATATTAAATAGGATTATATTAGTAAAAAATTGAAAAAAGTACATTTAAATATAAAAATAGACTATAAATTTGGGATATCTCAAAACAATTCATAGAATATATATTTGGGACGGAGGAGTATCTTTTACAAAGAATTATTGCATATATCAAAAGTTTGTATTTATCCCACAAAGTTTCTCGTTATAAAAAAAAATTTATGTGTTCATTAATACAAACAATTATCTGTTCTTTCTTCAACCACTATTATTTATTTGCATTTGCAACTAAGTGTTTTTAATTTGTTTACTTATTGTTACTTTTAAAATTGTAATACAAATAAAAAGATCAAACCAACAATTGGAACATAGACAAATCAATTGGAGCCACCACCATTTCCAAAGGATCTTGTCCTGCATCATTGGCGTCCGGGTTCGAATCTCTCCAAACGATATTAACTGAACAACGCCTCAAAAATCCCTCCATAGGCGTAGGACCAAATGGTGTATACTAAATCCGTGGTGAGGGTCGCTAAGATAAAAAGTTTACCCTCCAAAAGTTTAAATAAGTTAGGAAATTTTCCCAGGTGGTCAAAGGAAGACAAGAAAGTCAATATAATTAAAATCACCTATCTATAGCACAATAAAATGTCACATTTATCAACGTGAGAGCTCACCAACAAAAGCAACCCCAACTAATCACGATAATCCCACTTTTCCACAAACAAAATTACAAAATCACGAACACGATAATAAGTCCCTCTCCCCAGGCGGAGAGATACTAACCCACTCCAAAACTCACCCCTTGCAACCCTTACCAATTACCATAGGCCTTTTCGTTCAATCCAACGCCAGTCAAAATTTGAACAATACCAATAAACCAACCACCAAAATAAACATGTCTACAGTAAGATATATATTCTCACATCTAACCATGCAAATACTTCCCCCAAACATTTACTCATTCAATAATCTGCGATACCACAAGTATAATTTCTGTTTCCGATTCCAAATACAAGCAAGTAATTTTTGATCGAAATAGCAGATTAAACACAATTAAAATGACATCATCACAGAGTAATTAGTAGTAATAGCCATTAATTAGAAAAGGTACTTCAGTTTGATAGTTGGGAAACACTAATCAACACCAAGATTATAAGCAAATTAACCTTCAACTAATTGTTCATCTAACGTGCTTTCCCTTACTCCTAATGAAAACTCAAATCCGGGTTGATTAGGTACAAAACAGAAACAAAGGACTAGAAAGTAAATAGAGGGGTTGATGGGGTTTTGCAGTCAGATCAAGGGCTCTTAAGCTGCCACGTCGCCACACTTCTTTGATGGGGTGCAGATAAGCCAAACGTTGCCGTATGGGTCCATGACTTTTCCCACGCGCCCACCACAGCACGCGCCTTCACCTTCCGAGATCTCACCTTCGGAAACAGCACCAGCGGCCACAGCTTTGGCGACGGCAGCTTCAACGTCCTCGGTCTCCAGGCAGAACACGCTTCCAGTCACAGCAGATTTGACCCTAAAAATGAAATAATTAAGTTTTGAAATATATTTATTCAGTGGATCAACATTCTGTCAATGGTTATTTTATTAAATATTTGGTTACTGACACAGCAGAAGCAAGCATTTAAATGCTCACAACTACTGCATGCATGACCAGAGAGTTATGGCAGTCAGGAGTCATCATAAGCGGGCACGCGGACAACGCCGTTTAGGAGAAAATAATCGAAACGAAAAAATCATTCCAAATGCTAGAAATTAGGAATTTAAAAATACATAATATGCGTCATAAAACTCACAACAGTCATGCAAAGATTGAAAGCAATAATAAATGTATTCGGAGAAGGCAAATGGAAAAAATAACAATAGAGAATGAACGGTCAGAAAAACATTAAAGAAGTCAGTGTCAGATATTTTTATTAGCAATAAAAACAACACAAAAGATTTATCTACAGCAACATCTCGAACAGCAACAATACAGAGCCCATAACACAAAACAATCTCAAACCGCAACTATATGGAACGTTATGGCACACGAAAGCTGATTTGCAGGACGACTATCAAAACAACAGAGATTAACCATGGCATACACCACAGAAAGATACGGATCTAAGCAAAATAACCCCAACAATCAAAGCGACAATGGCCATACGAAGAATCCGAACAAATAATCAGCTAAAAGTGTAAAAAAGCAAAAAGACGAATAACTTACGGAGCAGAGTCGTCATCGGTAAGGTCAGAGACAACAATAGTGGAAGAACCAAGCTTCAGTTCAGCTGAGAGAACAAGAGGGAGCTCCTGTTCGGCCTTCCTCTTGGGATGATTCACGCGGCTCACCTCCTCAGCTCCGAAAGCCGCCTTGTAGAACTGCACGGCGTCGTTTCCCTTCGGCGCCTCCACCACCAACCACGGCTTAACCGCCGCAAAAACCACAGCAGCTGCCTTCGAACCGTTGTCAGCTCCGGCACCATTTTGCACCTCTTCCGCCATTATCTGCAAGTGAGAGAGAGAAGGTGGAATACAAAAACCCTAAGAGAGAGAGAGAGAGAGAAGTTCTAGAGAGAGACAAACGGCAATGGATAAATGAGATATGAACGTGTGCAGGGACATTTATGATTTATAGGAGGCGAGGAAGTGGAACCGTTCAGGGACAATTCGGGGATTAAACAAATCATGCTTTTCGAGGTAGGCCTTCTTTTTGTCCTTATTTACAACTTTACCTCCAGTAATCCCCCTCCCTTTTTGTCTTATTCACGGGCGTGCCACTGCTTTATCTGTAACGGTTAATAGTTTTCTGTCGGAAGATTTTCCCCAGTGATGCCTTTAAAGGTGTAATTGGGAAAGAAATCCACCGTCAAACTGAATTTGACCTGAACTTTGCAGCTTTGTGTTAGGTAAGATGACAAGTATACCCCTGACCTTTTAGATGTAATGCACTGATTGGCCGTTGCATAATATTTGCAATTTGCAATGTCAAAACATTATTAAAGAGTGCAAATATCCAGCCAAACCTACGGGCCGGGGTTCTATTTTATTCTCCAAATGTGTTGGGCAAAAACCATATTTAATTCTTTAAATATATAATTTATTTTATATATATTTATTTAATATTAATTGTCCAATGAGCACTTAATAATTAAACCTACCCAAAGGAGTTTAGGTTTGGCCCATCGGTCGTTCTCTTATGTGGACTGACCCCATGCGGCCGAATTCTCCTACACCGCCCACGAGGTCCATAAGTCCATCTCTCGATATAAAAAAGGTCTCTCCTACTACATGTAACTAAATCAATTGATTATTCTCCTACGCATTATTTTTAAAGTATTTGTTTACATCGTTATTTCTCTCGCTCACCGCGTCTTGACTTAAGCGTCGGAAGGGCCTCCCCTGGACAACTCCCGGGAGCCCCTAACGCTCACATATGGCCAAGGTCAATGACCACTTGGGTGTTCTCTCAACAAACCCCATCTTTCCGACAAAAGCCTCCGGATGGGAGGGACCTCCTCACGGGGTCCTAGTAACTAACTTCCTCCCGCTAAGACACCGTAGAGGATGGCCTCACCCTAAAGATTACGGTGTGGGATGACCCGATCCGACTAAGACCTCGGATGAAAGAAGCCTCCTCACGGGGTCCTAGTAATTCACCTTCTCCTAAGCTAATACCCCGGGAGGAAGGCCTCACCCGACTAAGATCCTGGATGGGAAGGGCCTCCTCACAAAGAGGTCCTAGTAAAAGTTCTTCATCTTCTAGCTAAGACCGGAGGAAGGGGCCTCCTCACAAGAGTCCCCGTAAATTATTCTCCATGAGAGCGCCCTCTCCGAACTTCGGAAGGGCGTCCTCAGGCTTGCGGGGCGGCCTCATGTAGCTCTGCACAGGTAATTTCGGCTATTCCGAAGAAATTAAGACTTCCCTCCGAAGGGAAGATCCACCTCAATGTGGAAAATGAACAAGTCTCTCACCAACAAGAAGTCAAATGCAAATACTACAAGTAGAACATGATAAAAGAAAGCGAGATAGGCATAATGAAAAGCATACATATAGTGCGAGTACAACGGATATCATCCTACTTTATGGGGCGAAGAAACATCTCAAGAAGAAAAGAGAAAGCAAGAAATATCCATGTGCATGAAGCAAGCCCTAAACATGTGGGCAGGAGTCAAGGGCCATCTGGGCTGAAAAATAACTATCACTGCTCCAGAAGGGTGCTCTCTCCAAGCTCTAGAAGGGTGCTCCCTCCAAGCTCCAGAAGGATGATCTATCCGAGCTTGAGAAGAGTGCTCCTTCCAATCTCCGGAAGGGATAAAGCAAAGCACATGTATCTCGGGCCACTCCGGAAGAATTAAAGCTTCCTTCCAAAAGGGAAGAATTCACCTCTATGCAAATAAAGAACAAGTCCCCATGACAAGGAATCGATGCAGCTGGACTCTCGAGAAGGCGGAAAAGCGTGGAGATAAAGAAAGGCCGAATCCGAGATGTAACTTGAGATGGGAAAAACTCCAGAGAAGAGGAAAAAAATACAAGGAATGAAGGACCAGGTGTCTTGGGCCGCCCCCGGGAGGACGCCCTCCTCCGCGCAGAGGTCGTCCCGCCCCCTTGGGCGCCCCATAGGGGTGTTCATTCTATTCAAACCGAACCGAAATTTTGGTTAACCAGAAATTCGATTGGTCAAAATACAAAACCAAAAATCGAACCATATTAAACAGTTCGGTTCGGTTCAAACCAAAAACATTTTGGTTTTTTATTTGGTTTTTCGGGCCAAACTGAAATCAGAAAGAAAGAAAAAATAGGGATTTGCAGAATTTCGACTTGATGAACAAACTAACAGAGTACCAAATAAAGAAGGTTCCCCGCTTTCATGTGGGTTCCCATTTCCCAACAGCTACACAGACCAAAATCACAGAGCCTCATGTCTCATCTTTTTTTAATGTTCGTGGATTGCTAAAAATTGATACTCCTTATCGATTCATTTAGCCCCAACTATCTGTAATCTAGGTATTTAGAATAACATCTTTATCAATTAATTACACAAAATATATAATATAGGGTTTTATAATTTGGGGATTTTTCTAAATACCTCAAGAATCAAAATTACATGTTGAAAACTTAAAACCAAGTTCTTGAAATTAAACAATGATAGGAATGAGAATCATGATTCGAGGATGAGGAAGTTTGTTGGGTGGCAGTTGTGGAAGCTTGGCCACCCGATGGGTACGAGCCGAGGATAAGTTGAGGAGAAGTTTCTGAGAAGAAGACTGTCCGGTCTTGTGTGGGAAGTGTTTGTTAATTTTTTTGTTCTTTTACTTTGCCACATGTATGTGTTTGAAAACACGTTTTAGGAATAACAAAAAAAGTTAGGTTTTGTTCGCCAAAAATATTTTGGTTCATACAACCGCAAGTGTACAAAGTGTAGTTTATAGAATTATTGCAAGCAAGGTTGTATTCCTCTCTCTGCGATTGATATGTGAAACACTTAGGCTATAATAACATCGTATTCCAATTTTATTGAAGCGACCGAATATTGAGTTTAATAATAAAAATCAAAAATAAGAAATAAATAAATAAATTTGCGAACCCTACAAGTGTTTTCACCAACCACAAATGATGGCTCAAAAGCTACTCTAGAAAACCGTAGGCAAGTGCACCTATCGTTTTGTAGTATAGATTATTGAGTACCGAGTGTCATTCCCACGAGGATTGTAAGTACTAATAATTACCGTCTTTTTGTTATTTAATCTAGCAATTTTCAGAATTTTGTTTGTTTATTGAAAATGAAAAGTAGAGAATTTTAAAATAATTGCAACTTACAAAAGATCAAATAAAAATAGATTGTAGAATTAAGAAATCAAGAGCTAGAAATATGTTTGAATGTAAATCCCTCTAGAATGTTTTTGTGATTCAACAAGATAAAAATACAACCATAAGCCCTTAAGCAAAAACCAACCTCTTTTAGTAAAATCTCATGTTATGTGGACCGTAGAAATTCCCGATTTAAGTTAAACCCTCTATCGAGCGCGAATAACTTCTAACCTCAAGTTGATTAACTCAAATCTCTTTCTAGTTAAAACCTCCAAGACAAAGATTATAGCGATTTGTGAATTCCCATATTAGGTTTGACCCTAATCCGGAAGATTTATGTCGCCCTATATCTAGGATTGCATGCAACTCTTTTCACTTATATAGTTCTATTTCACCATGAATCTCTCGATTTCCCGGATGAAAAATAAACTTCAAATCAATATTGCGCATATACCAATTCGAATGAACAAAGCATAATATAAGTGGATCACACAAGACATGAAGATTTTATTAAAAACATTCAAACCTTAATCACAAATTCATTCTAGAGTTCATTACATTCAAACACTAGAAATTTAGCTATACATGATTTTGACAAAAGAATAAATTACACAAGAAGATTTAAGTGTTGTAGACATGGTGTACTTATCTTTCCCAAAATCTCAATGACTTCTTCCTTGATAGATGATGTTGATCCAAGCCTTCTTCTCCAATGTTGCTACACCTCTTGATCCCAATTCCACTCAAAATGTTGGACACAATGAATATTTTCTAAGTGTCTATGATGAATACACAATGAATCTCTATATGAATGAATATTACATGAATTATGAATTTTCTTTCCCAACTCAAACTCTTGGCTTTTATAGGCACCATCTTTGTGAAAGAACACATCAATAATGCTAACAAATGCTCCACTTCCATGGTTGTTGGTTGAATCATTGTGTGCACATTCATGGTTGAGTTGGTTGAATCATTGTATTCACATGACAATACTCCACTTCCATTGGTTGAGTTGGTTGAATAATTGTGTCCACATGACAATTGAGGGAATAATAGAGTTTAGTGCAGCAAAATGAGATGTAAAAGTTGCTCAAAGGTTGTCAAAAAACAAAAAGGGAAAGCTTCCATAATTTCCGCCAAAAGAACATCCAGACTGGACGAAAAACACGCCCGTGCTTTAAAAGCACGGGCAGGCCGTGTTTTTGGATTTTCCCGAACACGGCCGTGCTTGAAAAGCACGGCCTGGCCGTGTTTGGTACGTCGGGGTCGAAAAATTGCTCGTTTTTTACTTCTAAAAAGCACGGCCGTGCTTAAAAACACACCATGCCCGTGTTTGACCGAAAAAAGCCCCGAAATGACGCGTTTAGCTTGGGATTTTGAGTGTTTTTGCATCCAAAAACCCCCGGGTATGTTTTGACATGAAACCATGGCCCAAAATTCACCAAAAACAGCTCCAAATCATCAATCTACACCAATAAAAGCACCTCGGAGTAATGTGAACTATGTACAATCAAAAATTTATGAAACTAACAATAAAATAACTCAAATCATACTTAAATATACACATAAAACATGCATAAAAAGACCCTTATCAACAGAGCAACCTTAGGCACATAATCTCAACTTGTTTCTTCAATATTAAATGCAAATAAAGTTTTAAAAATTAATCCATGCAATTTTATGGGTTCAATTCCTAAGTTAGTCTATTCTCCTCCCGGTGATAAATAGACAATAGATTAATAATAATTTTAGATATCCCGATACATTACAATTATTACTAACTCCCAAAAGATTTATGAATTGAATGACTCCACACAAACAGCTTTGTAGGTCTCCGACACATTACATCTGTTTATGTCCAATCGATTTCCGTCTTTGTTAGAACTCATCTCCCGAATCTCGCACTAACAAATATGACATGCAAATTATTGGCCAAATAAAAAACAATAATAAATAAGTACTCGAATTCATAAAATAGAAAGCATGAATTAATTAAGAAAATAAATAATCATATTTAACATGAATCCACGCTTTCGATTACGCCCTAAGATCCGAAAGATATACCAAACATTGATTACAAACTCATAAACAAATTCGAATCAACATTAAGACATCGTTTAAGCACAAACAAGAGTTCTTAGACATAGAAAGAAAATCCCTTCTTGTTAGGATGGATTCCCTTCCAAGCCCTTGAAGCTCTTGTGCTCCCGTAGATGCGAAAGCCTTGTGGTGTTCTTCGCGACCTAGCCTTCTTCTCTCAAAAAGATCCTCAATTCTTGCGTTCCTGTGTTATTTGATGTGTTTTCTCTCAGTATCAAGTTGTATATTTTCGTGCAAGCCTTAGTCCCTGTTTTGCATGTTTTTGTGTGTGTTTTTATGTGATGATTTATACATATTTTTGGCGTGTTTTATTTGCATTTTCATGTTTTAGTGTTATGTTGTGTTATTTTATTGATTTTTTAGGTTTTGGTGGAAAAAACAAGTTTTGGAGCAAAAACGTTAAAAGTCATTTCACGAATCAAGCGCTACCATCGTATTTTGGACGTAACGCTTCACATCTCAAGTCCAATTGACATGATTCATATACCATTGGAAAGCCGACAATGTTCTACAATGTCTATTTAGGCTACAAAATGCAAATGAAGACGTTTGGATGGGTTAAAATCATGTGCAAGTCGAAATAATATGTTGAAATTTCGGAAATGACACATCTTGGTATTTTGGCCATAACGTTCTCTAGAAAAGTGATATTAAGGTTATTCAAGTGGCTATGGAAAGATAAGAGATAGAACTACAATTCATAAGAAGACATTAGGACAGAATTCGACATTTAAAGAATGCGCGGGCGCGTGCGTGACAAAGACTGAAAGGCAAAGAATAAAGCCAAATATGCGCGGTCGCGTGCCGTGACTTCTTGAACACGAAATTTTCGATTTTTTTCGCGTTTTTTGGCTCTTCCACCTTGTTTAGGACTCTAGGCTTATAAATAGGACTTGGGAGCCCCTATTTTCGACACACCTTCATTCATAGCACTTTTAGACTTTAGTTTTTGGTATTTTTCTCTTCCCCTTGAAGTTATTTTTGCTTCTTAATCAAAGAGTAAGATTTCTTCATCTCTTTTGTGTGATTTCATTTGATGGGTGAATATTATTGTTGCATGATCATGTTTATGATTGTTTTCTTTCCTTCAATTGAGATTATGATCTCATCCCCAAGCATGAACTAATTTCCTTGTTCTAGGATTAGGATGATTTGATTTAAACAAACAAGCATGAGTATTGATTAATTGATCCGCTTTCCTGAATAAATTGTTTTAATTATTGATTGATTGTTTGGCCAACGCTTGATTATTTGAGGGGATAATTGAGATCGATCAAGATATTATCCCTGGATTAAATTTATTCAGGGGGTTAGATATGAACCGAAATGTATTATCTAACTCGAGGGTTAATGAAAATAGCAAATTATGTTGGGATAGCCCTAATCAGAATACGAGAGTTATCGATCTAGACCTAGTCTGTTCATGATTGTTATTTTTGTTAACCTCATGATCAATTAATTGATATTCTCGCTTGCAAGTTTGATGAGATGAATCCATAATCCTGAGACTTTCTTCCATATCCTTTTCTCCAAGTTTAATCCTCGCTTAGTTTTAATTTGTCTTTTTAATTGTTTTCTTTTAGTTTAAATAAATCCAACAAATCGGTTAGAGTGTTTAGGTTTTATTTTCTCAATTGTGATACATAATAATTATTTGTCGGCTAAGTCTTCCTTGAGAGACGATTTGTGGTTAACTTGCTACCCTACGTTGATCTCGTTCTCTTGCGAGGATTGCTAGATTTATTTTAGGTGCTTAGCGGTCGAACAAAATTTTGGCGCCGTTCTTGCGGGAAGGCTTTAGGCGAATTATTGTGTCTATTTTTCGTGTTTTTAGTTTCCGAATTCTTCTTGTTTGCTTTTTTATTTTTACCCTTATTCCACCTAAGACGTTTGATTTGTTTTCTTAAGTTTTTTTATGCAAGGTCGTAGGAATCTCAACTGAGCTTACACCTTCGTAGACGACATTCACCGCGTTCCGAGATGTATAAGGAACGAGGGGGACAATTCTTCTGTTAGTAGCGAGGATTCTCAAGACCGCGTTCCAAAGGAAGAACAAACAGACGAGCCAAAGAATGGGTGACAATCAAGACGGAAACAACGCGAGGCACGCCAACCTTTGATGCGTGAGTTTGCGCGTCGATCCATCGGAACCACGACCTCTTGCATCACTCGGGACAAGCAAAGACAGAACTATGAGCTAAAAATATACACTTCAATCACCTACCGTCTTTTTATGGAATGCCCAATGAAGATCCTCTCAACTTCATTCGGGAATTCTATTCTCATCATTCAAACTTTTCCTCTGTAGGATTTGAATGAGGATTAGCTAAGGATGCGCCGCTTTCCATATACTCAAAGATCGGGCAAAAACATGACTTATGTCTCTACCTCCCAAATCTCTTACTACTTGGGAGGCGGTGTACAATAAGTTCATGGGCGTACTACTCTCATCGAAAAACTTCGGATCTACGAGGTAAGATAGCTACCTTTTTGTCAAATGGAAGGTGAGCCTTTTCATGAGGTCCGGGATTGCTTTAAGGATTTACAAATTAAATGCCCACATCATCACTACCCATTGGAATTGTTAAACCAATTTTTCTATGATGGATTATCGCATAATTATCAATATATGGTTGACAATGCCGCTGGGGTGACATGGGTGTACATACGACCCAGAAATCTATGATATTTTAGAGATGATGAGCGATAACTCACAACAAAAGAGTGCCGAGGCAAATGGGCTATCGTGAATGAAAGTAGCCCCGAGCTACGATGTGACAAAATAATTAGCCGAGTTGACTAAGCAAGTACAATTGTTGGCTACAATGAGGCATCCACCGCGCCCCGCCTGCCACGAGTCTTGCGGGATCCGTGGGCGAATTTGGTCATGGGGCCAACGTTTGTAATGCTATCTCTCAAACATATAATTCAAAGTTGGAAAATTCACAAAATCCCTCTCATATCTATCCGAGGCCACCGCAACCCCAAGGTCAGCAAATCAACCAATCAAGGGCTCCATCTATTGAAGACAACTTGAACTCCTTTATTCAAGTCACCAAGAAACACAAGAAGGTAACAATAGACGGTTTGAATCTATGGAAGCTTCTTTTAAGCGTCTTGAGACTCAAGTTGGTCAATTGACGACTCAAGTTGGTGAGATAGCTCGACATATATTCAAGCAGACACACATCCTAGCCAACCAAAGACAAGCTCAATCCATCACCGTTCTTGAATTTGGTGAGATTTATGATCATGAAAGTGAGACTCCTCTTTCTATTGTCTCATCTAACCCCTGCAGTATCGCAAACATAGAAAATGAAGTTGATGCGGTGAAGAAGACATGAATATGGAGGCAAGCACGGGATCGCTTTCCCATGAACTTTCTATTCTCGCTTCCTAAGTCCATGCCCAACACAAGATCCGGTAGTTTCACTATCAATATTTCTTTTAGGAATGGTAAGGAAGTCACAGTCACGTATGCTTGATCTTGGAGCCGGAATTAACCTTATGCCTTACTCTATCTTTAAACAATTAGATTTAGGGAAATTAAAGTTCACCGGATTACGTTTGCAACTTGCTGATAGGTCCATTAGGTATCCTACAGGCATTGTTGAAAATATTTTAGTCCAAGTAGGTGGTCTTAAAATTCTCACTGATTTTGTTGTTTTGGATATGGAAAAGGATAAAGGTAATCTTAAAGATCATACTATACTTGTTGGGTAGACCATTCATGGCAACCACTAATACTTTGATCGATGTCAAAAATAGAAAACTCGGTATGAATATCTTGGGCGAATCAGAACGCTTTCAATTTTTGATATAGCTCGTAATCCCGCATGTGTTTTGAATGATTATCTGATTGTTGACTCGACCGATTCTGCCGTGAAAGATGTCCTATGGCAGAACGCAATATGCTTCAAGTGGAAAACAACCGGATAAAAATTACAAGGTGGTAAATAGGGTTTTGCTCGATGATCCGCCTTGAATCCCTCCATTGACGCCGTCAAGCTAATGACGTTAAAAGAGCGCTTCTTGGGAGGCAACCCAAATTTTTTCACTTTGTTTTATTAAAAAACAAATTGTGTGTGTGCTTTCATATTTGCATGTGCGTGGTGTTATTATTTTGTCCTCTTCACATGACTTTTGCATTTGTAGGCAAATATGACTATGGTGCCATTTAGCAATCTTCGCATTTTTCGAGGACATATCTTTTTCCTTCTCTTTTACTTTTACGCATTGAGGTCATTGCGTGATTTAAGTGTGGGGGGACAATTAGTCATTGATAAAATATGATGATTGCATGTGGCTATGCTTTTATTTTGCCTAGTGATTTTCCCAAGTTTAATAATAGTGTTGTTTAGTCAACTTGAAATAGATGTATTAATTTGAGTTTCAAATATGAAATGGCTTTGTGAACTTGATACGTAGGATTTGACTAATTCGTGAATTAGCCTTTTGTGGTGAACAAATTAGGTGACGGTTAAACAATAGTCCGAGTTCGGGGCTTGATTACGAGATTTTGTTGATGTGAATTAAGTTAAAACCCTATTTTGATTTGTGTGTTACAAAATTGCTAGCCTTGCGCGAAAAAAAGCATTATATGGATAAAAAAAGCATTATAGAGCTATATAAAAAAAGAGAAAATAAAAAGAAAAAAAATGAAACAATCGAGATTATACTCATTTGGTTGAGCCGCTTAGTAACTAAGAGCATTCATGAGCCCCATGTTTGACTTTTACGTAAAATGGCGGCTCAAAACATGAGTATGAGAAACCACCCTAGGAGCCTTTGGAAAACATCCAAAGTTTACACCTAGTGGAATAATATCTCGGGAGTTCTAGCGCAAAAAAAAAGAGAAGGGCTAGTAATTGCGTGGTTGGTTGTGCGAGTGAAAGGGTTGCAACTTTTGACACAAATTTGAAATTTAGTAAGGAAGGTCAAACACTTTGGTTAATGTTTAATTTGAGCTGAGTGAGTTTATTGTGAAGGTTGGGGATCGATGAGGAATAATCCGAGGTAGATAGAACATGGTGTTATGGATTAATTGATTCTCAAATTGGACATTATATTTCTTGTTGGGTTTGTTGGCATTATTATTTGCTTGAGGACAAGCAAAAGGCTAAGTGTGGGGAGTGGTTATAAAGTTTGGAGAGATCACTTGTAGAGTTGGACGGGAAGAAAACACCGAAAAACACGTCGAAACAGTCCCACACAGCCATGTGGTGTAGTCTTCAAGACATGCGGTTGTGTGAGATCACACGGCTGGCCGTGCGATGCGTACCCTTTCTCACACGGCCGTGTGGCCCTAGTTCTGTCCCTGTTTTGCCCAACTTCACACGGTTGTGTGGTTTCACACCGGCTTTTCACACGGCCATGTGACACCACACGGTCCGGGCCGTGTGAAGTGTTTTTGTCCACTTTTTTGCCATTTTGATCTTCTCTTTCGCATTCATCAATCTTAATCTGGGCATTTCAACTGATATTTCTTCATTTTAAGCTTCGTTTCATGCAAGAATTACAAGAATACGCATATCATGCCCTTTTAAAGAAACCAAGTAAAAACATAGTAAATATGCGTGCAAATGCATCAATTATATATCATTTTAAGCCCCAAAATGCACGTATATTTTACACACATCAAAATCCCCCAAACTTAAAGCATTGATCTTCCTCGAGCAAATTAAGAAAAATAATATAAGGGGTAAAAACGAACGAACACCCAAGAACACTATGAATATTCAATGGCATTTGACTCCATACTCAAGGAAACTATGCAATTCATCATCAAGATGTCATCATTCACAAACTCAACACAATTAATACTCTTTTGGGCACTTGTCATCGTGACTCACAAGTAAATAGTGTATCACTTTACTCTCAAAGTGTATGGGTAGTGTTTATGCTCCAATTCAATTTAGTGAAAGTAGAACTACCATAGGCTTGCAAACCTGTTTTAACATCTCTACCACTTTTGTGTGCACAACTTAAGAATCAAAAAGGACTTTTATTAGGTTATAATGTAGGCTCTTTGGTAAGGGTAGGAAAATTTGGATTAAGTGACTTGAGCAAATAGAATTTAAGCTACGCACTTGCACCGCCAACCCAATATAATATCACTTTTCTTTTTCAACTCAATTCCACCCTTATTTCTCCTTTTTCATTCTTAGGCCTTTTTGCCTTTTTTTTTTTTTTTCTTTAGCCTCACACTCTCATTTGTTTTCAAAATTTTCAGAATTTTCATTTGCTTTGCTCGATTTTCTCTATTTTCTTTTTAGAGATTTTCTTTATTTTTCGAGCTTCATGTATTTTTTTCATTTACCCGCATTAATCGCTCATCCCTCTTTCTTTTGCCAACTTCTTCTCTCTTTTTCATTAATTTTCGCCACTTCTCCTCCAAACTTGTCCATTTTCTATAAGCTTAAAAAATTTCAGGGATAAAACATGTTTACATTTTAAGATCAATGTGGCTCAAAATAATAGTTTTGGCTCAAAATTGGCTAACTAGGGAATCATGAGTTCATAGGTAGGCTTTTTAGGCTAAGTAGGCTATAACAAAGATGACCTTAAATCATTTTCTAAAATTGCACACACACATGGCTTCAATGAAGATATCGAGCAAGTTCTAGAGTTCTATCAATCATGAAAGACACACTCAAGAAAAAAAGTCCGCATAATATAAAGCAGTTTTAAGGAACAAAAGCTCACAGCTTATTTTTCACAACATGCTCAAATACCCAATTTTCTTAATAAATGTCAAGCAAATAAATAACTTTCCTCCTAATAATTTATCATATTATTGCCACAAGTATGTTATCTCATTCCATAAAATATTCATAGTAAGATCATACGGAGTCATAAAAACCTAATTAAAACCACATACAAAAGCAATTAAATGTGCTAAAGCGGTAAATGTGCTAAAACAAAATAAACTAAAAATCGAAAAATAATCTAAAATTCGAATTTTGTTTTTCGAAAATAATAATGCAATGTGCTCTACATGTAGTCCTAAATTCAATGCAAAATGCAAGAAAGTACTAAATTATGTATTCTTGACAACCCCAAACTTAAAATATATTTCATCCCGAACATATGAGGAAATCATCAAAAGAAAGAAGAATGCATAATAAGTACTTACATGGATCACTTTGTGGTGGTGGAGGTGGATGGTAGTGGCCCCGTGAGATGTGCCATCGTCCATACGAGACATCATCTCGTACATATGTTGTTCTTTGCGGGTGATAGCATCGAAACGCTGTAAGTACTCCTGGTGATACTCATCGCTTGTGGTCGCCAACCGATATGTGTCATCTATCAATTTGCCCACATCGCCTTCTACCCTTTCGAGCCTCTCACTCATAGTAAATGGCCTGTTACCCCGTTGGCAAGAGGATTCCGACATCTCCTCATTGGCTCATCCCCGCTCTTCTTGAGCAAAGAACCCCTCTACCTCTCTAAGAAACCAGCTTACCCCTATTTCTAATGAATGTTGCTTCGGGTTAGGAAACTTAATCTGTTGTTCTATCCGCTTGATTAAGCCGTAAATCACGCCCATCAAATTTTATCATTTTCATAGCAGTTAGAACATTCATATCAATCAATTTAGACCCCGCCCTCCGCATACCCCCTCTAAATTAATGTTGAAATATTTAGCAATAGGAGTAATCATCCCCCGATGCAAATTCCACCCCTCTCGATTTTCTTACCTCAAAATTGTTGGGCTATCATAGCCCCTGCGTTTGGCACCACTTCATCCCCCGATGTCATACACCATATGATAAATAATTCATCTATCCTTAACGCCCTCTACTCTCCTCCTCGCAAAAAGTTGTTTCAAATAAGAATCACCGAACATATCGAAATCTGGGTTTTGAATACTAGACACCTTTGAGGTGCCTAGCATGTAGATTCGTTTTCCCATTATCTTTTTCCAAAACTTATCCTTATCAAACTCCTCGTGCTCCTCAACCCCATAAGCCGGAGTTTTGTAAATTTCATTTAAATCTTATACTTAGTTCTCTTTGCTCATTCCCCAGTGCGAAACCTAACTCCCATCAAGTTTCTTTTTCGGTCCAAAGAATTCAAAGCTACTCAAAAATTCAAGTGTGATAACGGAATAAGTGGTCCAATGCCCATTTAAAAGTCATGCCAATCAATTCTACCACACAAAGCTCGAAAATCTTCCAATAAACCTAAATTCGTAAGACTAGGTTCATCGGGATACCTTGTATTAATCCATGGACAAAAATAGAGTATCGTCCATCTAGCCCCGTGTGTTTCATTTGGCAAGATGACATTTGAAGCTTCGGGCTCCTCGGGTCGAAAATTGGTTGAGGCTCGATTCGGCTCTGAGTCGGCTCCCTCCTTCTTCTTGTATTTCTCCTAGTTCCTCTTTCATCTCTAGAAGCCATGGATTTCAAGATTTTGAAGAGAAAAATCTGAAATTTTGGAGTTTTTGGAGTACCCCAAACTTGGTGTAGAACTTGGAGAAGTTGGAAATTGAAGGTATTTGATGGTGGGTTTCTTGAGAGGATGAAGGATTTGTGTTTTTGGTTTAAGATTTGTGGTGAATTTGGAGAGTATTTTGAGAATTTAGGGAGAGAATTTTCATGGGTTAGGGTTTGCATAGACAAAGTGGGAGAAAAAAATGAGAATTTGGGGTTAAAATAGTGGTGTTTAGTAGTCCGCCCGATTCTCGTTTTCGGGCCACACGGTCGTGTAAGATCACATGGCTGGCCGTGTGGCCTTGCTCGTGGTGCTTGTGCATCTTGTTTGTTGGCCCTTTGTCACACGATCGTGTGGTCTTTGGCGCGATTCGCCCTCTCGCACGGCCAGGTCATGTGATCTCACACGCCCATGTGGGTTTATTTCCGTACTTTTTTTTTTTCGATAACCGGGAGTTTGCCGTGATGCCTCCTACGCAACAACTCAAGAAAACTAAAAAAAACTAAAAATTAAGTTAATAGAAAATAAACGAAACATTAAAATAAAAATTGGAATTAAAATTGAAGGAGATGGAAAATGTACGAAAAATAGGAAATAAATTGGGTTGCCTCCCATAAACCGCTATGTTTTATGTCTTGACCAGACTTCGATTTCTAATCACTTTTGCTAAACTTTGTCATTTGAAATCAGAACCCTCAATGCCATCCATCGACGAATGGCGTTGCATTGTTCTCGCGATTCAGCTTAGTATCACTTGGGAATTTGCCTTTTTGATGTTGGCCTCCCACAAAAGCCGATTGCGTCCGGGCTACTTGTGTTTCCGCAGATTTCAGTCTTGCGTTTACGTTCGTGTTTAGCCGAAAGTGACCTATTCTTTTATCCCGTCTATCTTGGTTTCATCTTTGTTAAGCCTTGCCTTTGTCTCTCCGATAAACGAGGATAGCATCTCTTCAACAGATGATTTCTTATCACTTGACTCCGCTCTGCCTTTTACTCACGTTATATCCCCTGGGTGGTCAGAAACATTTTTATTGTTAGCATTAGAGAAATTTCCATGGTTCGCAACCCTGGATGGTAGTAATTGGGAATCGATTATTTCTATAATTGTTGTTGAAGTTTCTTTGTTGGCCCACAAAGTTGCTTCTTTTTCAACAACAACAGACCTCTTGGAGTCACTTGTTGCATCACGTCCGCTTTCATATTCAAAGACAGATACATGTTCTACGTGAGCATGGCGACCTTCTCATCCTCGAACTTCGCCACTCGGGCAGACAATGACCTTTTGGATGGCCATTGGTAACTCGTGCTTTGCCATCTCTTCTAACAAGTCTAGTGCCTTATCGGGATATTATCCTAGTAGTACACCTCCAGATGCAAAGATCTATAATTGTTCTTGTGTTACCACTCAAACCATTATAGAAGTATTGCACTGTTGGTAGTCGATATCCGTGTTGAGGGCATTTTCTTAGCAATTCCCCGAATCTAGCCCATACTTCATATAGTGGCTCAAAGATCTAATTGCCTAAACTCGGCGATCTCGATTTCGATTCTGCGTTTTCTTGGGGAAAGTATTTGGCTAGAAACTATTGACTTAGTTCGCCTAATTTACGGCCGGGTGGTGTTAGAGAGAATAACCATCCCTTAGCCTTATCGCGTAGAGAGAATGTGAAAAGGCGGCATCGAATGATATCCTCAGAAAAACCATTCATTTTAATAGTATCGCAAATTTCTAAAAAGTGCGCCGGATGTACGTTTGGATCCTCAACGGCTTACCCAAAACCGGTTTTGTGACACCATCTGGATCAATGCTGGTTTTAGTTCAAAGTTGTTTGCATTGATCGGAAGACGGTCCACACCCTAATAAGTTTGACTTACCTCCGGCTAGAAGTAGTCCCTAACTGCCCTTCTCGCGGGCCTTTCCACACCGATCTTGGGCGCCGCCCCCGTTGGCGCTCCTCATTGTTTCGTGTCCACCGCGTTTGGATTTGTCCCATCCGCCATTGCTTTGCTCTTTTACTTAGTTGCTTTGCTTTTTTTTTGATTTCCAAATCAATGGGTATTGGGCCGGGTCGATCCGAACGCGTGATCATGCACTATCCGCACTTAATAAAAACTATGTTAGAATCAAATAAACAATAATAAATAAAAATAATATCGAAAATAATTTCAAAAATTTTGACAAAACTAGAAAATATACTTCAATTAAGATTGAACTACTTATTACTATATTTAAGTAGAATCTAATCTCACCCCGACAACAAATGCCAAAAAACTTGTTCGCCAAAAATATTTTGGTTCATACAACCGCAAGTGTACGGTTGTAGTTTATACAATAATAGCAAGCAAGGTCGTATTCCTCAGAATTGATATGTGAAACACTTAGGCTATAATAACATCGTATTCCAATTTTATTGAAGCGACCGAATATTGAG
Source organism: Rehmannia glutinosa (assembly GCA_016081115.2). Taxonomy (NCBI): domain Eukaryota; kingdom Viridiplantae; phylum Streptophyta; class Magnoliopsida; order Lamiales; family Orobanchaceae; genus Rehmannia; species Rehmannia glutinosa. Next base: position 60,901,057 of record CM071924.1, on the reverse strand, counting down.
TTTAATAATAAAAATCGAAAATAAGAAAAAGATAAATAAATTTGCGAACCTCACAAGTATTTTCCCCAACCACAGGAGTAACCTTAGTCACATAATCTCAACTTGTTTCTTCAATATAAATGCAAATAAAGTTTTAAAAACCAATTCATGCAATTCTATGGGCTCAATTCCTAAGTTAGTCTATTCCCTCTCCCAGGTGATAAAAAAACAATATATTAATAATAATTGTAGATCTCCGATACGTTACAATTATTATTAACTCCTAAAAGATTTATGAATTGAATGACTCCCCACAAACAAATTGTAGGTCTCCTACATGTTACATCTATTTATGTCCGAATTTGATTTCCGCCTTTGTTAGAACTCATCTCCGAATCTCGCACTAACAAATATGACATGCAAATTATTGGCCAAATAAAAGCAATTATAAATAAGCACTCGAATTCAATAAAATAGAAAGCATGAATTAATTAAGAAAATAAATAATTATATTTAACATGAATCCACAATTTTGATTATGCCCTAAGATCCAAAAGATATGCAAACATTGATTACAAACTCATAGACAAATTCAATCAACGTTAAGACATCGTTTAAGCACGCATAAGAGTTCTTAGACATGGAAAGAAAACCCTTCTTGTCAAAATGGATTCCCCTTCAAAGCCCTCGAAGCTCTTGTGTTCCCGTAGATCCAAAGCCTTGTGGTGTTCTTCGCGACCTAGCCTTCTTCTCTCTCTCGAAGATCCTCAATTCTTGCGTTCTGTGTTATTTGATGTGTTTTCTCTCAGTATCAAGTTGTATATTTTCGTGCAAGCCTTGGGTCTCTTTTATAGATGCTTGGAGAGATCACTTGTAGAGTTGGAACAAAAAAGAAAACACTGAAAAACACGCCGAAACGAGTCCCACACGGCATGGCCGTGTGGCACTACACGACCGTGGGTGTAGTCTTCACCTTTCTTCACATGGTTGTGTGAGATCAAACGACCGGCCGCGCGATGCGTGCCTTTCTCATACGCCAGTGAGTCCACACGGCCTGGCCGTGGGCCCTGGGTTCTCGTCCCTGTTTTGCCCAACTTAACACGGTTGTCCGGTTTCACATCAACATTTCCACACGGGGTGTGACACCACACGGCCTGGCCATGTGAAGTGTTTTTGTCCACTTTTTTCGTTATTTTGATCTTCTCTTCGCATTCGTCAATCTTAACCGACATTTCAACTGATATTTCTTCATTTTAAGCTCCATTTCCTGCAAGAATTAGAAGAATACGCAGATCATGCCCTTTTAAGGAAACCAAGTAAAAACATAGTAAATATGCGTGCAAATGCATCAATTATATAACATTTTAAGCCACAAAATGCATGATATTTTACACACGTCAGTTTTTTTGTTCGGTTTGGTGAACCGAATTTATAAAAAATATAAACCAAAAAACCGAACCGAAAATTTTGGTTCGATTTCGGTTCGTACCAAATTTTTGGTTTCGGTTGGGTTCTCGGTTAATCGAATTATGAACACCCCTAGGGGGCACCCTTGCCCGCTCCGGGGTGATGTCCTGGATCAATCTCCCACCTCATTGCACTCTCATCTTAACTATCATCCAAGTTTTACCTCAAGTCTCACCTCAAGTCTCACCTCAACTTTCAAGAAATTTCCTAAGTCTTCTACAAAGCAAAAAATTTCAAAGTTGAGAGGTGGGAAGAGAAACTTTACCTTTGGAAGACATGGTCAAAGGCTCTCCTATCAAGCGTCCTCGTGCAACAAAGATTCAAAGATCCTCTCGAATGCAAGACAAGAGGCGCAAGCAGAAGACAGACATAAGATTTCAAAGATAGCTTCCGCATCGCTATATCCCTCCGCAGCACGAGTCATGGGCTTATGTTATGGGCAAAAAAGGATTTAATTATTAAATATATAATTTATTTTATATATGTTTATTTCATATTAATTGCCCAATGAGCTCTTAATAATTAAACCACCCAAAGGAGTCCGGTTTGGCCCATCGCCATTTTTCTCCTACGTGAACCGCCCATAGGCCGAATCCTCGCTACACGGCCCACGAGACCTATCTCCCAGGTATAAAAAGGTCCCCCTATTATCTCGTGACGTAAATCAATTGATTATTCTCCTACGCATTATTTTTACAAGATTCGTTTCGTTATTTCTTTCATTCACTCGTTGATTTGAGCGTCGAGGGCCTCTCTTCGGGATAACACCCGGCCCTCTAAAGTTTGCGCGTGTGTGCGGATAAGTTCCCATCCAAGGATTTTCCACCTTAAGGAGAAGAAGAGGAGAAGACTTCCCCATCGGGAAGAGGACTAGCTTGAAGACTTCCTCTCGAAGAGGATTTTGGTCAACTTAATTGACTTGGATGATCTTCCTTAAAAAAGCAAAGATCAAAATGGATATAGGTTTTTGAATTTTTTTATTTTCAAACTCTTTCCAAATTACTTTCAATTTAATTTTTATTTGTATTTATTTAATATTATTTTCAAACAGATATATATATATATATGTGTATTATAGAAAGTTTTAATAGTCGAATTATAAAATAATATAAAGGAACTAATGAGTCTAAGCCCTCAAGTCGGGTCTAGCAATTATCTTATGGGACAAATTGGATTTTTGATAAACTCGTGTCATTATCATATTTATGAAAAAATTGAGGGGAATTTCATCTAAGGGCACTTTGACAGAATATAGTACTTTTCAAAATAACTTCACAAAATAGGAATTTTTGTGCATCTTGTCGTTTTAAGTGTGGGCGCAAGATGAAATTGAGCCTTTATAATGAAATTCAATCTCATCTTGTGCCTGTTAGGTTCTTTTTTTCCGTTTGAACATTCTATAAAGTGCAAATCATATTTGCGCCGCCAGGTTTTTTATTAGTTTTTCCAAAAATTTGATGAAGCGCAAGCCATATTTTCGCTTATGTATTTCATCCGGAAAAAATGTGAGAACTCGGGCTGTTGTACTTCAAAGGAAAATGACAAAAGAAAAACGAAAGGTTGTCAAAAAAATAGAGGTGCATTTTGTCTCTATTTACCTAATCGACCTCCCATGCCCCTTTCTCTCTATTTAACACCTCCATTTCCACCATTTCAATAATACACACACGTTCACACCAAAAATATGAAGTGTAAGAGTTTTCCCGGCAAAGCAACGACTAATTCCCGAGCGAGTAGACGACACGGGTTTCAAGTAGTCGGCGACGTCATTTTCCAAAAAGTGGGCGATGGCGCTTTTCCAATGATATTTTCAAGTTAGAACTCAATTTTTAAGTGTTTTGTGAACAATGTTATAGGCAAGTTACAAAAGATGTCTTAATATAACGCGTATGTTGTAATGTAGTTCGATTTATTTTAAACTATATATTTATATTTATAGCAATATCAAATTCAAACATGATAAATGTAGTCGTATACTTTGGAGGACAAATTGTGCAAAATGGTATCAAAGTGAGATATGATCGTAATGCAATTGGTTGTAGAAGAATTTCTCGTAAGACGAATCTATCTAATCGCATAAGATATTTATTTGAAATGATCGCATTGCTTGAAAATCAATACATTTTCAAGAGTTTGGTTGGGATGAAAAATCATGTCATCGTGTCGTGTTTGAGTCATACTTTGTCATGTTTTCATGTAATCTATCTAATTTGATCATAAATATAACAATAATCATAGTTTTAACTTAATTTACAATTTCATGGTCGTGGTCGTATTTCGTGGTCATGTCATTTCGTGTTGTGTGCTTTGTCGTGTCATTTGTCTTTGTAATATTATTGTAATCGTGTCATGTTCATCTCGTGTTATCGTGTCGTGTCACTCATTGTCACCCTAGTTTCGCATAATTATTGTAATAACAATATCTCTCGAATTGTTTCAATTACGAATGATAAAGATTTGTGGTACTTCCTAGATCGTGAGGTAGGGAATTAATAAGTTGATCTGTTTCGTGGAATTAGAACCAATATTACATAATATAGATCTCAATACTTTAGTGGACACTTCCTTATAATATCAATATGTTGATTATCTTAGAGGTGGAGGTGTGGCTAACCTGTCTAAAGTCACGAGAAGGTTTATTAACTCTAAGTACGCAAGAGTTTTGTGCGACATTGTTGGCTCAATTCATGCAAATGCACATCATAGTGTTTTACCCGAAAATACGGATGTTGGTAATAATTCTAGGCCTCGATGAACCTCTTAATTCGAACCTGATAAAAGTGAATCGATGATAATTTTGATAACGATGGTGATTATATTGATTTGGGGGTGCTTTGATAATCGTAAAGAGCATAAAGCACCCACCATCGATGGTCATCACAACATGACTCGTAATTATGGCATGGTTTCTAATATTTCATTCTTTGACTCAAGATACCTAGAAACTCTATCTCGACTCTATTGGGGCACCTAATTCCGCCGCTTTATGACTTTGAGAATGATGTGTTAAAAAGGTATGATGTTTTAAGAACAAAAATATGTGCAAAGTGCAATCAAAGATTACTTTGTGCGTGGGTTAAAAGTAGAGTTGTCAATTCTGCCGCCCTGGGGCGGCCCGAACCACCGGTTTTTTAATGGGTCAGGCTCTATTTTTCTAGGCCCGAAAAGTCGGGCCTCAAAAGCCCGGTCCGATCGCCGACCCGACGGGCTAGCCGAAGCCCGACTTTTTCGGTGTATTTTTCGTTTTTAGGATGGGCCGGATTCCCCATCCTCGTGGGCGGTACTATTTGGCCCGCCCAACCCAATTTTTTTTCGCCGGCGGGCTCGGCCGAGCCGGGCCGGTCTTTTGACAAAATAGTTAAAAGGAAATTCAATGTTGTGGAAAGCACACCAACTCTTTAGAAAGTTGTATGCAAACACAATCCCAGTCTTCTCAGTATTATCCAACTTATCATCTCAAAGAATGCCATTGGTGGTTGAGAACTAATTTCAAAAAAAAGTTATCTATATAGCAAATCACCAAATATGGGAGTCCTCATTATTGCTTGATGATCCTGTATCTAAAGATCATGACAATTTGGACAAAAATTATTGCTAATGATGTATGGGAATGGTACACAAAGACCCATCCTATGATATTAAATATGTCCAACAAAATATTAAGGACAAGTATGGTTATGATATTTCATATGATAAGGCATGATATATGATGAAACGTGCAGTGAGTATGTTACTCGACTTGAAACTTCATGTACTTTTTTCCCCAAATATATGGAGGCCTTGCACAAATACAATTATTGAGTGACTACATAAGGACCCGATGTACCGGAATCAAGATGTTAAAATATGTATTTTGAGCTTTCAAGCCCTCTATTGATGTATTCCACATTGCCGTTCGTGATTAGTGTAAATGGAACACACTTGTACACAAAACTACCAACACAAAATATTAATTTTTGTTACACTTGATGAAAATCGCAGCGTGTTGCCTTTGGCGTATGCCTCGTGGATGAGGAGGCTTTTAGTTCTTAGAACTGGTTCCTACAAATGTTGTCCACTCATATTGCCCGAGGAAGAGAAGATGTGTGTCTTAATTCGCACCGTCATCCAGAATCATAAGATGAACGCATGTCTTAGTTTCAACCCTCAATAGACATTGTCGTTTTCCGAGGCGTATTGTATCCAACTTTCACAAATCATTATAAAAATATACAACTTAAGGATTTACGTTGACAAGTATGGGCAGAGGTGAGAATCGGAATGTTTGAAAAAATAATGGAGAAAATTTAAAACCCTAATAAAGATATGTATTCCTACTTGGATGCAATATATAGGACCAAGTGGACATTGTCAAATGATGACTCGAGACGTTATGGGATTCTAACAACAATGGCAAGGTGATTCGTATGAACTCGGTCCTAAAGGGTGCAAGGCGGTCACCTATATATGCTCTAGTGCATTTCACCTTAACTCGTACTACAAATCAAGTTTCTACGATAGAGTGAAGGATGAAACAATGACATTGCAAAGTAACCAAATGTTGCCGGATGAAATTCTCTAAAAATACCAAAAACAACAAAAGTTTGCATTAAACCATGTTGTGCATATGTATGACTTTCAAACTCGTGAGGGCAAACGTTATTACAATAGCCCCGGGTGCAAGTCGATTTGAACCTTTAGGGTGAAATTGTCCGCACATGAGTGTTTATGCACAATGGCGAAATGATGGAATTCTATGTTCACATGCAATGCATGCTAGTAAATACGTTAATATTGACCCAACTAATTCCTTGAAATCACATTATAACACCGTACATATGAAGGTCGGTTCATGCCACTCACAGATGATGATGAATGGGATGAAGAATCTTCCGAGTTGTCCCATAATCCCGACACATGTGTTTGGAGGTCTCGTGGTTGAGATAGGATTACTATAATGCACAATGCAATGGTTTAGCCGGAAAGAGCGTGCTCGAAAAATACCAAACTCATTATGCGTCTTCTTCGTGGAACATTTGATGTACTAATGTAACTTTAGTCGTCTCATATAGTGTTATGGTGAACTTTGTATTTGGCTTTGAGAGACCGGGACTTGTATTGTTCTTGTCGTATTACTATTTGTACTAGTGTTGTAGTAACTTTGTATTTGACTTGAGAGACTGAGAATTGTATTGTCCTTATTGTATCACCATTTGTAGTAGTGTTAAAGTGAAATTTGTATTTGACATTGTGTCTTTATTTATTGTCCTTAATGCATTACCATTTTCCGCATATGTTATTGATGTTGATCAAAAATTTATTTTTTCAAGATATGGACTCGCATAGATTGGATGAATACCGAGACAACTTAGTGCTTACATTACAGGACACACATCATTTACGGGATGTTTATAAGGGGGATGTAGACATGATTATCACAGCTTATGCATGGAGTTAGTCCTTTTTGGGATTTCGGATGGGATTTTGTTCAATTGCCGAGATAGTAGTACATGTACTTTGTATGATATGGGTTTTATGGGGTTGCATGTTGTGGTCGATGGAGATTGATTTTTAGCTTATTATTGCAATAGTTGAGCGGTAGTGCCCGACATATATTCCACTTACCGATTGGAGAGGAAACCATTACATTACATGATGTAGCGATTGTATGGGGCGTTTTAGTAGAGGGAGAGCCAAAGGTGATTGCGAATGACAATGGGATATTGAAGGTTGGGTGGATGGAATACAACAGAGCACTTAGGTTTTAGTCCTACAACAACGCAGATAAGAGGATGATCACACATTCTTATGATGGCTCGAGGATCACTTTATAGACATTTAGATTGATGATTGAGTCCTCAGCCGCATGAGACTAGTACGCCAGGGGCTAAGTCTAATACTCTTATGTAGCTTGATGATGCCGTTCATCCTAATGGTGTATCATTGTTGTACTTACAACTAATAGCCTAATGTTAGGGTTGTTGGGCATACATTTAGGGCAACATTGTATAATTATTTTTGTATCGCGAGTTGTGCAATACAAATTTGAGTCTTAGAAACTGTTATGGGCGGAGCGACAATAATGTTACAACTATATTTATTTATTTTCACATTATATACTTACCATGCATTAAGTTGTCGTACTATTAAACACATACATATGCAATACGGATTTGGGCTTGGTCACGAATCACATTGGTTGTACCTCGAGTACATTCTAGGGTTCCTACAAGATGATTGTATGTAGACCATGATGATGAAGAAGAGCTACCCCTATCTCTCGTTTGGTGCTAGGTGGATGAAATATTGCGAACACACACACGACCAACCACTTTTTTGCATATCATTAGGGACATGCTTGACCGATCGATATAGAGACATGTATGCATTGTCCTACTTAAATATTACTATTTTTCTATATTTCAAGATATATTCTAAATTATTACTTTACATTTGTATTGTTAAGCGGTGTTGGGAGCCATACGATATGGCTTCCCAATTATTAGCGAACTTGGACCACAATGTATTACTCACCTATGGAGATCCTAGTGTCTTCTCATAAACGCTATTGTGAGATTCACCACCAGAAAAGTGATGAGACAGTTTGATATGCAACAACATATTCTTGATGTTGTATCCAAGTCACATATGCCATTCCATTCCAATAATCATAGGGCCGACCGACATTTAATTGCCTACTTTCCATGAGACTCGATACTTGAATCTTCCAAATAGTCTTATGATGTACTCGCTATCGATCTTCTCGAGAGACTTGGCCGACATACTCTCCGAGAGTCTTTTGACAACTTACTCACCGCGAATCACCGGATTTCCACAAATCAGATTCAAGTAGTCTTCTGATGCATTCTTTAGCAAGTCTTTTGCAAATTCTACTTGGGTTTTGAGTCATCGTACATCCTATCTATTACAAGTGTAGAAATTACATGAGAATGGGCTAATACACGCTTTTCTAAGCATCATCAATATCAATACAATAAATTTCCTAACAGGTCCAAGGGCTCTTTCTTAGAAACATGCTTGCTCACACGGGATTCCCTACTAGATGGATTCAATATATTAACAATTGCATAGATAATTGTTGGTTATATGTGCTTGTTAATGGAGCTCCCACTGAATTCTTTCACTCTAGTAGAGATATGAGACAAGATGATATCCCCTCCATACCCCTCTTCATCTTGGCTGTTGAATTTGTGTAGAGGTTTAAATGCTTTATTTCAATACCACCTTATCATGTATTTTAACACTCATGGAGGCCTTCTTATATCACATCTGGCATATGCAGATGATATACTCATTTTTTCCTAGCAATAAGACTCAATCCTTGCAATTGCCCACTAATTTTCTTCATAAATATGCTTATGTCTAATTAATTTTCCAATGCTTCAAATAGCTCTATTGTCATAGTTCCAAAACAATTCATGTTATCATCCAACTTATAACCGCATCCATAAAATTTCAACATCAACAACTACCATTCACTTACCCGGAGGTCATGTCTTCAAAGGTCATAATAAATAGATCATTTCATAGTCTCTTCTTAATAAAATGCTTAAGAAAATCAATCATTGGGCATGGAAGTTTCTGACTTTTGATGGTAAGCTAATGCTCATTAAAAGTACTTTATGTTTCATGTTCATTTATTTATTTCAGTGATTAAACCTCCCCAATACATTGTTGGTAAAATGAAACTAATCATGATTAATTTATTTTGGGGTGACTCCTCTACTAAGAAGAATTCAATGGGTTGATATATATATCTTCATGTTAATGATGGCGGTTGTTTGCTTTATCTTTAACTTCACCGCAAGTGAACGGTGTAGTTAATAGATAGGGTAAGGAAGGTCGATCCCACAGAGACTAATAAATTAATGTACTAAGTAATGAGATCGTAATAGTACTATTTTTATTTAGATGATTGAATTGTTATGGTTGTTTTGTAAAATTAAGAAAATATTTTATCATAAAAAGAACAAAGCAAAGAGTTACGATTAAAAAGATCAAGTAGATGAATGGATTCCGTGGCTATGGTTTCAGCTTAATATCCTCTCTTGTTATCCGATTAATCAAAATGAAAGTTATTATCTATCTTCCCTATAAGATGATCACAAAAGTAATTTATCCTCTCTCTCGGACACATAAATATGTTGATTGAATTATCTATGCTAGCATCTCTACTCAATATAAGATAAACAACTCCCAAAAGTATAAAAGATCGCTTATCCTCACAAATACTCACCGACTTCTCAATCATGCAAAATATTCATGCCAAGTACTCAAGATCTAGTATTGAAACTCATCTCTCGAATTATGAATCAATACATCAAGTATGTTAAACCATTGGCCATATGACAAAACAAGTAATAAAGCGAAGTACTCGAATAGGTTTCAAATAATAACTTCAAATCAAATTAAACATCAAACAAGAGTCAATTAACCTAATCCCAAACCCCTAATCACAAGGTGTTTAGATGGACATGGGAAATGAAGAATTCATAGACAAATTGTTCATAACCATATCAACTGGATGAAAAACAAAAATACAATGGAGTAAGAAAACTCAGAATATCGATGATCTCGATCAATCTTCAATCCTCAAGATGCGTGGATGCGACCTCGATCTTTCTCTCGATTCCTCCGTAGAAGGAGGCTCTTTTCTTTGCTTTATAGGGTAAAAGTATGTGTGTTTTCTTTTGGGTCCGCCTTCTTTATTTATAACATTCCCAAGCCAAACCACAATTAATACGAAGTCGATTCTCAAATCCCACACAGACGCACGGGGCCGTGCCTATGCACATGGGCTCCCCGTGTCATGCCGAACCAAATATCAACTTTTCACAACATGCACGGGTCGTTTATACGCACGGGCTGCCCGTGCTTTGTCATTTTTTGCTCCGATTCAGCCGATTTTTCTCGTATCAACTCCTTACTTCGTACTCATTGTTCCACATATCTTTCCACGATTCACAAAGGTTATAATAGCTACAAAAATAGTGATTTTCCCGCAAAACGAAAGCAGAGCATAATATCTTTTCCATATATTGAGAACACGACCCATATTACTAAGGTAATGCATGTATATCAACTCATTATAGCCAAAATTATGCCCAAAACACATGCAAAACTCACACCGAACAGCGGCCTTAGAATTAGGCCCATCACCGATATAACGATTGTTTTTTCTTATAAGTCGTGGTCGAGGTTTAAATGCAATGATTCTTTATGGGCCAAATTATTGCATGTCAAACATGTGGGTGGGCTTGGCTGGGCTAATATATCTCCTTCATGCATGATAATCTCTTTTAGAATAGAATGTGCAAGGTTAAAATCAAGTCCAAGTTCTTTTTTTGGGGTTTGGGTACCGAAAATATTAGTTCTTGGTTTGATAAATGGTTCTCTAATAAGTCTTTGTATGAATTAGTTGGTGTTAGTAAAACAGTCTTGAACAAATTCCCGTTAATTTTTGTTGGTCCAATGGTTCTTAGAGACTTGCATAGATTTAATAAAATTGTTGGCACTCACGTGGGCTTTACACTTCACCAAATTTCTATATCTCATGATAGTCGGATTATTTGAGATGGACACATTTTTCGATTGAGTTTTTCTCATCTTCCGCCTACAAAATTGTCGAAGCCCTCTACCTTCCTCACCCATCTTCTCTAAGATTTGGAATAAATGTCTCACTTGCTCTATCTCTATTTTCTTATGGAGACTCGCTAAAGAACAAATTGCTAGTGGATCATAAACTTCATGCTAGATGAATGCTTTGGCAACTATGTTAGATAAATGGTTTTATCAAAATTTTGATGATTATGTTTAAATGAGTTTTTATACCAAAACAATGTTTATAAATGTTGTCCAAATACTACTAAATGATTTAAAATATTTTTACTAATTTTTGGAGTATTTCTTAGTATTTATTATTCGATAAAAATGGACAACACTTTTGATGGTTTTGTTTAAATTGGTTTTTACACCAAAACGATGTTTGTAAATGTTGTCCAAATACTCCCAATTGATTTAAAATGGTTTTACTAATTTTTTGGAGTATTTCTTGAAGTTTATTTTTGACAAAAATCGGACAACATTTCAAATTGGAGGTCGACCGACGCCCAAAGCGTCGACCATTGCACTCGAAGAACACGAACTTGAAACAGATTAGAAACAGAAACAAATTATGTACAAAAAAAGAGAGGGGGACCGGTCCACTCTGTGGGATGCACGGCCGCACTTCACACCCCCGTCGACCGCCGACCCCCGACGACTGCACTGGATCGCACTTTCTTTTTCAAACGTCAAATCTTAAACAGGAAACCCGTCGCCCTATGTTATTTTGTGACAAAGAAAATTATACCGTTTGAATTCTTTGACAAAGAAGATTTACTTTTCAATTTTGTACAATATTTCTACATCTTGTGATCTTCTTTTTTGTAGACAATAGTGAAGATAGAGGAGCCTATGTTGGGAGCCTATGTTGGTGAAGACTTCCCTATAAATAGAGGATGAATTGAAGACACAAGATACAACAACACAAGCAATCAAACAACAAGAAATCAAGAAATTTCCAAGCCTTCATATTCAACACTCTTGTTGTATTTATAGCCTAAGTATTTCACTTTCACATCTTGAGGTCTAGGCTTTTCTTGATTACACTTGCACTCAAATTGTAATATTCATTATTGAGTTGTAATCTTGATTTTTGTCATCATTCAACACAAGACATCCTTGTGAGTATTCTTGTGGAAAGAATACACTGGGTAATCTAGGTGATAGGTGTTTCAAGAGTGTGGTGCTCTTGAGGTATTGAAGAATTTGGTATTCTTCAAGGTTGAAGATTGTGGTAATCTTCACAAGGTGCCGTTGGAGATTGTGGTAATCTTCAAGAGAGATTGTGGTAATCTCAAAGGTGGTGTTGTAGAAGAGTGTGGTGCTCTTCAAGGTGATGTTGTAAGGTGTTGTATTAATTTTGGAAATTAATAAAATCTTTTTTCTTTTTGAAATCCATCCCGGAGATACTGGGGTGGTAGAGGATTAGGCCCTAGGTGGGTTGAACCTCTATAAATCGTCGTGTGTTGTTTACATTCCGCACCTTTATTATTGTCTTCGGCGTAATTGATTCAAAAAGAGGGCAAAATCGAAAAGATGGAGATAATCTATTCACCCCCTCTAGATTATCGTAGCCGCTGACTTACAAGTGGTATCGAGCCAAACTTTTGGCAAGCTCGCTTTCACATCGCGAGTGAAGAGGAACGATCGTCGGCTACGAACGAAGCTCATCCTACCGCACCTCCACCACCAAGCCACCACTATTAGATTCCAAAAATTATATATTTTGGAAAGAAAGAATGGAATGCTATTTACAAGGTTGCGGGTTCGATATTTGGAACACCGTCATAAATGGAGAATCCATTCCGATGAAAGATACACCACACACCTACAAAGGCTTCAAAGAGCTCAATGATGAAGAGAAGAAAATCATCTCCTTAAACGGTAAAGCTCTTAATATTTTTTATTGTTCACTTACCATTTTGGAATATGATCATATCATAGGAATTAAATCGGCACATGAAGTATGGAGAAAATTAGAAGAAGTATATGCAAATGCAAGAGCCACTCAAAAGCATCTACTTCTCAAATGGATACAAACCCAACTTGGGATGAGCTTCCTACAACTTCCGACGCCGATGAAAATGAACGATGTCTTATGGGCTTCAAGAAGAAAATGAGGTAAGTTCAAAACCCTCCACTTCTTATGATAATGAATTACAAAATGATTATAGTGATTTGCAAATGATTTTGATGAACTTCAAAATGAATTCCAAAGCTTACTTGGTAAATACAAAAATTTGAAAAAGGAATTCAATATTTTGAAAATTGATAAGATAATTTATTTTCTTCTTATGAATCACTTTCATGTGATCACACCACCACACTTGACAAGGTTAGAAACCTTGAAAAAGAAAATAGTACTTTGTTGAGGATATTAATTGCATGAAAAATGATTTATCAAAATCCAACTTGAGTACCGATAAAATGACCGATATTATTGATGTTCATAGTTGTGATAAATTGAAACAAGGACTTGATCATAAGCCTAGTGTTGTTAATTATGTGAAAAGAAATCAAGTCTCTATGCATGTTGGTCATTATGCTCCCAAAATTACTACTTGTTTTTATTGTGGTAAAACGGGTCACACGGTTAATACTTGTCGGGCTAGAAATAGCTCTAATTATTATTGGAGACCTAAAAGTCTCAAAGCTAATTCCAAAGGACTCCAAACAGTTGAGGGTACCACAAAATAATGTCATATTAGGTACCCGGCGGAATAATAATCGAGGAAAATACATACCGCCAAGAAGACATCAAATGACCATCTCATTTAATCAAAGGAGAAGACATCACCAAAATGAATTTCCAAGAGAAAGGCATTATCAACAATGGGAATGACATAATCCCTGGAAATGGAGAAATTGGAGAAGTCATCATCTACAAGATGATTTTCAAAGGGAAGATACCATCAACAACGGAAAGACATAACCCATGGAAATGGCGTAATTGGTAAACCGTATCTCCTCATTTAAATATGCATTTTATTTTGTTATTATGCATGTTCGTAATTGTGCCTAATTTTTCAAAATGAGTTTTCAAAAATTTATTTTTAAAATTAAGGTCACAATATATTTGTGTGTTCCTAAAATTCTTTTTAAAAAAGGAGGACCTTGCATGTTCTTGTGCATTTGTTTAAACTATAGTGTTTTATCATCTCTTATGGATTTTTATGGCATAAGCATACTTGTCACATATATTATTGCTCTAGCCTACACTATTACAATTATTCTTGTGTGCAAGACTTGTTCTAAGAATTGTGTAGGATTTATATATCTTCGTCAATGGTTATCCACTCATTATTTGACAAGATAAACATAAACTATCGAGGTACGCTTATTTATTGTTATTCATCTCATAGACTCGATACATGTTGTGTCATATGCCTATGTGCTTATTTTATACAAGTGCCATTAAGAGATGTTTTGATTTTTGAAAGGCATTTTTTTGACATAGCTTGTTTTATCCAAGATTTGTAAAAGATTATACTTTGTTTTAATTGAACATTTGATTTTTATCCTTCTCTTAAGTTATGCATTTTATTGCACATATAAATGCCATTATTTTTGGTTGTTTTGTCAAAACTCTTGTTCATATGCTTATTGTAAATGAGGTCTCAACTATATGTTCTTGAATTTTTCAAATTTCAAAAGAGACCTTATATAGCTTCCTATAAGCTTATTTGAACTTACACGTTGTATGAAACTCGTGATAAATTGTTTTAAAGCATAGTATGTGTTACTTGTTATAGTGTCTCTATCATTCGATATTACTATGCTCTTGTGCAAAATTACTTGTTAAGATTTTGCGTAAATTTTTTAATGCTTGATAACCAAGGCAAGGTTAGTAGCTCTAAGGTATTGTCAATAAGAAGGTATTGATTTTGATGATACATTTGCATCCTTGGTTATTCACATTTTACTTGCCTATTCTTGTTTTAAGAAAATTTCAAGCTTTACCAAATGGATGTTAAATCCACATTTCTAAATGGTTTTATTCAAGAATAAGTCTATGTAAAACAACCTCCGAGTTTAAAATTTTTCTAGGCCAAATAATTTTTGTTAAAAGCCTTGTATGGTTTAAAAACAAGTACCCTGTATGGTTTGATAGACTTAGCTATTTTTGCTAAATGGTTTTACAAGAGGTAAAGTTTTTATTACTCTCTTTGTTTTTGAGAAAAGGCAAGATTACTTACTTGTACAATGTATGATATTTTTGGTGCTTCTAATGAATTCTTGTGCAAGAAATTTTCTAAGTTAATGAAAGGAGAATTCAAGATGAGCATGATGGATGAGCAAATATTCTTCCTTGACTTCAAGTTAAACAATGTCAATCAAAGTGTACAATAGAACCTTTGAAGAAGTTAGGCATTGAAGAAGGAAAAATTATCTCAACCTCTATGGTTACCAATGTAAAAGATTGACAAAGGTTGAGGAAGGCATATCGGTTGACAAACAAATTCAAGGTATGTTTTCTTGTATTATTTCCATAGATTCGACATTTTATATGCCTTATGTCTATATGCTCGATTTCAAAACTATCCTAACGAATCTCATTAAAGTGCCATTAAAAGAAATTTTCAAGTATTTAAAAGGCACTTCTTCTTATGACTTGTTGTATCCAAAGTATTAAAACGTTCTTATTTTTCCGGGATAACAAGTTCGGTGTTAACAATTTCTCAAAATATGGTTCATCATAATCGAACTAAACATATTGAGATTTGATATATTTTTAAGGGATTGCGTTTTTTAACAAAAACTTGAGATGTGTTTAATTCGCCTCAAAGTTAACTCGCAGACATTTGTTCATTTATCACGAGTATTTTTACCTCATTTCGAGCTTGATTATGACATAATGTATATTGAATGAGGTCTACGTTTGCATTTTGACGTTTTTAAAACTTAGGGGCGAAAAATCGGATTTTTGGTTCAAACTTTGGATTTTGGAAAATAGGATGAACCATCAATGGCCGATTGGGCAAAGGCCGACCGGCCGCCATGCCGCCGACCGGCCGCCCATGACCCCAACCGGCCGCCTGACCATTTTCAACAATAAAATTGCTTTCATTCTTCATTTCGTTATTTTGGTTATTTTCTTCCAAAATCGAACCCCTTTGCAAATTTCACACACAATTCACCCAAAATGATTTCTTTCTTGTATATTCTATATTTTTGGGTTTATAGTACGAGTATATCATCCGTATTACTCGACTTCTCCGATTGATTGGTAAGTTTAATTCTCCTCTAATCTCAATTGGGTTGAACCCTTGAGAAAATGGTTATGTGTTGTTTTTTGATGGAATTCTTGTATAATTGTGGTGTGCATGATTATTGTTGATAGATGATTATTGTTATATTGAAAATGGTGATGAATTTTTTTGGCTTAAATGTATTACAAAGGCGTTATATATCTCTTTGTTTTATTCAAGCACGCCAAGTGTTCGACAAAATGCTTCTATGAAAAATTCATCACCTACATGATTCTCTCGATTTGAAAAGTCTTATAAGTTTATAGAGATAATATTTTATCAATCAAATGAGCTTTTGCAAGTCAATTGATCAACTTTTCCCTTTTATTTGGAATTTAAGCTTCAATTTTCAAAAAGCTCGATAAATAGATAAATTTGCGCACTTTGATTTGAATATATGATGTTTTTATCGTGCTAATATTCTTTTTGATGATTTCAAAGGGGAGAAACAGAAAAACGCTCATACGCTCAAAGAAGCGAAAATAAGCTCGCAAGAAAAGCTATAAGCTGGGCTCTTGAAAGCCAAAAGCTATGGATTATACTTGGTCCATGTGATGTATTATGGACTTTTATACTTGACTAATGATGCTTTTGTGACAGGGGAGCTTATAAGTTCATGATATTCAAGTTTAAGTTGTAAAGCTAAGCTTTAAGCTTTTAGTTGTTGCTTGTATACTTGCATATTGATAGGGGAGCTTGTGCAAAAATGATTTTGAAAAATCTTTGCTCCTATCCTTGTGTGTTTGTACTTATGATAAATCTTGCTTGTAATGGTTTGATGTTTTAGACCGAAAATTGGTTTTGTTTTTAAAATCAACTTCCTAAAATTGTTTTGGTTTGTAATCATCAAAAAGGGGGAGTTTGTTAGATAAATGTTTTTATCAAGATTTTGATGATTATGTTTAAATAAGTTTTTATACCAAAACAATGTTTATAAATGTTGTCCAAATACTCCTAAATGATTTAAAATGTTTTTACTAATTTTTGGAGTATTTCTTAGTATTTATTATTCGATAAAAATGGACAACACTTTTGATGGTTTTGTTTAAATTGGTTTTTACACCAAAACAATATTTGTGAATGTTGTCCAAATACTCCCAATTGATTTAAAATGTTTTTACTAATTTTTTGGAGTATTTCTTGAAGTTTATTTTTGACAAAAATCGGACAACATTTCAAATTGAGGTCGACCAGGCCGCCCAAAGTCCGACTTGTACTCAAGAACACGAACTTGAAATGATTAGAAACAAACAAATTCTCAAAAAAAAGAGGAGGGGGACCGGTCCACCTAGGGGCGACGGCCGCACGCACTCCACCCCCGACGACTGCACTGGATCGCACTTTCTTTTTCAAACGTTCAAATCTTAAACAGGAAACCCGTCGCCTCTATGTTATTTTGTGACAAAAAAATTATACCGTTTGAATTCTTTGATAGCAAGATTTACTTTTCAATTTTGTACAATATTTCTACATCTTGTGATCTTCTTTTGTAGACAAAAGTGAAGATAGAGGAGCCTATGTTGGGAGCCTATGTTGGTGAAGACTTCCTATAAATAGAGGATGAATTGAAGACACAAGATACAACAACACAAGCAATCAAACAACAAGAAATCTGCAAATTTCCAAGCCTTCATATTCAACACTCTTGTTGTATTTATAGCCCAAGTATTTCACTTTCACATCTTGAGGTCTGTGCTTTTCTTGATTACACTTGCACTCAAATTGTAATATTCATTATTGAGTTGTAATCTTGATTTTTGTCATCATTCAACACAAGACATCCTTGTGAGTATTCTTGTGGAAAGAATACACTTGGGTGATCTAGGTGATAGGTGTTTCAAGAGTGTGGTGTCTTTGAGGTATTGAAGAATTTGGTATTCTTCAAGGTTGAAGATTGTGGTAATCTTCACAAGGTGCCGTTGGAGATTGTGGTAATCTTCAAGAGAGATTGTGGTAATCTCAAATGTGGTGTTGTAGAAGAGTGTGGTGCTCTTCAAGGTGATGTTGTAAGGTGTTGTATTAATTTTGGAAATTAATAAAATCTTTTTTTCTTTTTGAAATCCATTCCTGAGATACTTGGGGTGGTAGAGGATTAGGCCCACGTGGGTGAACCTCTATAAATCGTCGTGTGTTGTTTACATTCCGCACCTTTATTATTGTCTTCGCGTAATTGATTCGAAAAAGAGGCGAAATCGAAAAGATGGATATAATCTATTCACCCTCTAGATTATCGTAGCCGCTGACTTACAAACTATTGATACTCTTGCCATATCGATCCACACCATGTTTATTTCTTCATAATATTCAATTGCATAAAATACAAATGCATTTTTCTCGATTCTTGAGTTGCACACCACTCTACACCGACAATATACACTATTTTTTATATTTTTAGAACATTTTATCACCTTTTGCACACAAATTGCACATCTCTTTCATTCTTCCATATATGATACTATGGTTTATTTGGCTGAAATGAATGGATGCAAACATAATTATTTACATTTTAACCTCAAGAAACATTTCAAAAATAGATTCTTGCTTAAAGCTTTTACACACTTGCAAACTAATGGAAACTCGCTTTGACCGATTTTTTCCATGTTGTTCGTAATGTAGGTTTTCAATTTAGAAGAACTCCCTGGTGAAGGTTTTCTTGCGTCATAGCAGACCTTCAATCGGTTTGGGGGTTGGGGTTTGTTAGAGATTAGCCAGCCGATTGGGGTTGGGGTGTTCTTAGAGATTAGAAGTCAACATTTTATAGATTTACTATGCATTTGCTTCTCGATTGTTCTTGATAGTCTCACATTTGAACTTTTAGCCCTCCAACAATGCCTAGCAACACTATCTCGCCACTCGGATTTACAAAAAGCTAGTGTGGAAACAGATTTAACTTCCACTTTTCAATTTTATCATCAATGTTAGTTCTCGCAATCGATAATTTAGCATACTCTCATTCAGTTAAAAATATGCTCCTGCTATGGAACTCCAATTATCTCATGTCCTAATATAAGGTGATAAATTACCGATGTTGTGGCCGATATAAGATGTCTAACTCAAAAACAACAACTCATTTGGGCTTCCTCAAGAACTAGGAAAATTCAAAGTTTGGCTTGGGTTGATCAACTCAAGGCATCCTCATTTAAGTCGATGACATATTCCCTATATTTTTTTATTTCTTACATTTTAATATTTCCATATAATATTTCACATACTTAATGATTGTAGTATCTCAAAACATATATAAAATCAATTCTTAATACATAGGTTGAGATATAGCTTTTAATCCTCCACTAATGGGTGTGTTTTTTTTTAAAAAAAAAATTGAGTGTGTAGTTGTAATCATTGTTGAAACCCATTAAAATAGTAGATTCCCATTTTTTATTCGAACATATTAGTTGGTGGACTGGTTAGTCTCGCTAATAATGGGTAGTAGAGTGGGCAGATTGTGTAGAACTTGATTTATGGGCTAGGAAATATGGACACTTTTGTGAGGATGTCGCACCCATACCTCGATACATGCTCGATACGATATCGTATCCGATACTCCATGAACACATATCTATAATATCCAATTGAAAAAGAAATTCTTCCTAAACATCCCAATATAAAAGAAACAAAGTCGCATCCATATGAATTCTTATAAATCCACATATGGAAAGAGATATAATTTGATCTATTGGGCCGATATTTTCAAAGATGTTTTTAGTGTGTCTATGTGAGTTATCACATTTTATGTTTGAGTATTTATAAAATTTTAGTTTTTTATGCTTGGAACATTGATTTTCTTAATTGTACTTAGTACATCTCGTATTTTCAATAATATAAAAATAAATAATCTTATATGTATATATATATATTGTACCCGTATCCTTAGAAATTTAAAATATGGTGTATTTTCGTAGAGAAATTGCCGAAAGTACTTCTACTTTTAGAAAAAGACTTTGTTTACGCTAACATCACTTTTGTAATCTTTTTTTTTTTTTTGACTTTTTATGTTCCCTCGCATATTTTTGGTTATATTTACATTTTTTTCGATTTATTCTTGTTCCCGTATTGCTTTATATATGTTATATATGTTGTTTTTCGGTGTTGTTTCGTTGTTGTTTCGATGTTTTAATACAACTTTTACTTATTTTTTTACGCTCTCTTTCTTGCGTTATTTTATATATTATTTCGTTATTTTGAGTTGTTTTCTATAATGTTTTTAATGTTGTTCTAATGTTTCTTTTGTGTTTCCAAGTAGTTTTTAATGTCTCAATGCGGTTTTTACCTATTTTTAATTTTTTTATTGATGTGGTATTTTCTATATTATTTACGTTGTTTTTTGGGTTGTTTCTGTAATCGCTTTTAATGTTGTTCTAATGTTTCTTTGTTGTTTCAATGTAGTTTTTGACGTTTCAATACAATTTTTACCTATTTTTAAGCTTTTATTGTTCATATGATGTATTTTATATTGTTTTTAGAGTTGTTTTTATATAGTTTTTAATGTTGTTCTTTGTTTCTTGATTGTTTCCATGTTTTTGACGTATTCAATGCATTGGGCCAACAATCGATTGTGTTTTTTATTCATGTATTGTTTCTATATTATTTTTAATTTGTTTGGTTTTAATATGTGTTGTTTTATGTGTATAATTCTTTATGTGTTTTAAGATTTCGAGTATAAAATTGATTATTTAACGAGGCAAAAAAATTTTCACCAAATTTTATTAGATGAAACATGTTCGAAACAACCTTGAAACAACAATGTAAAAAAAAATCGGGCGTGAGCGTAGAAATGTCCAAAATAAAGTGCAAGAGAGTAAAAAGTCCTAAAAATATCCGAGAGCGTAAAAATTTGTCTTTTTCTTTGGAATGTGGGGCAATAGTGTCCTTAACTCTATTTTCATACTCATGTCCCGTAACGACGCTTCATGATTTATGAGCAAATTTTTGGATTTAGAATGTATAATTGAAAATTTTTACATATAGTATATGTAATATCAAATGAGTTGGTGGACTAGTTGGTTGGCTCGATGGTGGGCAAAGTGAAAGGACAATTTTGTCTTTTCAGAAAAGATATTTTTTCTCGGGAGGGTGCTATTTGCACCCTCTTTCTTATAAATACACCACTCTCCCTATTTTACAAAATTGCAATGACTTAAAATGACTATTATGCTCTTACTATCATAAAAATACACCCCAATCTTTTTTTTTTTGTTCGTAAAATTTTCTTCTTCCCTTTGGTCCAAGAGATAATTTTTTATTTTTCGTTATCGTACTATTTTAGTAGTAGCATTAATTGTGAAAATATGACAGTTTTTATAGATTGAAGGTTTTATAGGCTAAGTTTGAAATGATGTTACAAATTTTGGGTTTTTTGTTTTAAGTTCGCATTTTTTTTGCCATGTTCGAATAGGCATGATGAACATTTTTTTCCTGAAAAATGTGACGATCATGCCTCCTTTAATGGGTGGCACGACATGCCTCTTTAATAGATGGCACGACCATGGTCGTGCACACTTTAAAATAAGGCACGATCATGCCATCGCATTCACCCCTTCTCGAGAAAAAAGGATGGCACGGCCGCCTTATTTTAAAGTGTGGCACGAACATGATTGTGCCATCTATTAAAAGAAGCATGATCATGCCACCCATTAAAACTTAAAAGAGGCATGATTGTGCCATCTTTTTCCGAAAAAATACCCTTTGCGCTATTCAAACATGTCATAAAGATGCACGAACTTGAAACAAAAAACCTAAATTTTGTAACACAATTTCAAACCCAATCTATAAAACCTTCAATATATCAAAATGACATATTTTCGCACTTAATGCTACTATTAAAATAGCACGATAGTGGAAAAATAAAAAAAATTATCTCTGAACCTAGTGGAAGAAGAATTTTTTTGAAAAAAGACGGGAGTGTATTTAGGATATTTTTTTATGATAATAAAGGCATAATAATTGTTTTAAGTCATTATAATTTTGTAAAAATAGAGAGGGATTTTTTTGAGGCAATGAATTTCATTCATAAACAAAGAAATTTACATCCGGTTACAACAAAGGATGTAATACAATTGCAAGCCTACGATTATGTAGACCATACTGCATCTAAAACAAAATTTTAAACCGCAACAAATCTTAATAATCCATAGATTCGTAACTACGCAACTAGGCGCCGGACAAAACACGTACTAAAAATTTGATTTCAAGCTCACGCATAATATCGTGTAATGGCACATCCGGTCTTTTGAGGAAATCCACAACAGGACAAATTAAAACAGAAAAGAGAATCCACAAAACGACAAATAAGCCACCTCACTCAGACAAGTGAAAAACACAACAGAAAGACAAAGATCAACGGCAAAAGATCTCGCTCCTCTCCCCTCGTGTATTCACACCGCAATCCATCTCCGCCAAAACCACATCCAAAACCGCCGCCACCGCCCGCCACCTCTAAACCCGCAAGCCAAGTTCGGAAGAAACAATACCTGCAGAAGAAGCATCCTGAACGGAGAACTAGTGACCGGAGACTATGTGATTTATGGTCTCTCCGCCATGGTAGAGGAGGGAGGCAAAGTTGAAAAGACAAGGTGGGAGAGAGGAGGGAGGGGGGCGACGGTGGTAATGGGATTAGGGATTTTATTTATTAAAACGAGGTTGCAAATAACGGCCCCTTTTTCCAAATTCCCCTTATTTATTCCTTTTTGTTTTCTTTTTCTTGCATTTATTTATGATTCTTTTTTCTCGCTAATGTGTTTGGATATTTTGTTCCTACTGTTAATCTTTCAGTAACCAGAGTCGTCTTCTTCCATGGCGTCTGCTGCCGTTCCATCTATTACCTTCTCCTCCACTTCTCTTTCAAAACGAAACCCATCAATTCACCTCACACGCCATTATCACTTTCACCTCAAACAGTTCGCTAAAAGGACAAAATTTCCCGCCCACTGTGCAGCTCATGTTGCCACTGCCGAAGGCTTTCCGATGGAAGACTTCTTTGCAAAGGAAGACGTAACTACTAAGGAAACAGGAGAGAAAAAGTGGATGCTGCTCAATACGAGGCCTTGCTCAAAGGTGGTGAGCAGGTCACCTCTGTTCTCGAAGAAATGGTCAAGCTCGTAAGTCTTGATTGCTTTATTTATTTTTTCAAATTTTCTTATTATTTTCGTCTTTATTTTTCTGGCCTTTTCCTTTTCTGCACTTTTTTGGTTGCCCGTGAATTTGGATTTTTTTCTAAGCTTTTTGGTTAATGTATTGTTGAGTTGCTCAGTACTGTGATGCGATTGTGCGTGTTGTAATTTTATGTTCTTTGTTCTTGTCCAGTGTTGGGTCGTTTTTGTATAGAGCATTAATATATAATACCACCAGGGAATATTTTTGACATGGCTTAATGTAATTGCTTGAAGAGCATTGGAGTTTGCATAAAGGAGGCATTTGCATATTTTGTATTGAAGACTTGAATTTGAATGCCTTGATATTTATCTACGAAATTGTTGTGGCAGAAAGCTTGAAGCATTGCGTAATTCCGTTTTAGGTGTTGTTGAGAGCAGGGAATTGCTTATGGGTTTCACGAGATATAGATGAGTTCAATATGATCAGTTTCTGCCGCAAACTTTGATTGTTAGTGAAGTGCTTCAAGAAATTAGAGACCCAAGGATTTTAATTTTACTCCACATCTTTGTTCAAGCCCAAAAAGTACAGTATAACCTTTTTTTCCCCTCTCAAATCTGCTTGTATTTGGAAACTAAATGCAAGATATGGATAAGCAATTTTGACATGCATGCGGTGTAGTTGCCTCTGAGAAAGCTATGATCACAGGTCTTTGGAGCAACTTGGTTTTCCTTTCCAATAAATTTACTTCTCATTTAACATTTTCGTAGATGAAAATGCATACGCTGAACCTATTACTTACTTTTGAACTATCTCCTCTCAATGATTCCTAGTGGAAATGGGGAATTGAATCTGAGCATAATAGTTTAATGTTCTAGACATTTGAGACTTTGAACCTGGAATTTATAACTCGAGATATTGAAGGTATCTTGTCAAAATATTATTTGGATTCTTCTACCCGGTCTTCGTTTATAAGTGTCTTACATTCCTTCAAGCTTAACTTTTATTTGTGTAACCTTATGTTAGAAGCCAGTTTCCTGGAGGATAGACTGTTCCAGTTGGCAGAACAAGTTTGAGACCAGCCACAATTGGTTTTTTAGCTGGGTTAGCTTCCTACAAATCACCCAGTTAAAAATGTTCCAAATTCATTGCAAAGATATTAGGTTAAGTATTGGAGGTAACACAAAATTACAACAAGGCAAGCTAGAAGAAGGCCTGGTTATTTGCCTATTATATATACACCAAATAAGTTTGGATTTGCTGGATTTAATGATCTGGCTTAGGACGATCTTACTTTGACAAACTAGATCCCATGTCCTGGGGGGTTCAAGATTCATGGTAACTTTGGTCACTTTTCACTTGTAGATTGGTCCTGTGAAAGACATTGAGAATTTATGACATTAGGCTGTTACAGATTGCTCATCAATACATATTTGGAGGACAAGATAGTCTTCTGTCGATACATTAGAAAAGGAGTAAAAGGAAGCTCAAGAGTTCAAAATATGCATCTGGAAACTTGTAACATCCATCATACATGAACTCGTCATTAAAAAGATGAAAGTAGGAAAGATCCATTAATTTGATAGGATACCAAAATTTTCTTTTCTGAAGTCTGAAATTTCAAAACTTTGAATTGTTGGGAAGTCATATGGGATGAATTTAGAAGTTGGTAGACTGCATTTCATAAGAAATTGTGTTGGCCACTATGCATGCACAGTTGCTAATTTCAGCACGAGTGTGGTTAATCAACTTACTGCTATCACTCGCCCGAAAAGTGAAGCCTTCTTTTGTGCAAGGTGGTAATGGTTTTGAAACTGAAACGCTTTCCCCCAATTTTTTATGACAATCTCTGCCAACCTAGAGCATAAACCTTAAGGCTATTTTTTGTTTGCCTTCTACCAATCTCCCTCTTCCCCAATCACCAACCAAACATGCATTACGCTTTCCATTGCATTTCTCTAGTAATTACACTTTTCCCGATATATCACATCAAACCCCTCTTCCCAATCACCTCATAAAACTTCTCCTAATCACCCCCAATTACTAAACAAACATACCCTAAGAACTTCTAAAACTCGTGCCAATTTCATGTATGAATCATCAAAATTAAAATTAAGGACAAGTTGCCCCATTAAATATTGAGGATGCATTTTGTCTTTAAATAAATAAATGTTTATTTTTTATTTTTATGTTCCCAAAAAATTCGCATTTGCTTCTGTCACGTTCTCCAATACATTTTCCGCTTAATACATTACATTTGCCAATGCATTCTTCCAAAACATGTTCTCACACCCCAAACATCCAAAAAAACAGAACCAAACATTCCTTGCTTTTTATAGGTTGTCATGTACTTCCAAATCATCTTTTATATGTTTTCATTGCCATACGTCACTATCTTAATTAGTTGCAGAAAAGAAATAAGTTCTACTGACTTTATGTTTGACATATACATGTATGGGCAGTTGGAGGATATGAACATGGATGAAGCACAAGAGGAGGTAGCAAAGTGCAATTAGCTGCACAGGAGTGATTGGCAAGAGAGTTGATCAGATGGAGTCGTGGGTTTATGATGGCTCTTGATTACATGATACAACTTGAAATTGAAAAGATTAGATGATAAGGTAATAATTACAATTATCTACCATTATTTTACTTTTAGGTTTCACAACGCCTCATTTCATCGGTGACTTAAAACCACGGCTTAGCTTATCTGCTCAGGTGACTATTAAGTTGTGTTATTTTTCAAAGACTTGTCCGACATGACTATGTTCTTAGTACCTTTTATTGCGGATGTTACTACAAATTGAGATGGGATTATTATCTAATTATGATGCTCTCACCCTCTATCATTTATGTATGTAGTAGTTACTTTTTCTCGTATGGTGTATCATGCCAAAACAAATAGCAGGTTCCAGATGGGGCGCTTCATTTTGCAAAGAATTGGGTTGTGTTTATGTTGATGATTAATAAGATGGAACGAGCCTAAAGTAGTATGCCATCCCTCCTCTCCTCCCCTTTCTTCTCCCTATTTGTATCTTTGCATTTTTCAACGAGATAGATGGGAGACAAACAAATTTATTCATGTGTAACTGCAAGCTTTTGTGCTTGCTAGCGGCATGGGGTGTGCGTGAACTTCGTGGAAGACTTTTGCATGTAGTGATAGATCGAAATAATTTTATTTTCCGCTAATGTAGCCTAACAAAACACTTTGAAAATCCTTAAAGAATCGATGCGATCATCGATATTTCCATGGTGGTTGACTACACCTATAAAGTAAGATTTTCCGAATTGATGGACTACGGATTCAAGATTGCTGCAGTGTTTTTTCCAATGAGATTCAGTTTTTGTGTGTGTCAACGGTTTCTCGAGTCCCTCCCCGATTAAAGTTTTTATATTAGATGTTTACATGAAACCAATAGATATACGAATTTTCAAAAAAGAAAAAAATCGGGTATTCCTCTTCCTGTTGAACGTGCACAACTTGCATGCACATAATTCTCGGGTTCCTCGTGGAATCTTGTGATCCCTTATCACTCTTCTCCCTAAGTTTTGCAAAGAGGTAACGGTGATAAAAGTTGCCACCGATTCCCAATGGGGTAAAACACTACGACGCCAACATACTTGAGATCAATCGAGTTGTTTTTTTAATCGAAGTTTCTTGGCATACCATCCTGCTTACATACAATTACAGATGGACTTTAGCACACTTTTCGAAAGCAAGCCGATGGCATTTTAGCTCGCATGATATCACAAAAATGCATCGACAATGCGGGTTGAATCAAATGATGAAATATGTCACTTGTGAGTTGTCCCACATTGATTAACTGAAGAAGAGAGCTTAGTTTATAAGCCAAGTGAGCTACTCCTCCGTCACCAATTGGTTTTAAGGTGGAACCTCACTTGGTGGACTCGGGCTCTCCTCTCGTGATTGGTGACGTTTCATGGGTGTGGGGCAAAGTACCAAGTTCCCAAGTTTAACATGGTATCGAGCAAGCTCATGCTCGCCCGGGTGGGGCCGTCGAGATGATGGAGCATAAAGGATTGTGATGATTAATGAATTAACAAAGAACTCAAAAGTGAGGGGGCATGATGAAATATGTAACAAGTTGTTCCACATTGACTAATTATAGGAAGAGAGCCTAGTTTATAAGCCAAAATGAGCTACTTCTATCACCAATTGGTTTTAGGATGGAACCCCGCTTGGGGGCTTGGCCTCTCCCACTCGTGATTGGGTATGCTTCATGGTGTGGGCCGTACCAAGTCCCCCAAATTTAACATCAAATAATCAAAACTTATTCCATCTCTTTATATTGGTTTAGAAAGCTATGTTTGTGTTGCATTTTAATATTAACACAGATGTGATTTTGTCCCTGACTGGGTATGACGGATATGATTTGAGTTTCCTCATATTCCTTTAATTGCTCCTATTTCTTTTTCCAACATTCCAAAATAAGAATCTAATTTCCTACAAAATATATCTTTTTCTAAATGCTGTCTCAATTAATGGAATGATGGGACACCAGTAACTCTCCA
>CM071924.1:60622688-60873037 GCA_016081115.2 Rehmannia glutinosa | reverse complement strand
GAATGGGTTGTATGTAGAAATATGGTATTAATCAAATATGGGGGGGTGCACCCAAATATTAAATATATTGAGGACATTTTTAAAAATGTGTCAAAAATCGTATATTTTATTTATTCAAATGCAAAACACATGAGCCACTTTAAGCCAGTGTGAGAAATGGAGAGAAAATCAGTAACTAAGCATAAACCATTTCAGATTTGACTAACAAATATTTTCTAACTGTTGGCCCCCTTGCCTTGACCATGTCTTATATAAACTCCATTCATCGTCTATCATCATCATCATCATCATCATCATCCTTTTATACTGTCAACCCACCACCAACACCAAAACTTCTGTTGAAAAATATCAGCCATTTCCTACCAACTCAATATCCCAGAAACTACCCAAGACTTGCAGTTATGGAGCTCAACACATTTCAGGCACCAACAAGGTAAACCAGAACAATCATTTGAAACACTAAATAGTGGACAATGACACAATGTTGATTTATGAGCTTTTTTTTTTTTTTTGTGATTTTGAAGGTATGCAGTGGTTACCGGAGCAAACAAGGGCATTGGTTTTGAGACAGTGCGGCAGCTTGCAAACGCCGGCGCCACCGTTGTCTTAACGGCCAGAAATGAGAAGAGGGGAATAGAAGCCACAAAGTTGCTGCAAGAATCAGGTTTGTCCAATGTGATTTTCCATCAGCTTAATGTTCGAGATCCACAAAGCATACAATCTCTGGCCAAGTTCATAACCACACAGTTCGAGAGACTCGATATTTTGGTAAGAATGATTAATGATTTCTATAAGTTTTACTAGACAATCTCTCATAAATCAAGACATTCATATATTGGTTCGGTTTGGTAATGGTGACACCGAAATTTTATAGGGAAAACAAATTTAAGTTAGCTTGGGCATTTCATCAAACACCACAAGTGCATTATTTTGGTTAAGAAAACACAGAAGATTCATAAATCTTTGTCATTTCCTTCAGCCACTATTTTCATCAACAACCAAACAATAATTAATAAACACGATATAGAAATCAAGAACTGAATACCAAACGGTATTTCGATTTCGATATTCAATACATACGTAATTTTCGGTATCGGTGTGAGCAACATATTCTTGATGGAATTCAAACAAAGTTGGTTGAGATTATCTGAATTTAGAGATTAGTGCGATGAGATTGAATAATTATTGACTCGAAATAAAATTTTGACTGCTCAATTTGATGATTCCTGCAGGTAAACAATGCTGGAGCTTCTGGGGTACAAGTTGATGAAGATGGCCTAAGAGCTTTAAATATTGACCCTGCAACATGGGTAATTAATTATAGTACTATTAAATTATTTTTTCAGCATCCTCATTGACAAACCTATAGATTATAATTGTTTATCTCTGTTTTTTCCTCTTCCAACCAATGCAGCTAGCAGGCAAGGCAGTGAACATGGTTCAAGATGTTATGAAAACAACCTATGACACCGCAAAAGAATGCATTGACACAAATTACTATGGTGTCAAGAATGTAACCGAAGCCCTTCTTCCTTTGCTACAATGCTCTACCTTAGGAGCAAGAATTGTGAATGTCTCTTCACTAAGGAGTGAATTAAGTGTAAGCATATTTCTTTTCTGCATACAACTACTCAATCTGTACTAGGGGTGGCATTGTGGTTCGGGTTCGCGTGTCGTCGCCGAGACATAAATTAATTTTATTCATTTCAGATTGTCAATCCTAACCCGATATGTTTAATTATTTGTGTCAGATTTATCAACTCTAACCTCACCTGTTGAATAATTCTGAGTAGATTTTTCAACCCTAACCCAACCTGTTTAATGATTAGTGTCAGATTTCTCAGCCCTAAAACGACTTGTTTATTATTCGTGTTTTTCGGGTTCACCCAAATGACCTGCATATTTCAAAATATAAATACCCATCTATTTATATGTGGGTTATATGGGTTGTATGAGTTCATTTTAATCAGAAAATTATATTTATATACATGTAATAATTTTTTAAAATTCAATCATTATGCTAACAACATATTCAATAAAAAATATGGCAAAAACAAAATAATAACAGCACAATCGGGTCAAACGGGTTAATCGTGCCATTTCAAGTTAACCATAACCCGATATGTTTATCATTCGGTTATTCTGGTCCAACCTGATTCTTACCCTATTCCGCTTTATATTGTGTTAGGTTCGTGTTGTGTTAAATTGACACCCCTAATATGAATCGGAGAATCTAATGCAACAGATGATCGTATCTATCTGTTTGTTTTTCTTATGCAGCGTATACCTAACGAGCGGACAAGAAAAGAACTCGGAGACATAGAAACTCTAACAGAAGAGAAAATCGACAGAATACTGCAAAAATTCCTGCATGATTTGAAACAAGATGCACTTGAAGCCAATGGATGGCAAAAGATGCTACCGCGTACAGCATATCCAAGGCCACCCTAAATGCATATACCAGAGTTCTTGCTAAGAAGTATCCTAAAATGTGTATAAATTGTGTGCATCCAGGATATGTTAACACAGATATCAATTGGCATACTGGGACGATGACGGTGGAAGAGGGAGCTGAAGGGTCTGTGATGTTAGCATTACTGCCCGAGGGAGGTCCAACCGGGTTGCTATTTTGATCGAACCCGTTTGGCTGAGTTTTGATTTCTCCATTCTCAAACAAGAATTATTTGAAATGGATCTATCTATCTTCTGCATGTTTAATGTAATTTGAGTTCCTTTATTAGGATTCTGAAATAAGAAAAGTATCTGATCTTGTGACAATTTCTAGTTTAAATGTTCTGATGTCTTCACTTGTCTTTCTGACAAGAACAGTGTACAAGTAGTGTAGTATTGCAAGGACCTGGTGAACTTTTTTGTTTGTTTGCTTCTTCTTCTTATTTTTTGTTTTGTTGAGTTTGTGCTTAAACAAACACCAAATTGAAAATCCATCCTCTCCCATTGCAAGGTCTTGAAATCAGACCAAGCTTTGATCTGTTTCTGTTAGATAAATGTTTTTATCAAGATTTTGATGATTTTGTTTAAATGAGTTTTTATACCAAAACAATGTTTTTATATGTTGTCCAAATACTCCTAAATGATTTAAAATATTTTTACTAATTTTTGGAGTATTTCTTAGTATTTATTATTCGATAAAAATGGACAACACTTTTGATGGTTTTGTTTAAATTGATTTTTATACCAAAACTATGTTTATAAATGTTGTCCAAATACTCCCAAATGATTTAAAATGTTTTTACTAATTTGCTGGAAACTGTTCTTTGTGTTCTTGGTCTATATTTTCACACCCACCCAACATAAGATCCTCCTTGTGCTTCCTAGAATATATTTGAAATTTATTAAATACTTATATGTTCTTTTATGTAAGTTTAAAACGCAACTATACACTTACTCAAAATATGGTTCAACCTCTTCACAGTTTTGAAATTTAACCATTGCGTCGTATTGAACTCCTCCTCTAATAATTCCACAAACTTTGTGGCTCCAAAATGATGATATTTTTGTGAGAAGATTATTAGACTATCATCAACTTCTATGTCATTAGTTCGCTCTTCGGTTAAATTAGTCTCATTACACGCAAGTACATCGAACAAAAAGTTAAACACTCTTTAGCGATGTATGCTTCTACAATCGAACCTTCGGATGAACTTTATTGTGTACATTCTCGCGTCAAGTCACATAATGATCTAAAAATAAAAGTAAAAATGAAACAAGAAACATGAGTTGGAGTATTTCTTGAAGTTTATTTTTGATAAAAATCGGACAACATTTCAAAGTGGAGGTCGACTGCACCGAAGGAAAGAAAACACGAAATGTAACTTACAGGTGTCTTGAAAAAGAGGAGGGGGACGGCCTGTGGGGCCGACACTGGCCGCACCCCGGGCGACGGCCGACCCCCTTCGACTGCGGTCGCACCCCCGCAACCCCTACCGGATCGCACTATTTTTTTCAAACGGCCGAATCTTCAACAGTGGCAACCGGGTCGCCCTATGCTATTTTGTGACAAAGAAAATTCCAACCGCTGTAACTGTGACAAGAAGATTTGCTTTTCAATTTTGTACAATATTTCTACATCTTGTGATCTTCTTTTGTAGACAAAAGTGAAGATAGAGGAGCCTATGTTGGGAGCCTATGTTGGTGAAGACTTCCCTATAAATAGAGGATAAATTGAAGACACAAAAGACAACAAAACAAGCAATCACACAACAAGAAAAAATCAAATTCTCCAAAGCTTTCTTATTTCATATTCTTGTTGTAATAAGCTAAGTTCTTGTACTTGCACAATCTTGAGGTCTATGCTTTTATTCTTGATTACACTTGCACTCAAAGTTTGTATACTTCATTATTGAGTTGTAATCTTGATTTTTGTCATCATTCAACACAAGACATCCTTGTGAGTATTCTTGTGGTAAGAATACATTTGGGTGATATAGGTGATAGGTGTTTGAAGAGTGTGGTACTCTTCAAAGGTGGTGAAGGAAGATTGTGGTAATCTCCTTGAAGGTGTTGTAAGAGGATTGTGGTAATCCTCAAGGTGGTGTTGTATTAATTTTGGAAATTAATAATTTTTTTTTCTTTCGAAATCCATCCCGAGATATCTTTGGGGTGGTAGAGCACGAGTCCCTAGGTGGGGTGAAGCTCTTTAAATCAACGTGTGTTGTTTAATTTCCGCATTTACATTCTTGTCATTTACTTGTTCATTCGAAAAAGAGGGTGATTTGCGAAAATCAGCATAATCTATTCACCCCCTCTAGATTATCGTAGCCACTGACTAACAAGTGGTATCGAGCCAAACTTTCGCTAGCTCGTCCCCGAGTAAAGAGGAAAGATCCATGGCTACGAATGAAGCTTATCTCACCACCGGCGCTCCACCAACAAGCCACCACTATTCGACGCCAACAACTACGTATTTTGGAAAGACCGCATGGAGTGCTTTCTACAAGGGTGCGGATTTGATATTTCGAATGTGGTCATTGAAGGAGTTGCTCAACCAACAACAAAATTGAGGATGGGACCACGACTCCTGCCGCTCAAGGAGTACGATGAAAATGACAAGAAGGCTTTCTCCCTAAACGGTAAGGCCTTAAATATTTTGCATTGCTCTCTTACCGCCACCGAGTATAATCGCATAAGAGGCATAAGGTCGGCTCATGAAGTTTGGGAAAAATTAGAAACCATCTATGAGGACACAAAGAAAGTGAAGCAAGCAAGAAAAACAACGCTTGTGAAAGACTTTGAAAATTTCAATATGCATGATGGTGAAAGCATATCAAAATGGTGGAAAGGCTTGACAACATTGTCAATCCTCTTGTGGCTCTTGGAAAGGTCATCTCAAGAAGACAAGGTGACCAAGGTATTGAACGCTCTTCCGGCTCATGGTCCGAAAAGGTGACGGCTATCACGGAAGCACAAAATCTCGAGACACTCAAATTCGATGAGCTCGTGGGAAATCTCCTCATCTATGAAGTATATCTTAAGGAGAGGAAAAATTCTCAACCAACCACCTCTAAACCGGTATGCAAATTATTCCTAAAGGCTAAAAGCATCTTCTTCAAATAATGCATATTATGCTAGTGATGAGGATGACGTGGAAACGGGCGGCTCTTGTCCGAAAATTTTCAAAATTTGTCAATAAAAATAAGGCAAGAAAGCCAAGAGACAATTCTTGCTTTAAATGCGGAAAATCCGGGCATTACATAGCCGATTGCCCAAAACTAGCGGAAGAGGAGCAAAAGAAGAAAAAGCCTTTTCCGAAAAAGAAGGCTTTAAATGTGGATGTCATGACTTGGGATGAACTCCTTGCCACAACCGAGCGAGGAAGGAGAAACCGAACATGGTTTAATGGCCGTGAGACGATGACAATAACGAGGTATTTTCAAATGCTTCATCCTCCTCTCTAGTTGATGAATTACAATGCGATTTTGATGAATTGCAAAATGAATTTCAAAATTTAATTGTTAAATACAAGAGTTTGAAAAAGGAGCATAAAGAGCTTAAACTAGAAAAGGATAAATTGTTTACTTCTTATGAATCTCTTGATAAAGCTCATGCTATTACTCTTACTAAAGTCCGTACTCTTGAAACCGAAAAACAATTGCTCACTAATGATCTTGAATGTTTGAAAAAGGATGTGCATCGTTTTAACTTAAGTACGGATAAAGTGACAAAAATTTTAGATGCACAAAGAGGTGAGCATTCAAAACAAGGACTTGGTTACAAACCATTTCAAAAAGTCTTTAAGAAAAATAACCAAGGTCCGACCTTTGTACGTGCTAATAGTGCCCATGATCTTATTTGTTTTTATTGTGGTAAAGTTGGTCACTATGCTAGCCATTGTAAATTGAAGAATAATTTTAGCTTTGTTTGGAGACCCAAAGGTCTCAAGGCTAACCCCTATGGACCCCAAAACTATAGGGTACCTAAAAATAATTCTTTTGTAGGGTATAGGGGCTATAACAACTATGGAGGATTCAAAATGGCTCGTGGACAGCGGATGTTCACGCCATATGAGCGGAAGGAGAGAACTTTTTACCAACATCAAGCTCCAAGAAGAGGGTATGGTCATGTTCGGCAATGGCAAAGGAAAAATCATTGGCAATGGAGACATTGGTAACTCTTCTTTTCTCTTAGTAATGTTTTATTAGTAGAAGGGCTTAAGTTCAATTTGATAAGTGTTAGCCAACTTTGTGATTCGAATTATGTTGTTTCATTTACTAAAGAAAAATGCCTTGTTCTTAAAAATGATAAAATTATTTGTGAAGCTAGTAGAAAAGGCAATCTTTACAAAATTTGTACAAGTGACTTGGTTAGTCAAAATGTTTCTTGCCTTGTTGCCAATAATGATTTAACTAGCTTATGGCATAGGCGACTTGGACATGTTGGATACAAAAATTTGAAAGAAATTTACAAAAATAAACATGTCAAAGGACTACCCAAGTTAAATTTTGAAAATCTTGGCTTATGTGACACTTGTCAAATGAACAAATTAGTTAAAAGTAGTTTCAAGCCTAAAAATGAAATTTCCACAACCAAGCCTCTACAACTACTTCATTTAGATTTGTATGGGGATATTGGAACGGCAAGTCTAAGTGGAAAACATTACACTTTTGTTATAGTTGATGATTTTTCTAGATATACTTGGACTCTTTTTCTTGCTAATAAAAGCGATGCCGTTAATGAGTTTGTTAAGTTGTGTAGACTTATTGAGAATGAAAAGGAAGATACTATAAAGTCTATACGAAGTGATCGAGGTGGAGAATTTGATGGTGAATTTCGAGTTTTATGTGAAACTAAAGGATATGCTCATAATTTTTCGGCTCCAAGGACACCTCAACAAAATGGAGTAGCCGAAAGGAAAAATCGGACTCTTCAAGAGATGTGTCGTTCAATGCTCAACGAATTTCACTTCCAAAATATTTTTGGGCCGAAGCCGTAAGTACCGCTTGCTATGTCATTAATCGAGTTTATCTTCGTCCTAAAATGAATAAAACTCCATATGAGCTTTGGAAAGGAAGAACTCCAAATATTAGTTATTTCAAAATATT
Organism: Rehmannia glutinosa; assembly: GCA_016081115.2. Taxonomy (NCBI): domain Eukaryota; kingdom Viridiplantae; phylum Streptophyta; class Magnoliopsida; order Lamiales; family Orobanchaceae; genus Rehmannia; species Rehmannia glutinosa. The sequence continues at coordinate 60,865,478 of CM071924.1, read as the reverse complement.
TGGATGTAAATGCTTTATTTTGAATACTAAGGATCAATTGGACAAACTTGATCCTAAGGCCGATGAAGGAATATTTATGGGGTATTCAACCAAGAGCAAAGCATATCGGGTTTATAATAAGACTAGTATGGTTGTTGAAGAATCCATCCATGTCAAATTCAATGAAGCTTCGGGTGTTGAAACTATACCCAATGATGAAAGTGATGAAGAGAATATTGTTGAACCAATTGTTCAAAATAATGCTCAAAATGATCAACCTTCTACTTCAAATGATCAACCTTCTAGCTCAAATGTTCCTCAAGAAGACAAAGGTGATACTTCGAATCTTCCCGTAGCATTGAAATTTAAGGGAGATCACCCAAAAGATCTTATTATTGGTGATCCCCTTGATAAAGTAATGACTCGAAGAAATTTTGCCGAGAAAGCTCTTATATCTCAAAAAGAGCCTAAAAATGCTAAGGAAGCTATTGAAGATGAGGATTGGTTTTTAGAGATGCAAGAGGAGTTGAATCAATTTGAAAGGAATGATGTATGGGAATTAGTACCTTGTCCTCCATCTCAAACAATTATTGGTACAAAATGGGTATTTCGGAACAAACTTGATGACCAAGGCAATATTGTTCGAAACAAAGCAAGGTTAGTAGCTCAAGGTTATTGTCAAGAAGAAGGTATTGATTATGATGAAACATTTGCACCCGTAGCACGTTTAGAAGCTATTCGTATTTTACTTGCCTATTCTTGTTTTAAAAATTTTAAGCTTTACCAAATGGATGTTAAATCCGCTTTCTTAAATGGTATTATTCAAGAAGAAGTCTATGTAAAACAACCTCCGGGGTTTGAAAATTTTTCTAGGCCAAATGATGTTTTTAAACTTAAGAAGGCCTTGTATGGTTTAAAACAAGCACCCCGTGCATGGTATGATAGACTTAGCTCTTTCCTTTTGCAAAATGGATTTATAAGAGGTAAAGTTGATACTACTCTCTTTGTTTTTGAAAAAGGGCAAGATTGCTTATTAGTGCAAATTTATGTTGATGATATTATCTTTGGTGCTACTAATGAATCTTTGGCAAGAAATTTTCTAAATTAATGCAAGGTGAATTCGAGATGAGTATGATGGGGAGCTCAATTTCTTCCTTGGACTTCAAATTAAGCAATGCCAAGAAGGAATATACATTTCTCAATCAAAGTATACAAAAGAACTTCTAAAGAAGTTCGGAATTGAAGAAGGAAGAACCGTCTCTACACCAATGGCAACAAATGTCAAGATAGACAAAGATGAAAAAGGCAAGTCGGTTGATGAATCCAAATATCGAGGTATGATTGGTAGTTTACTTTATTTAACCGCAAGTAGACCGGACATTCTTCATGCCGTATGCCTATGCGCGCTCGTTTTCAAAGCAATCCCAAAGAATCTCATTTAAGTGCCGTTAAAAGGATTTTTCGATATTTGAAAGGCACTATTCAATATGGTTTATTTTATCCAAAGAATGAAATTTTTTTCTCTTAAAGGTTATAGTGATTCGGACTATGCGGGAAATATTGATGATCGGAAAAGTACTTAGGATCATGTCAATTTTTAGGCGATTGCCTAGTATCTTGGTTTTCAAAGAAACAAAATTGTGTTTCACTTTCAACTACCGAAGCCGAATATATTTCCCAGCATTTTGTTGTACTCAACTTCTTTGGATGAAACAAACTTTAGCGGATTATAAATGTTATTTTGAAAATGTTCCTATCTTTTGTGATAACATATCCGCTATAAATATTGCTCAAAACCCGGTTCATCATAACCGCACTAAACATATTGAGATTCGACATCATTTTCTAAGGGAATGTGTCTCAAAACGAAAAATTGAGATATCTTTTGTACCATCTCAAAATCAATTAGCGGACATTTTTACTAAACCGCTAACTCTCCGAGACTTTTGCATCAATACGAGCTCGGTTAGGCATAATGCATATTGAATGAGGTCTATGATTGCATTTTGCACGTTTTAAAACTTAGGGCGAAAAATCGGATTTTTGGTTGAAAATTCGGATTTTGGAAATTTTATCAAAACAAGTCTTGTTGAAGAGGTTGAGGGCAACCGGTCGCCCTCAACGCCGACGGTCGCCCTCAACAATGACCGTCGCCGTCACCAAATTTTGGTTAAATTTGATTCTCTTGGGCCAAACCATTGTGGCTTATTTTGTCTATTTTTCGTCCCCTTCGCCAAATACACTAAAATTCACTTCAAATGTATTTTCTTGTATATGTTTCATTTTTTGGACTTCATTAAGCTCGATTATCATCATCATTGCTCATCTTTACCGAATAATGGTAAGAATTCTACTCCATTTGCTCAATGGGTTGAACCTTGAGATTTTGACTTATTTGCAAAATTCTTGATGCTAGTTTCATATGAATGTGATGAGCTTAATATTTATGATGTATTGAATGTTGTTTGAACTGAATTGGTGATGAAAATTTTTGGCTTAAATGAATTTCAAAGGCGTTATATACTTCTAGTTTTATTCGACGCACGCCAAGTGTTCGACAAAATGTTTCAATGAAAAATTCATCACCTACGTGATTCTCTCGATTTGAAAAGTCTTATAAGTTTATAGAGATCATGTTTTATCAATCAAATGAGCTTTTGCAAGTCAATTGATCAACTTTTCCCTTTTATTTGGAATTTAAGCTTCAATTTTCAATAAGCTCGATAAATCGATAAATTTGCGTAATTTGATATGAATATATGATGTTTTTATCGTGCTAACATTCTTTTGATGATTCCAAAGGGGAAAAACAGGAAAAATGCTCATACGCTCAAAGAAGCAAAAATAAGCTTGCAAGAAAAGCTATAAGCTAGGCTCTTGAAAGCCATAAGCTGTGAACAATACTTAGTCCATGTGATGTATTATGGACTTTTATGCTTGACTAATGATGTCTTGTGACAGGGGGAGCTTAAAAGCTCATGAAATTCAAGCTTAAGTTGTAAAAGCTAAGCTTTTAGCTTCTAGTTGGTTGCTTTTATACTTGTTCATTATATGCATGTTGATAGGGGGAGCTTGTGCTTAAATGTTTTTGACAAATTTTGCTCCTATCCTTGTGTGCTTGTACTTATGATTTATCTTGCTTGTAATGGATTTTTGTTTTAGACCAGGAAAACCTGCTTTTGTTTTCAAAATCGACCTTCTAAAATTGTTTTGGTTTGTAATAATCAAAAAAGGGGAGTTTGTTAGATAAATGTTTTTATCAAGATTTTGATGATTTTGTTTAAATGAGTTTTATACCAAAACAATGTTTTTATATGTTGTCCAAATACTCCTAAATGATTTAAAATGTTTTTACTAATTTTTGGAGTATTTCTTAGTATTTATTATTCGATAAAAATAGACAACACTTTTGATGGTTTTGTTTAAATTGATTTTTATACCAAAACTATGTTTATAAATGTTGTCCAAATACTCCCAAATGATTTAAAATGTTTTTACTAATTTTTGGAGTATTTCTTGAAGTTTATTTTTGATAAAAATCGGACAACATTTCAAATTGGAGGAGTCGGCCGCCCAAAGCGTCGACCGGTACCTGAAGGAAAGAAAACACGAAACAGAACTTACAGGTCTTGAAAAAAGAGGGAGGGGGACCGGTCCAGGGGAGGGCCGACCGGTCGCACCCCTGGGCGACCGGTCGACCCCCCCTTCGACCGGTCGCACCCCCGCAACCCCTACCTGGATCGCACTATTTTTTTCAAACGGTCGAAATCTTCAACAGGGCAACCGATCGCCCTATGCTATTTTTGTGACAAAAAATTCCAACCGATTAATCTGTGATGACAGAAGATTTGCTTTTCAATTTTGTACAATATTTCTACATCTTGTGATCTTCTTTTTTGTAGATAAAAGTGAAGATAGAGGAGCTTATGTTGGGAGCCTATGTTGGTGAAGACTTCCCTATAAATAGAGGATAAATTGAAGACACAAAAGACAACAAAACAAGCAATCACACAACAAGAAAAATCTGCAAAATTCTCCAAAGCTTTCTTATTTCATATTCTTGTTGTAATAAGCCTAAGTTCTTGTACTTGCACAATCTTGAGGTCTAGGCTTTTATTCTTGATTACACTTGCACTCAAAGTTTGTATACTTCATTATTGAGTTGTAATCTTGATTTTTGTCATCATTCAACACAAGACATCCTTGTGAGTATTCTTGTGGTAAGAATACACTTGGGTGATATAGGTGATAGGTGTTTGAAGAGTGTGGTACTCTGCAAAGGTGGTGAAGGAAGATTGTGGTAATCTCCTTGAAGGTGTTGTAAGAGGATTGTGGTAATCCTCAAGGTGGTGTTGTATTAATTTTGGAAATTAATAAATTTTTTTTTTTCTTTCGAAATCCATCCAGGAGATATCTTGGGGTAGTAGAGCACGTAGTCCCCAGGTGGGGTGAAACTCTTTAAATCAACGTGTGTTATTTAATTTCCGCATTTACATTCTTGTCATTACTTGTTCATTCGAAAAAGAGGGTGATTTGCGAAAAATCGGCATAATCTATTCACCCCCTCTAGATTATCGTAGCCACTTGGACTAACATCCTCAACTCATTATTCTCGCCCCAATTCCCAAGTTATCGTTTAGGAATGATAAATGCTTTTATTGAAGGAGGAATGTGCGAATTCATCCAAAGCATGTTGGGCGGGCTATCATTGTGCAATACCTAAATTATGTACCCTTACCTTAGCTTTTGGGGTGATTTTTATCCAATACTATTTTCCATGGTATCAAAGCAGGAAATTACAAAATTGGTCCTATGAGTTGGCCTCTTTTGGAGATTTAGTCCGATAATTTGGGTTAATGTTGACATGTTTGCCATGTCATATTAATTTAGTTTCGCCTTTTCCTGGAAGTTAGTTTTATAACTAAAAATCCGTCACTTTTATGCGATTATTTAGATAAGTTTTTTAGACGATTTTTTCCAGCATTTTTGGAATAGAAACTAACCTCTAATATATGTCTTCTTTTAGTTAGTGCATTGTGTCTATTGATGAGGTTTTGAAGTTGTTTTAACTTCTATTTAAAGTGGATGGATATAAAAAAATCGTTAATTTTTTTTTCAAGAAAAATAGCATTAGATTTTTTAGAAGGATTGATCAAGTTTTCACCGAAAGGTGTTTAAGTTTGCGGCCCAAAAGCATAATTGTCGCAAATACTATTTAGGAATTGTTTTTAAGCAACTTGAACTTTACGAGTTTTTCTGATTGCAACTTAAAAATATTTTTTTTTTATTAATAGCAACCTAAATTACGTGTTTTTTCCCGATTGCATCCTCCATTGCCGGAATAGGAATATTTCGGGTATATTTCCTTCATGTGTGCTAAAATGTTAAATGGACGAAAATACCCTTAAGGAACGAGCATGCAACGCACGTGAAGGGAATATACCCGGAATAATTCCGGTAGTCAGAGGATGTTGTTGGAAAAAACGCATAATTGAGGTTGCTATTAATAAAAAAAATATTTTAGTTTGCAGTCTGTAAAAACTCGTAAAGTTCAGGTTACTTAAAAAAAATTCCCTACTTTTTACTACACCTTTCTTTTGAGATTTTTCTCTTTTGTATTTTTGTGAGATTCTTTGTCATATCTTGAGTGCAAGAGTGAATAGATCGAAGATATCTCATTATTGCATGGAATGTATTTTTATTGAACAAGACTAAAAGAAAGTTTTTGTCTTGTTCTTTTGTTGTAATTTTCTTTACACTTCATCTAATGAATTTTTGCCTTATGGGTATCGCATTTTTAAATATCCTGTTTGTTTTTTATGTTTTTCATTATTTTACCTACTGTTCATTTGTTGTTTTATGTCTTCCGTTGTGCATTACACTAAGTGTTGCCAACACTTTACGTAACACTTATCACTGTACATAAGAATTCAAACTTTGAATTCTTTCAATTGGCATCAAGAGTCTTCACTATATGCTACTAAGTGTAATCCTATGTAATTTTGCAGTGATTTCTCATGGATGTTCAAGGAAATTCTTTGGTCCGGCCTACAATTCTTGTGGCCCAAATTATTCTTACTGGAAGGGAAAAATTAGAGCCTATATCAAATTTCTTGATGAGCGTGCTTGGTGATTTACTCTAACTAATAGGACTCCTCCTAAAGTAATTGGTGCTGATGGAGATACGATTATGAAACGTGAAATTGACTGGTCAAATGATGAGATCCATATAGCACGATTCAATTATAAGGCATTAAATGCAATATTTGACATGTCTTTGTTCAAAGTAATTTCTAACTGTAATTCAGCCAAAGATGTTTGGGATGCCTTGCAACTACATTGGGAAGGACCACTACAACATAAATGACATTAGGTAACACTCAAAAAATGTTACCTAATGGCCATAAAATGTTACTATAGACAATAGGTAGCACTTTTATGGCATTTGCGATTTTGCCGTCTTACCTATAGTCTAAGGTATCACTTTTATTAGCTTTTTGTAACACTTTTTCTAAGTGTTACATTAAGTTTTCTATCGGTAACACTTTGAAGCAATATTTCTAAAGTGTTACATATGAATCTTATGTAACACTGTTTTGTAAAGACTTCGTAGAAATACTATTTTTTGCCACCAAGTATATTCGAAGCCACGACATGTTATGTATGGAAGTGGCAATTTGCCACTAAGCTAAGTTGATTCTTATTACAACTTTTGCTTTGTTTTATATATACGAGATACACATACACACACACACACATATATATATATATATTATATGTATATATAATATATTTTATATAATAAAGATTATATTTTATAATATATGTATATATAAAATAAATTTATCGACCGATAAATATTCAATCGGTAAAAATAAAAATATATAAAAATATAAAATTAATTTAACCACAGATAAAAAGTTCTAACAAAAAAAATAAATAATAAATAAAATAACGAAAAAATAATTTACCTGAGAAAAAAATTCCAAAGTAATTACCGACAACATCAATTTTCATTGGTAATTTTTTTTTTAAAAAAGTAAGAAAAAATATAAAAAAAGGTTAACGATGAAATTGGTCTCCGTTAGTAAAAATTAATAAATAAATAATAATAATAAAATATATACATGCGCATTTTCTCGCTTCGGTATTAAGACGTAATTAATTGCCTTCGTGAAAAATAAAAAATAAAAGTAAAACTAAAATACTTTGTAAAAAAAAACAAAAATCCAGTTAAAAAAAAAGCAGTACATGATGTCTACAATTTTTAGGTTTGGTGATATCAATTAATTAAATAAATCTTTGACATGATTTAATGATAGTTATATAATTTTGTGTTACTAAAATACTGACTTAAAAAGTGTTACAATCAATAAAATATAGTGTTGCCAAGAGTGCTTTTTAAATAAAGTGATACCTATTTGCGTTACAAAAGAAATAACAAAAATAAAGTGATACTTAAAAAGTGTTACTTATATAAAAGTGTTACATATAAGCGTTACGTATTGATAAAAGTGTTACCTATTTTGCGTTACAAAAGAAATAACAAAAAAAGTGATACTTAAAAAGTGTTACTTATATAAAAGTGTTACATATAAGTGTTACATATTGATAAAGTGCTACAAAAGTGTTGTATAAATATTGTAATGTAAAAAGTGTTACAAACATGTGTTACATATGTACCTTATGTAAAAAGTGCTACAAAATTTGTGTTACCTAATGTCATTTATGTTGTAGTGGACTCATGGTATTTGTAGAACCAAGTTGAGATTACTCACAAACAAGTTTGAAATTTACGGATAGATGAAGAAGAAACAATTGCTTCTTATAATATCAAAATTTGTGATATTGTTAATGAGGCACAAACACTTAATGATCTTATTAGAATGAAAGACTATAGAGTAAAGTGATGAGATCTCTTCAAGAAAGATTTAATGTCAAAATTTATACTATTGAAGAGACCAAAATTACCGATATTCTTCGTCTCGATGAACTTATTGATATTTTACAAACTTTTAATTTAAATTTGGCTCAACAAGTGGAGCATCGACACGTGACAAAGTGAAAAGTATAGCATTTCAAACTCAATCTGAGGAAGGTCAATCAAGTGTTGCTTAAAGTGATACTGAAAGTATGATGGACCACATTCTGAAAGAAGTTCATGAATCTGACTTGGGTGAGGATTCCATTATTTTTCTTATGAGAATGTTTAATTCTTATCTTAAAATGATGCACAACGGAGAGGATGTCAAAGCTCCATTTAATAACAAGACACCATTCAAGTCTAATAGGCCATTCAATTCTTGTTCATCAAATTCTTCGAAAAGAATAGACCGTGTTCAAGAAAATTCACAATTTAACTCCAAAGATGTGAATTCAATTCAATGTCGTACTTGCAAGGGATTTGGACATTATGCTAATCAGTGTGCTAAGTGCTAATTCTCTAAGGGAATGAGGCATGAATCTATATGTTTCTTTAAGTGATGTGGACACTGATCATGAACAAGTTGAACAAGATGAAGAATCAACTGGACTGATTACCATTTTGGAGAATAGGCAGCAAAACTTACAAGATTCCTTCTCTATATAGCACAATTCAAGGAGTAAAGGAAGACAAAATTCATGAAGAAAAGGAAGGAAAAATATCAAACACAATCAAGGAGAGATAATTAATATAAAGATGATATCTCATAATCATTGCTTGTTGTTTTAATTAGAATTATGACATTGACAATTGTGTTATATATTCTCTTGTAATTCTTATGTAAACATATACAAAAATTCACATTCATTATATTATTCCTCATTTCTTTATGGTATCAGAGCATATTTCAAACATGTCCTCCTATGAAGAACCCTACTTGTCAATCCAATCTTTTCACCAATATTCTAGCCTCATTTCAATTAAATTATCAACTACAAATTTTCTTGTTTGGAAATCTCAAATACTCCCTTTGATTCGAAGTCTTGGAATAGAACATCACATTACTAATCTTCAAAAACCAGCAGATGAAATTATTGATTCTGATGGAAAGAAGACAAAAACTCCAAAACTTGATATTTGGATCAACAATGATGGTCTTTTGATGTCTTGGCTTCTTAGCAATATGAAGGAAGAAGTTCTTAACATGATATTTGGTTGGGATACAACATACTTGATTTGGAAATCACTCCAAGAGCAACTGTTGCCCGACACTGAAGAGAATGAAGCCCAATTAAAAAATAGCTTATATGCTTTATCAAAAGGGATGCTCTCACTTGAAGAGTATACCCAAAAATTCAAGGAGATTTGTGATAAACTTGCGGCTATTGGAAAACTACTTGGTGATGTTGATAAAGTTTTCCAAATGGCACAATGCCTTGGGGAGAAATACAAAGAATTTCGAATTGTTGTTTTGTCAAAACCTCCATACCCATCATTTAACCAATTTTTTATATCTGTGCAAAATTTTGAACAGGTTTATCTAAAAGAGGAGCATCAACAACTTGATCATAATCAAACATTTTTTGGACAAAGAGGAAGAGGACGAGGCAACCGTGGAGGCAAAGAAAATTTTAGAGGACGAGGTGCTAATTCTTTCACTCAAAATCGTCCAAGGAATAACAATCAAACTCCATTCTTTCATAGTCCATCAAGGTTCAACAACAACAACAACAACAATTTAAGAGGACAATCCAACAAGCAAAATAATAGTCAAGTAGCATGTCAGATTTGTGGACGCACCAACCATACTGCCATTAAATGTTACTACAAGTATAATTACGAAACAATTGATCAAAATACCCAAGAAGCTTTTGCGGCAATGAATCTAAATAACGAGAATGAACCAACTTTTTATGCGGACTCTGGAGCTACTGCTCATATGACAAATCAAGGAGGTAATCTAAATTCTTTGAAACCTTATCTTGGTTTTGATTCTATTTTTGTTGGTAATGGTCAAGCTTTACCCATTACACACACTGGAAAAGTTATGCTCAACACTTCACATGGTAAACTTTTATTAAATGATGTTTTAGTAGTGCCAGAAATTGAAAAGAATTTATTATCTGTGAGTAAACTTATTGATGATAATTTTTGCACTATTACATTTGATTCTAACGAGTTTGTTATCAAGGATCAGAAGAAACAAGTCATGGCAAAAGGATATAGACAAGGAGGCTTGTATGCACTTGAGGGAGGATAACTTAATAAAGCTTTCGTTGCAGTTAAATCCGTAGGAGCTTCTTCAAATATATGGCATGCTCGCTTGGGACACCCTAATTTATTGTTTTTTGCACATTTTAGAAAATAAAAAGGTCATCAATGTTTCACATTGGCTCACAAAAAATACAATATGCGCAAGTTGCCAATTAGGATAACGTTGTAAACTTTCTTTTTTTAATCGAATTCTTTTTCAATTTCTCCTTTACAAAAAATTCATTGTGATTTATGGGGACCTGCCCCAACAGTATCTTCCCAAAAATTCCAATATTATGTGATATTTGTTGACGATTTTACTCGTTATACTTGGTTATATCCTTCAAAAATTAAATCTGTTTTTTTAATGTTTTATTAAGTTTCAAACCCTTGTAGAGAATTTCTTTGATCGAAAAATAAAGATTTTTCAATGTGATGGTGGTAAAGAATTCACTTCAAATCAGTTTATAAATCATTTGGTTTTATGTGGAATTACACAACAAATTTCTTGTCCATATACACCGAACGAGAATGGACTTGCGACGCAAGCATCATCATATTGTTGAAACAGGGGGTTAACATTACTTTTCATGCTAACGATAAAACTTTGGGTTGATGCTTTCTTAACAACAATATATTTAATTAATAGATTACCTCTCTTTACGGGAAGGAGACTCCTTATTTCAATTTTTTGGTAAGAATCCCGATTACTCTAGCTTACGTATTTTTGGTGTCAATGTTTCCTTATTTAAAGACTCCAACAATGCATAAGTTCTCTAAGAAAACTTGATTCTTTGTGTATTTATAGGATATAGCCCTTTGCATAAAGGCTATCGATGTTTAGATAAGAGTATTAATCGTGTCTATATTTCACGGCATGTTGTTTTTAATGAGAATAATTTTCCTTACTTATCAAAAGGTCAAGTCGCCCTTAATTTATCTATCACTACTTTTCCTAATTCGGAAGAATGGTTTACAAGACAATCGTTCTGAGACTCTCGAAAATGAAGAGTCGATAATATCGAGTAAATCCAACTCTTTAATTTTTGATGAATCTCCTATAATACAATCTCATGTTGACATTCCTTTAGGTGATAACCCCTCACCATCAGAAACACACGATAATCCCACTTTAACACAAAATTATACATGCAATCCTACTACCAGTGAGAATAGGGGTGAAACTTCTAATTTGTTATCTACTCGACCTTTTTCGAGTAAAGCGTCCCCTACCTATCTTAAAGATTATGATTGTCCATCAATTCCGTCACACTCTAATCTTTGCTCTTATGTGTCTCTTGAAGAACTTAAAACTTTAAAAACGACTCTTAAGTTTGAAAACGGAGAGATGCTATGAAACAAGAGATAGATGCCCTTCAACATAATAAAACTTGGTCTCTTGTCCCACGTCCTATAAATGCAAATGTCATTGGCTCCAAATGGGTTTATCATACCAAATACAAAGATGATGGGAGTATTGATAAGTTCAAAGCCCGCCTAGTAGCTAAAGGTTACACTCAAATTCTGGCCTTGACCGGAGAGACCTTTAGTCCTGTTGTCAAGCCAACAACAATTCGTATCATACTCTCCCTTGCTACTTATTTCAAATGGCCTCTTAAACAATTAGACGTCAAAAATGCTTTTTTACATGACACTCTAAATGAACGAATCTACATGGATCAACTCCCAGGTTTTGTGTATCCTACACTCTCTAATCATGTTTGTCTTTTACATAAATCACTTTATGGACTCAAACAAGCACCCCGTGCTTGATGGGTTAAATTTTCAACGTGTCTCATTAATCTTGATTTTAGATGTAGTAAAGCTGATTCTTCTCTCTTTATATATAATCATGGTACTAATTTCATTGTTTTACTTGTCTATGTAGATGATATAATTCTCACAGGTAATAATCCGTTACTTATGTCTCAACTTGTTTCTCGCCTAAATAAGGAATTTGCAATCAAAGATTTAGGCCCCCTCACTTACTTTCTAGGTATTGAAGTTAAATATTTCTCTGGTCCACACTTTCTCAAACAAAATATGTTCGTGGACGTTCTCATAAAGGCTAAGATGATTGAAGTGTCTCCTATAAGCACACCTATAGCTATAAAACCCAATCCTCTTCCTACTGATAATGAACCCACAGATCCTACTACTTATCGCCAACTATGTGGTTCTCTTCAATATCTTACTTTCAATAGACCTGATATTACACATGTTGTTAACCTTGTATGCCAACATTTTCAAAATCCAACTATAAAGGATCTACGAGTACGTAAAGCGCATCTTGCGCTACTTAAAGGAACACTCACTCATGGAGTTCGTTATTTATCTCAAAGCTCTCTAACTCTTAATGCCTTTTCTCGACGCTTGATTCAATTTGGTTGTCTATGACAAGAAGGAGCACAACCAGTTATTGTATTTTTTGGTTCTAATTGTGTGACTTGGGCATCTTAAAAGCAACCTACGAGTTTCTCATTCGTGTGTTGGTGAATATCGTGCTCTAGCAACCACAATCAGCCGACTTACTTGGCTCCAATATCTTCTTCAAGATCTTGGCATATCTCTTGAACGAAGGCCAATTCTTCTTTGTGATAACAAAAGTGCTATTCAAATATCGCATAATTCCATTTTTCATGCTCGCACAAAACACATTGAGATTGATTACCACTTTATTCGTGAAAAAGTTACAGCTGGAGCTATCAATCTGCGCTATTTACCAACTCAAAAGCAAATTGCTGATATACTTACCAAGGCATTATCAAAAGATTCCTTTGAAGCTATTCGTTACAAGCTTGGCATTTTTTCACTCTCACCGCCAACCTTGAAGAGAGGTGACAAGATTCTTTCTTTATATAGCACAATTCAAGGAGTAAAGTAAGACAAAATTCATGACGAAAAGGAAGGAAAAATATCAAACACAATCAAGGAGTGATAATTAGTATAAAGATGATATCTCATAATCATTGCTTGTTGTTTTAATTAGAATTATGACTGTTGGCAATTGTGTTATATATTCTCTTCTAATTCTTATGTAAACATATACAAAAATTCACATTCATTATATTATTCCTCATTTCTTTAAAAACCAAAAACACCTTCAAAGTGATACTCAAAGTGTCATGTCTCATGACAGAATTTACTTTTGAGCATGAAGAGTTTAATTGTTTAAATTCTTCTTTGAGTGTAACTTCTGGACAACAAATGAATACTTCTTCAGATGACGAGGTTCAAAGTATTAATGAAGTGAAAATCATGTATGAAGAATTATTTTAGAATTGGGTTAAAATCAGTCGAGCCAATGTTAATTTGTTCAAGGAAAATGATGAGTTGAAAAATTGCATTGGACGTTTGGAAGTGTTACTGACTCAAAGAGACAAAGAGCTTGACAGGGTTAAAGATGAACTTAAAAGTGTTCAATAAAATGTTAGGAAATTTAACACTAGTTCTTCAACTCTTGATGAAATTGTTTCAAAAGCAAAATTTTATAGAACTAGATTAGGCTTTTTGACTAACAAAAACTCACATTCCTTTGAAAGCCAGTCTTCCATGTTGAGTAAAGGAAAAGGAAAAATAATTGAAAAATGATAAGATTTTTCCTAGAAAACCGATTTGATTAAATGTGACAAACCCGGTTTGAAAGCATAAAAAACAAAACAAAAGTATGTTTGCAACTATTGTTTTGCTCCAGGTCACATACGGCATTTATGTTTCAACCTCAAGAAGGTTAGGCAGACCCGTCAAGTATTGTCAAAATATCACATCATACTCCTCACATCACTTCTAATATAAAGATTGATTTTAAAAACAATCCCTCAAAACTGAGTTGGGCTGATGGATGCGAACTATTTTGTTATGTTGTGTATATCTCATTAAGATCAAATATTGATGGTGCTTGGTACTTTGATAGTAGATATTCCAAGTATATGGTTGGTACAAATCAGTTTTATCTGATTATGAAGTATTTGATGGATGGTGAGTAAAATATGGAGGAGGGGCTAAAGGGAGAATCATTAGAAATGGTACTTTGAATGTCAAGGGGTTACCAAAACTAAAAAATGTGTTGCATGTTGAGTAGACTTTCTGCTAATTTAATTAGCATAAGTCAATTATGTGATGATAATTTGCATGTGAAATTTGATAAGGATTCTTGTTTAGTTTTCGATAGCACTAATATTTTGTTCTAGTTGGTTCTCGATCTTTGGATAATTGTTACTTGCTAGGTCGACGAGAAACAAACTTGTCATCGAGCTGATATTGATGAAAATTTTCTTTGGCACCAAAAATTGGGACATATAAATTTCAGAAGTTTGCTTAAGTTGATTAAGCTGGAAGCAGTCAGAGGTGTTCCAAAATTGGCAGGTAAAGTAACACATGTGCGTAGACCTTGTCAAAAAGGTAAACAAACTCGTGTGCCATATCATCGATACAACACTTCAACACTACACATTGTCTTGAACTTTTACACATGGATTTTGTAACGACCTGAATTTATTTAATTGCGTAATGATAATATTTAATTATTTTTTTAGATTATTCTAGATTTTATAATGACTTCATTTTATTTGGGTTTTATAAAATAGTTTGAGCTCTTATTTGGACTAGAGTTTTAACCAAGCCCATACTGTTAGTAAGGTAATTATAAGCCCATGTTCTCTAAACCTAGCCCAATTAGGAGTAGGTTAAACCACAGATATAAGACACGTAAAATTCCACTTTAGAGAACACAAGAAGTCACGTCAAATAGGGAGGAGAGAAATCGGCCAAGAGCAAGAGAAAAGATAAAAGAGAAGAAAGAAAGGTGACTTATGTGCGTACACCTTTTTAAAAAGGTAAACAAACTCGTGTGCCATATCATCTGATACAACACTTCAACACTGCACATTGTCTTGAACCTTTACACATGGATTTTGTAACGACCTGAATTTATTTAGTTGCGTAATGATAATATTTAATTATTTTATTAGATTATTCTAGATTTTATAATGACTTTATTTTATTTGGGTTTTATAAAATAGTTTGGGCTCTTATTTGGACTAGAGTTTTAACCAAGCCCATACTGTTAGTAAGGTAATTATAAGTCCATGTACTCTAAACCTAGCTCAATTAGGAGTAGGTTAAAACACAGATATAAGACACGTAAAATTCCGCTTTAGAGAACACAAGAAGTCATGGCAAATAGGGAGGAGAGAAATCGGCCAAGAGCAAGAGAAAAGAGAAAAGAGAAGAAAGAAAGGTGACTTCCCGACACGTAAGTTGTTACTTTCATTGGATTGATCTTTTAAGTTTGATAATTTTATTAGTTTTATCTAACCCTAGTACGCGGTCTTATGTTTAGGATTGATTCTAAAGAGGCACGAAAAAGATTTTTCTACCCCAAATTGAACATGCAAGTAATCTTTTTAGTTTCACATGGAACTAGATTTAAGGTATTATTATGTTGGGCTTGATTGTTTGTTGCCCTTTATATATACGAATATAGGTGCTTATGGAAATCCATCTATGTTTAATCATACTCTTTGTGTTCATACGCGATGTTCAGATATATGGCTAGATAAAGTGAGAGTTTTATAAGATTGTCAAGTGACAGTGCTTTACGTAATTGGATGAAATGAATTATATATGTGTTAGTAGTTAGATTAACTTTTAACTATTTCTACAAACTCTCATATACTTACAAGAACTAAACTTTGTAATAAACTAAATTGTACAAGTGTACGTGGCTTCACGTAGAGGTAGTGCTAGGGGATCAATTGGTGTGGAACAGTACAATTCAGTTATATGCAATTGTCGGTTATATGCAATTGCTAGTAGTTTTGGTGATTGTTTTTAGCATGTATGTACTGTTATGTATATTATCGATGAATAGACATGTCTACTTAATTGGATACATGGTTTTTCTTATTAACTAAATATAGGGTTTTTCCTTAACCAATTGGACATAGGGTTTTCCTTAATTAATTGAATATATGGTTTTCCCTAGCTAACTTAATATAGGGTTTTCCCCAACTAATTGAATATAGAGTTTTTCCTAATTAATTGAATGTAGGATTTTTCATGATTAGTTAATTGTAGTGTTTTATTCTTAAATTATTCAAGTTAACGTGATTTAATTTTTATGCGATGCGTTTATGTTATTCTTGCATTCAATGAAAAGTTGCATCACTTTTATGCATCATGTTAAATGTACGTTCATAGCATTTCACGAGAATATAAAGAATAGTAGAGTAAAGTTTAAAGGTTTATAGTTAATAATGTTTTTCAAAAGAAAAATGGGTGCACATTGTTCTATGATCTTTGGAGTGAGTAAGAAATGGACGCGAGAGACCGGCATTCCAACAATGTGTCGCTTATGCGCTAACATTAATGTTAAAGGAAAAGGGCCTTCGGGCGAAATGAAAGGAAATGGCCTTCGGGCAAAATATTAATCGGGTTCCAAATTACAAGGTCCACTGCGACCCTAATTAGAACAATGCGTCACCAAATGAGCTCGCGTCCTAAGAACGTTTTATGAAAAGAAAGAAAGATAAAGTTTTAAGTATGTACACGAAAGGATTTTAAGTAAAGAAAATGTACAGAGTTTAACTAAGTTGAGTCATTGCATTAAGCATGCATTCATGCATGAGATTACTTGTTGAGCTCATTTAAGCTCATTCCACGAATGTTGTTTTATTTTTCAGATGAGAATAATGAAGTGGAAGGAGATGGCGGGACGCAGTGACTCGGGAACCCATGTCCTTCAGTTTAACTTATGTTTTTTAGAGTTGTCTTATTAGTATATTTAATGTTGAACGTCATTTTATTTTTCCATATGATTGTTTTGGACTAATAGTTTTTAGTATTTATTTCCACTGCAAGATTTTCGAACTAAGTAGGATTTTATTATCCCGTATTTTTAAGGATTTCTTTAGAGTATTTTTATTAATTATTTTTTGCATTAAAATTTAAATAAGCTAGAAAAGGGCGCTACAAATTTGATGGGTCGTGTTGAAATAAAAAATTTGGGAGGCAGAAAATACTCCCTTGTTTGCGTAGATGATTTTTCCAAACTTTCTTGGGTTGATTTTTAGAAAGGTAAATCTGAAACATTTGATGTATTTAAAAAATTGTATGCACAAATTTGTAATATGCACGCAGTATGAATGTTGTAAGGATTTGAACAGGATCATGGAAAGGAATTTGAAAATTCATCTTTTTCAAATTTTTGTAATGAAAAAGGAATCTTTCATGAATTCTCGGCACCTAAAACTCATCAACAAAATAGGATTGCGAAAGAAAGAATAAAACCTTACAAGAAATGGTACATGTTATGCTTTGTTCAAAAAATATTTCAAATTTTTTTTGGGATGAATCATTAAATACTGCATGTCATATTTCAAATCGCGTTTACTTGAGACATGGTTCTATAGTGACATCATATGAAATTTTGAAAGGTAGAAAACCAAATCTCTAAGAAAATTCATATTTTCGGCTATGTATGCTAAATTTTTGAATGACAGAGAGAATTTAGGAAATTTTAATTCAAAAAGTGATAAATGCATTTTTCTTGAGCATTCTAAGAATAATCATGCTTATAGGATTTATAACATTAGAATTTAGAACAAGATCTATCCAAGAAACTGTTAATGTGGTGCTTGATGAATGTTCATTTTTGGAACATAGAACATATGATGATAATATCAGACTTAATAGATTCTGTTATTTTACATACATGTGCTTCTTGACTAACTGATATGCACGATGTTCTCGGAAGTGATACAACACCTGGGCCCACACATTCACAAAATGTTTCTGATGTTCAGACCACATCTGAAACTGAAGTTGAAAGAGAGGATTCTTTGATACAGGTACATCGTGATCCATCAAGTAGGGCTCAAAGAAATCATCATTTTTCACAAGTGATAGGTAATATAACTGGTAACATCCAAACAAGAAGAAAAAGAGAGAATAAATTCCGAGATTTTCTTATTTTTCTTCTATGTGTTCTTTGATTAAGTCTTGTTGTTTTGTTTCTTCCATTGAAGTCAAAAATGTTAATGAAGCTTTAAAAGACAAATTTTGGGTTAATGCCATGCATGAAGAACTAAACCAATTCATAAGAAATAATGTTTGGTTCTTGGTACATCGTCCTGATCATGTAAATGTTATCGGTACAAAATGGATTTTCAATAACAAGACTGATGAACATAGTAATATTGTGAGAAATAAAGCTCGTTTGGTGGCTCAAGGGTATAAACAAGTTGAAGGGTAGATTACGATGAAACATTTGCTCTAGTTGCACAACTTGAGTCTATACGTTTATGGCTGTGTGTTTCTTGTTTTCTTGATATGAAACTTTATCAAATGGATGTAAAAAGTGCCT
Organism: Rehmannia glutinosa; assembly: GCA_016081115.2. Lineage (NCBI taxonomy): Eukaryota > Viridiplantae > Streptophyta > Magnoliopsida > Lamiales > Orobanchaceae > Rehmannia > Rehmannia glutinosa. Next base: position 60,846,957 of record CM071924.1, on the reverse strand, counting down.
TTTAAATGGATTTTTAAATAGAGAAGTTTTTGTTGAACAACCAAAAAGATTTCAATTTCCTCAAAAGCCTGATCATATCTTTAAACTCAAAAATGTTTTGTATAGTTTGAAACAAGCTCCACGAGCGTGGTATAAAAGACTTTTTGAATTTTTGGTCCAATTTGGTTTTCAAAGAGGCGGTGTTGATAAAATTCTTTTTATCAAAAAGGATAAGCGACGATATTATAGTTCAAATTTATATGGATGAGATAGCATCCAGTTCCATTTCTATTCAATTACTTGATGAATTTATTGCATCCATGTCCTCCACATTCGAAATGAGCTTAATACATGAATTAAATTTATTTTTAGGCTTGCAAGTTAAGCAACTTCCAAAGGGTATATTTATTTCACAATGTAAATATGCTAAAAATTTGGTGAAAAAGTTTAATCTTATAAACGACAAGCACATGAAAACCCCCATGAGTTCAAGTCAAAAAGTCTGGGCAAAGATAGTGCAGCTAAAAGTGTTGACCCCATTTTGTGTGAAGCATGATAGGCGTCTTTTATATCTTATCATGAGTCGCCCTAACCTTAGGTTAAGTGTTTGTATTTGCGTTACGCACGGATCGATCCAAAGATTACTCACTTGAATGTAGTTAAGAGAATAATCACATATGTGAGTGGTTTAATAGATTAGCTCTTCAACTTATAAACGTGTCAAGAGGTTGGAAAATCCAGGCCAAGATTGGTTATGAAAGATTTTCATTTTCGTTTTGCTAGAGATTTTTTAACCTAACATGTAATTATTCATGAAAATTTTAAAATACACCATTCACCCATTTTTACTTTTTTTCTTACCAATCAAAACGGCAATTTTTTAAAAAGAACTAGTCATTATTACACATTTCCACAAATTTTACTAGTCATTCACTCATAATTCTCGATCACCAATCATTTCAATCATTATTTATTATTTCTATATCAAATTAACTTTCATGTTTATGTTTTGATCTCATATCCACCACACTCTCAAAATTCATATTTTTTTCTTTATTTTTCACCACTATTCTCTAGCAAAGGGAGAAATTTCAAAATGAGCATATCCAATCGTGCCCATAGTAGTTAAAAAAACCTTTTACAATGAATAAAACTATTAAATACAACTAGCATAAATACAATAAAAAAACTTCTTCAATGAGTTGATGTTATTTTGAAGCACCGCTCGTCCAAAATAGACATAAGATGAATTCTATTGCTCAAGAAAAGAAATTATATGGATGAGAAAACTATCACAAAACTATGAATATGAGAATATTTCTCTTGAATGTTCCAAAACTTCAAACTGGAACTTGGACTCTCTCTCTCTCTAGTTGATTTCTCGTTCAACTATTTCTCTGTAATTGTGTTTTCTTTTTCAGCTCGTGTATATTACTTGTGCACGGCCATCCTCTTACATAGACACTAATGCAATCTTCAAACACCTACAATCAAGGCAAAAAATATTTAACGAGAAAAAAAAAAGTAGATCATATAAATTTGGAAACTAGATAACTATCTAAAGATCATATTTTATTAGTATCATAATCATAAAAAACAAATCCTATAAACTAGGTAATAAGATTGACCAAAATTTTCCTAACCTAGACCAGATACGATCTTTCCTAATCAAAATTAAATAAAATCTTTTCTAATCAAGATCAAATTCAATCTTTCCTGATCAAATCAAAGCACATCAAATACAGAATTCATATTGAATGACAAAACATAAAATTTGCAATTTTCTCAAAAAGAAAATGTGTTAATAAAAAACTTCCAACATAAATTTATATAAAAGATTTACGTTATAGATATAAAAGAGGTTTGTGTTTGGTTTTTTTAGTAAAATCTTTTGTAACACAAGTTTTTATTGTCTCGCAAATAAACAAATAAGAAAAATATTACAAATTGAATATTATTCGAATTAAATGAAAAATATAGGTTACAATCTCTCTTGATTATTTCTAAGTACCAAATTAATTACATTACTTTAGGGTAATCATAATTAATTAAACACTTAAAAATTAATCACCATAAAAGTGGATCCAATCTAGTAACCGAATTAATGTAGCCCTCCTATAGGGAGACCAATAAAATTGGCACGAGCCATACATATATTCTTACTAATGGACTAATAGAGGAGACTGTGGGCTCACTAAAAATAGTGCACCCTGTCTCACTTAATATTTGTAACTATTGGGTTTTAGAAAAAATAATAATATCCCAACCAAGTTTAAAAATAAAGATGGTTCAATTATTAATCATAATATAAATTTTCTATTCTAATTAAAAATTAGAAAAAAAAATAAATATTAAAACTATGCATGACAATATAATACCTAGAGCGGTGTACATGCGATCTATACGGCATGTTATATGAATGACGGCAAAATTGTTTTTTGGTCCGTTAAATTGATTTCGATTTCGATTTTAGTCCTTTAATTTTTATGGGTTGCGTTTGGCAAACACTAACTTTTCTAAACCTCGCACATTTAGTTCGATTTCAAAATTTTGGGGATATCTTATCCCTAAAATGCTGAATTGGGCTATTTTTTCATGAAATGACTATTTTGCCCCCTTTTTTGGAAGGAAACCTTGGTCATATGCATATCACATGACTTGTTTAATATCTCAATAAAATTAAATAACAAAAATAAATATAATATTAAATTGAAGTAAAGAAAAATATGAACATATATTTATAATTTTATATAAAGTTGACAAATTAAAATAAATGTTCGACTTTTTTTTAAATTTAATTTAAACAAAGTAATCTGAGCACATATTCATAATTTTCGATTGAAAATAAATTTAAAAAAGAAAAAAAAAGAAGAAAAACATGCATTTATAATTTTCAACTATATATAAAAATTAAAAAAATAGAAAATAAAAAAAACATATATATCTATAATTTTCAACTCTAAATTACAATTAAAGAAAAAATAGAAAAAGAATAATAAATTAAATAATAAAAATAAATAAAAAACTTAAATTAAATAAAATAAAATAGTCGAACATATGTTTTATATTTTTCAACATTAAATAAAAACAGAAAACAAAAAATTGTTGTTTTCTATTTTTTCTTTAATTTTAATTTATAGTAGAAAATTGTATGTCTATATTTTTTTTTTTTTTTTTTTCTATTTTTCTTTAATTTTGATTTACGGTTGAAAATTATAGTTATATTGTTTTTTTCTATTTTTTTTTATTTTCACATATAGTTGAAAATTATAAATACATATTTTTTCTCTATTTTTCATTTTATTTTTTCATTTTATTTTTAAATTTTATTTACAGTTGAAAATTATAAATATATTTTTGTATTATTTTCTTTAAATTAAATTAAAAAAATTTGTCGAACATATATTTTATATTTTTCAACTTTAAATAAAAATTAAGGGAAACTAGAAAAAAATGTACATTATTTTCTTTCTTTTTATTTTGGTTTTTATATATTTTTTTTTGCTTTCTATTTTTCTTTAATTTCTATTTACAGTTAAAAATTGAAGATATATATGTTTTTTTTGTTTCTATTTTTCTAATTTTTTTATATAGTTGAAAATTGTAAATACATGTTTTTTCTATTTTTTTCATTTTTTTAATTTTATTTACAATTGAAAATTATAAATATATGTTTAGATTGTTTTATTTAAATTAAATTAAATATATGTTCACATGACCAAGGTTCCCTCCAAAATAAGGGGCAAAATAGTCATTTAAAAATGGAAAAATAGCCCAATTCAAAGATTTTAGGGATAAGATATCCCCGAAATTTTGAAATCGGACTAAATGTGCGAGGTTTAGAAAAGTTAGTGTTTGCCAAACGCAACCCATAAAAAATTAAAGGACTAAAAGCGAAATCGAGCCAATTTAATGGACAAAAAAGCAATTTTGCCTATGAATGACATTTAATTCACAAAATAATTAAAGCAATAAAATCAATAATTGAGAATAAATTTATGGCCCATCCTACACACAAATTATAAATAAATTAAAGTTCCAATTGAATCACAATCCGGCACAATTCTTCAATTTCTATTTGCAAGGTGTCCATCCCATTACTTGAAGTCTTGAACTCTTCAAATAATCTGCATCCCATTAAAAAGAAGGCTGAATTGCATTCCGGAATTTCTTTTGGTCCAAAATGAAATCTTGTAACCATGTGCAATAGCCAATATGTGTCTGCAACCAAAACCCACGAGTCCACTAACTGCATCCACAAGTTAATTCTTTTTCCAGATTTTTTTTTTTAATTTTGGAAAATTGGAGAAAAAAAGAACACTCAAAAAAACCATTTTCTTCTTCCTCATTTCCGATGCCGTTCGATTCACCAGTCACCACCAAACGCAGCCACTCCTCAAGGCCACCGTATGACGCCGCACCATAACGTCGAGGGAGAGGTCAATCTGGGCTCACCGTTGCCGCGCCGACAACGAGCCTGCGGCGATTTATACAGTCACCGCACAACCACGCTACCCCCGCCACGCTGCCACTGTCCAGGCGCAATACAGCACCTTTAACGGAGCAATATGCGACAATTTTCGCCGCAGATGGTGGCGAGAACCTCCATGGCGAGCGAGCAGACCTACTGGCCTCGATTTGAATATTCCCCTTGTTCTTCAATAGTAATGATCAGGCCCCTAGAACTTTTGGAGAAGATGCAAATCGGCCACGTGCTTTAATTGCAGACAAGTCCCCAGCTTTTGAAACTATATTTTCGGCCTCCAAAAACAATTACACAAAAGAAATCCTAATTTCTATGTGCAATAATTTAAATCATAAGTGAAATTATGGAGACGCTATTCACCCCTTTTGTTACATACTCGAAAATACGAATACAAATTCCACAGTCAAAACTAGGGCCATAAATTGTTCATAAAACAAAACTCATTCATTCCAATAACAAAATAAACCACATGCCCTAACACCGCTTAACTAACACATGCATAAATAAATTAATCAATTCAAAATACACAAAATAATATCAAAACCTAGGCTCGATACCAATTGTTGTTGTAATCACGGAATTGCTCAATCACAAAAATTGATTTTATGTGATCCGAGCAATCAGGAATAGGATCTTAAATTATAATGCATATTTAACTAGAATCGATTAATTCAGAATAACAAGACGAGAATAGGATTACCCCCGTGGCGTGCTTTAAAAAATCTTTTGTAGAAATGCCACACTCCAAACCTTCAAGCCTTCGGTGTTCTCCAAGAACTCAAGAAGTGCGATAAAATCTCTCTTGTGTGTGGGCACAAAATGATCGATAAAAGTAATTAGGTAGAAAAAATAATTAACTATGGAAACATTTACAAAAGGAAAGTATTACTTTTGGTAATACTTTGATTGACAAATCAAATCCATATTGATTGGCAAAATCATATGATTTCTCTTATTTCCAAAATTATCCCAATCAGTCCATTTAATCAAATACACCGCACTAATATATTATAACTTTTATAGTTTATTACGATTCTTTTTCTAGAGCCACAAAAGTGACTGATCGAACCCAATTAGACTAAGCTCCAATAAATTAATTTGATCCAATCAACTCTTCATCAATCAAAATAATTTATTAATCTCATTCCATTCCACTAAAGGAATAAGATTGCACTCTTAATCTAATTGAAATTATCAAGCTTGATAATTAAATCCTCCGATTTGTCGATCTTACATGTCACCCCGTCGATCAACTAAATATTAGAAATAGGATAAAATGACCAAAATCCATTTTCTAATATTTATAAATCTCGATCCTCATCTTCTATCTGACAGCCCCATGTGATTGCTATCACATAATGAATTTAACAACAAATGTCGAATTACTGAGCTCAAATTCTACTGTCTATTAGAAGAATACATGAGATCATGATCATGCCTATTAAATAGGTGACAAATTCCATATTGTGAATATATGTTCCTTGTTATTTCACTTTAATTCCCAAAGCATTGAGATATTGACCATCATTCGATCTCACTCATTGATGTATCAAAGAACTTCAAGTTAGTAATCAAAGTTCATCACCCCATCAGGATTAAGGTGTCACGTACGATAATCAAGTGAAATTAAATATTTATTGGTCAATCAAATATTTAATTTCATGTGGTACAGTCTAATACATTTAAAAAAACATTATCAATTTTATTACAAAAGTCAAGATAAACTTTAATAAAATTGAGACGATTTTGTCAAAATAACTTGTCCATATTTATTTACCGATTATGGGCTTTAATTCTTTGAATTGAATTATAAATTAAATCTTTTCGTGTTTAACAACTTAAACACTCAATTTATAATATCAAACAATTCATGGACATATGCAAGCTCCAATATATATGAAAATAATATTTTATTCAAAAATTTAATTTACACAATAATTTATTCGTAGGCATAATACTACCAACAATTTCATGAATAGTATAAAATTATTCGTAGGCATAATACTACCCTCTCATCATTTAAGAAATTTATGTATAGATGTATTTTCATTTGAGTTGTCAAATGGGCCGGGTCAGACCAACACCGAGCTAAGGAGAAAATTCAGGTTGGGCCGGGCCAACTCGAAAATTTGTCGGGCTGCTATTTGGGAGCCTAGTCCAGCCCGTATGTTAAAAATACATATAAAATATATTGGGTCATCGGCCGATTGGGCCAATAAGCTGGGCTTTCTTTCGGCTTCTAAAAATATTGCTTAGTCTAGTCCGGGCCTATCACAGGGCTTCGGTCGGTCGATCGATTTTGACATCTCCAATTTTTATGTCTAATTTCTAGTTTCCCGTGAAAATGACTTTTCATGAAAGAAATAAAAATATTTTTGATTTGTTGTCGGAATTTCTGTTTATATGTTTAAAACTTGAAAATATGTCGATTATAGTTTTTGGAGTGTATGTTTAACATAGATTTGTGTGATTGTAGTAAAAACTTATTTGGTTATTAATAAGGGGTAATATAATATTTTTCTTTTAAATATTTAATACCTATTTAATTTATTTTGATTAATTATTATCCTATTGAAAATAATATTGGCCAAGCCAATAGAAAAAACCCACAAGGTCCAGCTCATCGCATGAGCATCAAGCTCATAAGGCTCAACTCATAATACTAGGCACTAGAGGCCCAATTCATTATATTAGGCCCTTGAGGCTCAACTCATTATACCAAGATCATGCGACCCACAGTCTCAGGTATAAATGCCCTCTTAATTAAAATTCATAAGTATATTTTAACTGTTGAATTCTCTAACATCGTAGATTTGTCTCTACACATTCCGACTTAAGAATCGGTGGGGCTTCCCGAGATAAGTTTGTGGCCGTCTAACCTTATTTGCGTGTTGCATGTTGGTTCCGACACATATATTGGACCTCGGACCGGAGTCGGACATTAGCTTGGATTACCCTAACTTCGAGTGATCTGTCCAATTTTGGCAACATCATTTTGATATCGTATATGGGAATCGACCAAGACACTGATATGCAAACAAGGTCACAAGCGATGGGAGATAGCTCTCGGATCGCCACGTCCGGGGTTTACAACGAAAAACATGAAGATAAACCTCATTGTAGACTGAATAGGACCCCCATTCCACATAGGGGAGAACTCAAATAGAAGAGAGACACGTGACAAAAGATGCATTGCATCCCCTATTGGAATAAGTTGTTAGGGATGCCTTCGAGGCAAAAGGATGTTGCGCAAAGGGTACCCCCACAAGCTCCATCAACAAAGAAACAACCCCAACATAGCATTTGGAGAAGAAAGTGTAAATAAAATCCCCAAATTGGGTGATAACTCACTAGAATAACAAAAGTCTGGAGGAGGAGAAGGTGTAAGGGCAAGGCTAAGGCAGTCCCAAACACGCACTTATGCCCCTTTGGAAGAGGAGTAGCCCTTGAGCCCTATTATCCTAATTGAGTCACTCCCTACAAGATAAAAGAAATCCAACCTGCTAGAGTATGAAGGAACAAGAAACCCTTAAGAACACTTAGACAAATTATATGCAAAGGTGGGTATCACTCGGACCCATGCAAGAGGTAATTCCATGTTGTCTAAGACATGTACAAAATAAGTTTTTCATAGGAGATAGCCCCAAGTCATCCAAGGTATGAAGCATGGAGGTCCTAAAGGGAGCCCAGTTAACACTAACCAAGGGGAAGAGATATTGTATAAACCCATCAAGAAAATGGACGACGACGATGATGCGACCAAAGGAATCCACGTGCATGATCACAAGACACTAGATAGGGCGCTCCCACACTGTCAATGGACGCTTGACCTAAGGGCCTTCCCACGTGGTCAACGGGGGCCTCTTCCACCCTCAGTCACACACTACCAAAGACGACGCCCCTCGCCTAGTCACTTCCCCTCTCGCACTCAGTTAGCTTTCATTGCCCATGAGCTAACTCCTTCTAATCGGTCTCCCTAGCAACATTCAACGGGCTATTAAGAAACTTCAAATGCTCGTCCTCAAGTAAAAATCTGGACAACCAATCAACTTACTTGACTCTCCTCCTGGACGCAAGCTATCCCCTTAAAGAGTTAAAGAAATATCTTTAACTTTCTCCTATGAGAGAGTACCGAGAAGAAGTATAAGAGGATCCCCTCATCGAAAGAACCGAAAGAGTTGGAGACACCATCCTCATCCCTGGAAGGAATAGTCTATCCAAAAGAACACTTACTCACATGACACATAACCCCAATGCACGGATGATGAAAAAGATCATCATATTGTTGGAGTCATTAAAACCACCACTCGACATCCTAAATGTAGACGAGCACAAAATACACTTCAAGCTTACCAAAAAGAATCAAATGAAACCAACACATTCACTACTCCCAAGCAAAGTGGTATGAACTTTATCAAAGAAGAAATTATATCTACAAAGATACGACTTGATCCTAGGAAGACCAAGTCAAAATTAACTCAAGACCATCATGTTTACTCTTCACCCCAAGTTGGAGTTCTCACTTTGAAGACATGAATAGAAGAGAATCAAGCTACTTCCACCTAACCAAAGAACCCTACATATCAACATAGGAAAAGCTAAGTTCCAAGGAAGGACCACTAACTAGGCTCACCAACAATGGGACCCGTGAATCTCCTCTTCTCATCTATTTTTGACATGTTACACGCCCTAGGCGACTTCTTTCGTAGGAGGTAGCTCGAGCTCTCATGGACACAACCCAAGTGACTTCATATGGAAGAGGTAGCACCGAGCTATCTTAGACACACCCTAGCCAAATTCATCCGTAAGAGATAGCTCCAAGTTATCCAAGACGCCCAGGATGACTTCATTTGTAAAAGAGGTAGTGCTAATCTATACAGGGCATATCCTAAGCTACTTCATCCATAATAGGTAGCTCGATCTATCCAAGAAACACCCCAAACGATTAATCCATAAGAGGTAGCTCTTGTTAGTCCAAGTGGCTACAATAATCTAGAGGGGGGGTGAATAGATTATGCCGATTTTTCGCAAATTACCCTCTTTTTCGAAACAACGAGTAGATAGCAAAAATGTAAATGCGGAAAATAAACAACACTCGTTGATTTAAAGAGGTTCAACCCACCTAGGGCCTAATCCTCTACCACCCCAGTATCTCCGGGATGGATTTTGAAAAAAAAAAGGTTTTATTAATTTACCAAAAATTAATACAACACCTTGAGGATTACCACAACCCTCTTTCACCACCTTGAGGATTACCACAACCCTCTTACAACACCTTTGAAGATTACCACAATCTTCAAACACCTATCACCTAGATCACCCAAGTGTATTCTTACCACAAGAATACTCACAAGGATGTCTTGTGTTGAATGATGACCAAAATCAAGATTACAACTCAATAATGATTGATACAATATGAGTACAAGTGTAATCAAGAATTGAAAGCCTAGACCTCAAATAAGTGCAAGTGAAAGTGCTTAGGCTAATACAACAAGATATATGAAAGTGTTTGCTCAATTGCTCTTTGCTTGTATATTGTGTGTTGTTGTGTCTTGTTGCTTGAATGAAGCCTCTATTTATAGGAGAGGACTTGGCTTTCATTTCCGGACATTGGTTCCTCCTTGGGGAGTGATTTGCATAAAAGAAACCATTTAAAATGATCAATATAGCTGTTAGAAATCAATCCCACAAAATAGGGAAAAGTTGTCCAAAACGCAATGGATAGTTTTTGATAAACAAGGGTTCGACCGGGCGCAGAGATAAGATTGAAATAGAATTGCGAATTTTTACACGGGGGACCGGTCGAAGGGGGTGCGGCCGTGCCGCTCTTAGTCATGCGGACGGTTGCCCTTGCGATTTTACGAAACAGAGAGAAGTGCGGAACAAAAATCCAACTTGCAGTCAATGTCGCCGCCCGGTCGGCCGGTCGACCGCGACGATGCCGCCCACCTGGTCGGCCGTGTCGTCGCCTGCCCTATTTTTCTTACGTCCCATTTTTTCGCTTTCTCACCAACTCAGTACGGGTTGCCCTATGGGCGGCTGGTCGAGCCTAAAACAAATGTGTTGTCCAATGTTTTATTGAAAATAAACTTCAAGAAATACTCAGAAAAATAGTAAAAACATTTTAAGATGATCGGAAATATTAGACAACATTTAGGGACATAGTTTTGGTTTGAAAACATATTTGAACAAAATCGAACATAATCATCAAAATCATGATAAAAACATTTATCTAACAAACTCCCCCTTTTTGATGATTACAAACCAAAACAATTTTCTTGAGGGCGATTTTAAAACCAAATAAAATTTTCGGTTTTACACGTAAACTATCCGTTAGAAGTATTTCATACAAAGCTCCCCCTATTTATGAGCATATCAACAAACGATAATTATAAGTAAGAAGCACAAGCTATAACAAGCTTATATAGATTGCATCATGAGCTAAGAAGCTCCACCTGTCTCAAAGCTTATAATCAATTTCATCCGAGTCCAAAATTCAAGCTATGGACTAGGTATTAGAGTCCACAATACTTATTGCGAGCTTTTATTAGCTTTTCTTGAGCTAACGAGCCAACTTCCTGTTTCTCCCCCTTTGGAATCATCAAAAAGAATGTTAGAATGGTGAAAACACCATACAATAATATCAAAGTGCGCCAAAGGGACGGTTTATAAACCGTTGAGCAATTTAAGCGTAATAATTCAAGGAAAATGGGAGAAATGTAATATGAAGAGTTCATACGCTTGTTTTGTTTGTCAAAACATGATCTCAATAAGTATAGAAAACTTTTGAAAGCAAGAGAATCATGTATAAGTTGAAATTTTCATTGCGACATATCATCGAACACCTTGCGTGCGTTAAAAATAAAAGAGGTTGTATATAACCTTTGTAAATGGTTCAAGCCAAAAATTTTCAACATCAATTCAAGCCAAGCATCATACATAACAACACAACAACCAAGCTCATCATGATCATACGAAAATTACATCAAAATTTTTCAAGAAACTCGAAAACTCAAGGGTTCCACCTAATTGAGTAAAAGAAGCGAAATTCTTACCATTTGATCGGAAAGAGTTAGCCATAATGATGATGATTATGCTATATAATGTCCATGTTGTGTAAGAAATGCATGAAATCCATTTTTTGAATGAAATTTGAGTGAATTTGGCAAAGGGGATGAAAAATGGCCAAAAATTTGTTAAAATGAAGAATCTTTGAAGACATTTAACGTTTAAAAGCCAAAATATAGCTTAAGGCGACGGCCGAGGTTGAGGGCGACCGGTCGAGGTTGAGGGCGACGGTTGCCCTCAACTCCTTCAGCCCACCCATTTGTTTTGTCGTTTTTCCAAAATCCGAATTTTCAACCAAAAATCCGATTTTTCGCCCCTAAGTTTTAAAAACGTGCAAAATGCAAACATAAGCTTCATTCAATATGTATTATGCCTAACCGAGCTCGTATTGATGAAAAAGTCTCGGAAGATAGCGGTTTGGTGAAAATATCCGCTAATTGATCTTGAGATGGTACAAATGATATCTCAATTTTACGTTTTGAAACACAATCCCTTAGAAAATGATGTCGAATCTCAATATGTTTGGTACGGTTATGATGAACCGGGTTTTGAGCAATATTTATAGCGGATATATTATCACAAAAGATAGGTACATTTTCAAAAGAGCATTTGTAATCCGCTAAGGTTTGTTTCATCCAAAGAAGTTGAGTACAACAAAATGCGGCGGAAATATATTCGGCCGGCCGTTGAAAGAGAAACACAATTTTGCTTCTTTGAAAACCAAGAAACTAAGTAATCGCCTAAAAATTGACATGATCCGGAAGTACTTTTCCGATCATCAATATTTCTGCATAGTCCAGAATCACTATAACCTTTAAGAGAAAAATTTTCATTCTTTGGATAAAATAAACCATATTGAATGGTGCCTTTCAAATATCGAAAAATCCTTTTAACGGCACTCATGTGAGATTCTTTGGGATTGCTTTGAAAACGAGCACATAGGCATACGGCATGAAGAATGTCCGGTCTACTAGCGGTTAAATAAAGTAAACTACCAATCATACTCGATACTTTGATTCATCCACGGACTTGCCTTTCTCATCTTTGTCAATTTTGACATTTGTTGCCATAGGAGTAGAGACGGTTCTTCCTTCTTCAATGCCGAACTTTTTCAAAAGTTCTTTTGTATACTTTGATTGCGAAATATAAATACCTTCTTGACATTGCTTAATTTGAAGTCCAAGAAAGAAGTTAAGCTCCCCCATCATACTCATCTCGAATTCTCCTTGCATTAACTTAGAAAATTTCTTGCACAAAGAATCATTAGTAGCACCAAAGATAATATCATCAACATATATTTGCACAAGTAAACAATCTTGCCCTTTTTCAAAAACAAATAGAGTTGTATCAACTTTACCTCTTATAAAACCATTTTGTAAAAGAAAGGAACTAAGTCTATCATACCATGCACGGGGTGCTTGTTTTAAACCATACAAGGCCTTTTTAAGTTTATAAACATCATTAGGCCTAGAAAAATTTTCAAACCCCGGAGGTTGTTTTACATAGACTTCTTCTTGAATAATACCATTTAAGAAGGCGGATTTAACATCCATTTGGTAAAGTTTGAAATTTTTAAAGCAAGAATAGGCAAGCAAAATACGAATAGCTTCTAAACGTGCTACGGGTGCAAAAGTTTCATCATAGTCAATACCTTCTTCTTGACAATACCCTTGAGCTACTAACCTTGCCTTATTTCGAACAATGTTGCCTTGATCATCAAGTTTGTTCCGGAAAACCCATTTTGTGCCAATAATGGTTTGAGAAGGAGGACAAGGTACCAATTCCCATACATCATTTCTTTCAAATTGATTCAACTCCTCTTGCATCTCTAGAAACCAATCCTCATCCTCAATAGCTTCTTTAGCATTTTTAGGCTCTTTTTGAGAAATAAGAGCTTTTTCGGCAAATTTTCTCCGAGTCATCACTTTGTCAAGGGGATCACCAATAATAAGATCTTTTGGGTGATCTCCCTTAAATTTCAATGCAACGGGAAGATCCGAGATATCACCTCTATCTTCTTGAGGACCATTTGAAGTGGACGGTTGATCATTTGATGTAAACGGTTGATCATTAATTTGAACAATTTGTTCAATAATATCTTCCTCATCACTTTCATCATTAGGAATACTTTCAACTCCGAAAGCTTCATTGAATTTAACATGGATGGATTCTTCAACAACTCCACTAGTCTTATTGTAAACCCGATATGCTTTGCTTTTTGTTGAATATCCCATAAATATTCCTTCATCGGCCTTAGGATCAAGTTTGTCCAATTGATCCTTGGTATTCAAAATAAAGCATTTACAACCAAATATCTTGAAATAACTAATATTTGGAGTTCTACCTTTCCAAAGCTCATATGGAGTTTTATTCATTTTAGGACGAATATAAACTCGATTAATGACATAGCAAGCGGTACTTACGACTTCGCCCAAAAATACTTTGGAAGTGAAAATTCATTGAGCATGGACCGACTCATTTCTTGTAATGTCCGATTTCTCCATTCGGCTACTCCATTTTGTTGAGGTGTCCTTGGAGCCGAGAAATTATGAGCATATCCTGTTAGGAATTTTATTGTTTAGATTTTGATGAATGCCATGTAAAACTTAGAATAGAAAGTTGGCACCCCAATTCTTCTTTGTAAAATGTATTGTAACAAATAGAGGCCAAGCCGAGTTAAGACTACACCCTAACATGCAAGAAGACAATCAAGACTGAAGGAAGACTCATTGAGAGGCAATTTGAGTATGGCAAAGAAGAGTAGACAGAACTCTCTTGGAGAAGCGGTGAGATGCGGTGAGTGGAGCATCAAGTCAACTCAAGAAAAAGCCAAGTCTCAAGTTGAAGTGACGAGAAGAGTCATCCAATGATTGGAAAGCGACTCTAAGTCACCTGGGGAAAGCAAGAAAATGCGGTCAAGTCGAGATAATCAGTAAAAGAACCGTTGCCGTAAATCAAGAGATTTACTTAAACAAGTAATATCTCTATACCACCTTTCTTGGAGTGCTCGAGTCCCCAGGAAGCGTGCAAAAGGAATGAACCAATGGGAAGCACGACACCGTGTCGAACTCGAAAAGGTGAAAGAACAATTCATACGAGGAAATGGCAATTCCAAGAAGCGCAAGCCAACGATCAGTAAAGTGACTTTCAAAAATAAGCCTATCTCTTCAACGGGCAAATTTTTGAAAGTTCACTATAAAAGGCCGAGGAGTTTGTTTGAGAAGGAAGAGACATATGCATGACACACATGTGAGATAAACAAGCATATTAGAAAAACTGAAACATTCTCAATCCTCAAGCCTACATTACGGAAGTACATCAATCCAACACTCACTGTGAAGGAAAGAGAACTTCAATCGAGTTGAAGAGGAAACTTTTGAAAACAAGGGGTCTACATTCCGGGAAGGATTGTAGAAAGGTTCAATTTGAACCAAGTCTTAAGCTTTTGGAGGGCTTCGTGATCAAATCCAAAGAGCTTGAGCAAGTGAGTGTAGTAACAAGCATTTGCCCTGTGAAGAAGCCGAGAGTCGTCTGGAAGCCAACCGAGTGATCAAGGCGTCTCAGGCATCGAGTCCCTAAGGATCAAGTCGGTCATTTGTTGTGATCAAGACTTGTATCGGGGTACTTACCACTTTGTAAACTGATCATTACTTAGTGGATTCCTCCAGGAGTTGGAGAAGAGAGGAGTAGAAGAATTACCCCATCTTGAACCTCTATAAAAACTTCTTTGTGTCATTTACATTTCAAAGACTTAAATTTCGCACTTTTAATCGCTTATATCTGCCGATAAATTTGCTATCCATTTGATAATTTATAAGTACTAAATCAAGCTCTAAAATCTTGCTTAATCAAACTTAAGGGTGTTAAGTCTTCCGCTGAAAATAAAACCACGGTTGAGTTAAATTATAGCCAACAATTTGAGTTACTCCATCATCAGCGGCTCGGAAGTCTGTTGAGAGATTAACTCTCTTGAGTGACTAATTCAATTGTCCATCAAGGACACGGTGCAGTGTGTAGAATCAACTCAGAGATTTAAAAGGACTAAATCGAAAATTTGGTAAGGTTTATTCAACCCCCCTTCTAAACCTTCCACTTACACCCCTTGGGACCTACAAGTGGTATCGGAGCGGTTGGTTCATTGAACCCTCCGCCCGGTTAGTTCGAACTAGATCTCCAAACTTTTCAAAGTCGCTTTAGTACTTAAACCTTCAATTTTTTTTTCATTATCATGGAAGCAAATTTGACACGCATCCCTATGTTCACTATCGAAGAATTTGATGATTGGAAAATTCGTATGCGAGGCTCATCTATCAAAGCATTACATGATGAGATGTGGATAGTGATAGAAGATGGGCCTCTGCAAATATTAAAGGTGAACATTTTGCACGAAGAGTTGCGGTGAAGGAGAAGAAGATCTTGCTCCCGCACCGATCATGGTTGAAAAACCAAGAACCGAGTGGACAAATGATGAGAAAAAGATACAACCTGGACAATGTAGCCAAGGACATCCTTTACAAAACCTTGGACAAAGCCATGTTCAATAAAGTCAAATCATGCAAAACGGCTAAAGAAATGCGGGACAAGTTGACATTGATTTGTGAAGGCTCGAAGAAAATCAAAGAAAACAAATTATCGGTGGTCATGTACAAAAATTTGAAAACTTCAAAATGATCTCGGAGAGAACCTGGATCAACTAGACGCTCGGTTCACGAGAAATCACAAATGAGTTGTCTACACTTGGAAAGGAATATACACGAAGAAATGTGTATGAAAATCCTAAAAAGTCTTCCGGTGAATGGGAAATGAAGGTCATGGCACCGAGACATTCCATGGACCTATCAAAGACATCCAACCATGAACTATTCTCGGACCTCAAAGCCTACGAGTTTGAGTGAGAAGAAAAGACCAGGAAGAAAGGCAATTTGTACCCAAAACATTTGCTCTAATTGTTAAAGATGGGAAGAGAGCCGAGGTCAAAGAAGTCATTGACCCGGAAGAAATAGCCACGATGGTTAAAAAATTCAACAAGTTCTTTAATAAGAACTACAAGAGAGGAAAGGGTGAATCTTCCGGAAGACACTCAGCTCCCTCCAAATCAAGGAAGACAGGCCAACCAAGAGAACATATCATCAAAAAGTTGAGTATCAAAGGGTCGACAACTCAAGAATGGAAAGAGCCGATCAAAAGGCTGAATATCTATGTTGGAACGTAGACAACCAGGTCACTATGCCATTATTTTTGCTCATCCTGTAGTCGGCAAGACGAGGGGATGAAGAAGAAAGAAAGGTCTTGAGAGAAAGAAGACAAGAAAAGAAAAAAAGGCAATGATGGTGCAGAGATTGAGACGAGCCAAGTCAAGAGACGGTGATTCAGAGAGCAGTGGCCGACTACTCAAGTGACTCGAAGAAGAAGCCCGATCCGCTTGATGGCCAAAGAACAAGATCAAAAAGATGAGGTACAATCTAACTCAACAAACTCGGACACTAGTGATAGTGGTGTGACACACACACTTCATCACCTACTGATCTTTATGATTCATTGAGCAAAATGATGAAAGATTTTGAACACATTAAATCCTCACACACACTATTGAATGAGGAAAACAGCCTACTCAAAAGTCAAAACTCAAAGTGACTAAGGAGCCGAGTACTCTAAGTCAAATAGTTGTTGAAAATGAAAGTTTAAAGGTGAAAATGCTAAATTAGTAGCGAGAAATTGCTGCCATAGAAAAGAGGAGAATGACCTCAAGAATGTTATTGCCTCATTCACTAAGGCATCTAAATCATTGGATGATCTTATTATGAGTCAAAGAGAATGTGGAGACAAGACAGGCTTAGGATTTAATTCCTCTGTGCCATGTCAAACCTCAAGAGTAACTTTGGAAAAAGGATCTTCAAGTCATGAAGAGTCTGAAAAATCCAAAACTCTAAATGTTGCACACACATTCACTCCAAAGCACAATACTAAGCAAAGCTGGCCTTGGTTACAAAGGAAAAGGAAAACTGACCCGAGTTGAGTGTCTTTGAAAGGACAGTGAGAAGAGATTCAACCGAGTCCTCAAAGCAAACTCCAAAGAAAATACTCAGTAAAGAAGAAGCGAGCTACCAAAAATCCCGAGAAAACTCATAAAAGAAATACATATGATGGGAATGGTAGAAAATATCCAAGCCAAGTGATTGGAATAATGTGAACTATCAACACGGACTTATGGAATATAAGCCCAAATGGCAAAGGCCTAGAACTCAGCAAAGGCCATTCCAAAAGTATAAGAGCTTTCATCAAAGCACACATATGCACCTAGGCACTACACTCAAAAACACCACAATTACCCAAGGAAGGCAATTGCTAAAACACATATGCGAGGCATACGGACAAAAAGAGACAATTTGTATGAACCTAGAATCCCCAAGCAATTTGCCAGGATTAATTATGATTATGGCAGCGATAGATGGCAACCCCTTAGAGTCAAATCATTTGACTATAGGTTGGTTGGATCATCTTACAATTCTAACCCCTCGGGATCCGGACAATTATGGGTACCTAAAACTTAATTTCCTTGATTGCGGGTTCAAGGAAAGTGAGTGCCAAGGAACCTGGTACATGGATAGTGGTCATTCCCGGACATATGACAGAAATAAGAGAAATCTGTCAAAATTCAAGGAAGTCAAAGGAGCAAAAGTCATATTTGGAGAAAATGAAGCTCCTGGTGAAATAAGAGGCATTGGATCCATCAAGAGGAATGGATTAGAAATCACAAATGTTGCATATGTTAAAGGACTCAACTTCAACTTCGAGTATCGATCACTCTCTGTGACAAGGGCTACAATGTTGGATTCAACATGGGTATATGCCAAATCAAAGATATTGAATCAAATGAAGTTGTCTTTGCAAGGATGTAGACGAGAAAAATATGTATGTAGTGGATTGGTCAATTGCAACACCCAAAGACTGTCTACTAGCAAAGAGCACAACTGAATCAAGTTGGGTTTGTGGCACAAAAAGCTGAGTCAGTCTTTGAATTTCAAAACAATTAACAAGGTGGCAAGAAGTCATCTTGTAGAAGGACTTCCGGACTCGGTATACAAGAAGGAGAGTATATGTGATGCATGTCGAAGGGAAAACAAATCAAGTCATCATTCAAAGAAAAGACATGCCCATCTTCAACAAGAATATTGCATCTACTTCATATGGATCTATTTGGCCCGATGGAACCGGCCCAACATAAGTGGAAAGAAATACACCTTGGTGGTAGTAGATGACTACTCAAGATATACATGGACAATATTCATGTGCAAGAAGAAAGAAACTCTACAAAAACTACCACGGTGATGAAGAGGATTCAAAATGAGAAGAGTCAAACCATTATCAAAATAAGATCGGATAGAGGAACCGAGTTTGTCAATGGAATAATAACTTAATCTTTGTATTGAGAATGGTATTGGTCATGAACTATCAATGATAAGGACTCCACAATGAGAATGGAGTTGTAGAAAGAAGGAAGAACCCTCAAAGAAGCGGCAAGGACCATGTTAGTCAACGGCGGGGTTACCAAAAAGATTTTGGGTGAAGCAATCAACACGACTTGCTACACCCAAAACGGATGTATGATAAATAGACGGTGACAAAGACTCCCTATGAGATCGGGTGGAAGAAAACCAAATGTTTCATATTTGAGAATATTTGGATGTAAATGCTTCATCCACAACAATGGCAAAGACAACCTAAAGGCTTTTGATGCTAAAGCCGATGAAGGTATCTTCTTAGGATACTCGGTGAAAGCAAAGCCTACTGAGAATACTCAACAAAAGAACTATGGTTACTGAAGAATCCATTCATGTAGTATTCGATGAGCCAAATGTAAATGGAGAAGACATTGTAGAGTCGGTGATAAAGCGAGAATCATCCAACCATACGAGAAGAGTCCTTATCTTTCAAGTCAAGAAGGAATTATCAATTCGAAGAAGATGAGATAGTTGAATCTCAAAAATAGTGGAAAATTTTTGCTAAGTGATTACGAGAGAGCCGACCCAAGAACACAACCGCAAGTCGATGAATCCGGCTAACTTACTTCAACGTGATGTAAGGTGGTGAGAGACCATCCACAAGAACTTGTCATTGGAGATATAAGAGAAGGTGTCAAAACAAGATCGAACTCAACAAGAAGCTATGTTCACATGCTTCATCTCGCAAATAGAGCCAAAAGATGTGTCACAAGCATTGGATGACACACATTGGATTCAAGCTATGCAAGAAGAGCTGAATCGGTTTGAAAGAAATAAAGTGTGGGAATTAGTGCAAAGACCGTATGCATCAAAATTTTATTGGCACCAAATGGACATTCGAAATAAAATGAACGAGGAAGGCTGTGGTAAGAAACAAAGCAAGATTGGTAGCCAAAGGATATTGCCAAGAAGAAGGGATAGATTTTGATGAAACATTTGCCCCCGTAGCAAGATTGGAAGCTATAAGGATGTTTCTTGCCTATGCGACTCACAAGAATTTCATTGTATATCGGATGGATGTAAAAAGTGCATTCCTAAATGGTTTATTGGAAGAAGAAGTGTATGTTGAACAACCTCCAGGATTTGAGCGAGAAGACTCTTGGAGACAAGGTATACAAACTCAAGAAAGCCCTGTATGGATTGAAACAGGCACCCAGAGCATGGTATGACACCTGTCACAATTCCTAAGCGAAAATGGATTCACAAAAGGAAAAGTAGATAGAACACTTTTGGAATTCAAGACAAGAAGAGTATCTTGCTTGTTCAAATATATGTGGATGACATCATTTTTGGATCCACTAACAAAAGAGCTGTGTGAAAAATTTTCAAACATCATGCAAAGTAAATTTGAAATGAGCATGATGGGAGAGCCGACATTCTTCCTTGGACTCCAAGTGAAACAGTGAAGGATGGAACCTTCATAAGTCAAACAAAATACACCGAGAGATTTAATGAAGAAGTTTGGTATGGAGGAGAAGTCTTCGTAAAAATACCAATGAACACATCATCAAAATGGACATGGATGCGGATGGCAAGCTGTAGATCAAACAAGATCTGAGCACTTATTGGATCATTGCTCTATCTCACGGCTAGCGAGGCAAGACATCACCTTTGTTGTAGGTGTATGTGCAAGATTTCAATCTGCTCCAAAAGAGAGCCACATGACAAAGCTAGCCTAAGAAAATATTGAGATACTTGAAAGGAAGCCAAGAAGTAGGCTATGGTATCCAAAAGAAGGTGGATTCAAGCTAATTGGCTATTGATTCGACTATCTTTGGATGCGAGTGGACGGGAAGAGCACTTCAGGCACATGTCAAATCTAGGAACAGACTAATTTCTGGTTTAGCAAGAAGCAAAACTCAATAGCCACCTCTGGTGAGGCGAGAATACATAGGCTGAAGGCATTTGTTGTGCCCAAGTCCTATGGATGAGACAAGTGAGAGACTATGAAGTTGAAAAAAGAAATTCCAATCATGTGTGATAACACAAGTGCAATTGCAATCACTCAAAAATCTCGTGTTGCACTCAAGAACAAAACATATTGATGTCGGATATCACTTCATAAGAGACCATGTTGAAAAGAAGGACATCATCCTGGAATATATCTCAAACCGCTAAACAACTAGCCGACATCTTCACAAAACCATTATGTGAGTCAAGATTTGAAGAACTCAAGCATGAGTTGGGGCTAATTGAACTAAGCCGAGAGACAGAAGAACCAAAGAAAAGAAATGGAAGCAGAGAAAAGGAGGTGAAAAAGAGTGAAAACAAAAATCATTTCGAAGAAATCACCATCGGAAAAGAAACTACACCGAAGTCGGTGATATTTGAGTCGCTATGAGAACTGTGAGAAGTAGAGTTAAATCGGCTAAGGGATAATTTGAATAACTTATGAGCAAAGTGACAAAAACGCGATCGTTTTGACTAAGCGGGAATGTTTTAAGGAACACGTCAAAGATAATGATGATGTGTACGGACATAAAGCCGCACACCAAGCTTATGATTGGATATAAATCTTTGCCGCATTAAATACGAGACATGAAATGCTCAATAGGCGTCACGAAATCCAAGCCGTTGATTTCGATCACAATTCAAAAACCACCCGCACGTCCTTTCATAAACCATATTTAAACCATTTTCGCCTCGTTTCTCTCTCACACTTCTAAAACTGTTCATCTCTTTCTCTCAAAAGGCAAAGGCAAAATACTCAAAACCCTATCAACCTTCAAATCAATTTCGAGTTTTCCTTGATATAATCTGAGAAATGGCACCAACTTATGACTTTACCAAGTTAGGAAAGCAAATCCACACCGGTTCGGCGGTGGATTTAAAGCGGAATGGTGAAGCAGGGGTCCGACGACACCCTGGTGAAGAAAATCGCTGAGAAGTTGGAAACGCCGGACTAAAACCGTTTCTAACGTTAGAATATCCGATGACCTATGTGGAGGAGGTCGCACGATTCTACGTGAATGCCGAGATTCACGATGAAGGAATCAAGTCATCTGTTCACGGAAAGCGGTGACTATCTACGCCAAGGATTTGGTGAATATTGCTTACTACCGTGAAGGAGCATCCGAGATTAAAGAAGGCGATGTAAACTTGGCCGACGCCTGGAAAGAAATAGCCAAGTCCGACTTTCTTTGATAAAATAATATACACTGACAAACAAGAGATCTGGCTTTGAAGGAGGATTATCACAAGTTGTTGGATATAGTTGCCAAATGTATCGACATCAAATTTGGCGACTTTGACCACCAATCAAAGGCAAAGCTGATTGTGATGGCTGCAATCATCGAAGAAAAGAAGATAAACCGGGCTGAGTTTGTCTACGCAGGACTCTGCGAGCGTGGGAACAAATCCTTCAAAGAAGATGGCACATTTGGAGGATCCCGGGATATGGCCACAGTGATTGGCGGCTATTGGAGGTGAAAGGAGTCCCTCTTAGACATGGGAAGGCTTTCCATGTTAACAAGAGGATGTTGAGCTAACCTCCGGCGCGCTCGAAGCGAGCTTACGCCAAGAGAGGCGACACGATGAGGGGAATCGGTGACCCGAAGATACAAGCTTTCCTCTCGACCAAGAAGAAAGTCGCCCTGCGGTACTGCTAAGAAGATCTGTTGCCCTTGCAAAGAAAGAAAACCAAACATGCCCCCGCCCGCAGCAGAGTCACCGCCCCCGGCCGTGTCTCTGCCCCCTCGCAGGCGGTCGAGAAGGACTCACAAATACCTTCTCCGATCGTCAAAAGGAGGAGAACCGACAAGCCAAGACGGCCGGCTCCGAAACAAAACACCAAAGATGGCCCCCACGCCGCACAAGACTCGAGAAGACAACATCTCGAACACGAAATTCCCTTGGTACAAACCGGGGAGAGACGAAGACGAATCGTCAAGCGATCAACTGGGAGAAACCCGGTGAGTCGATTACTCGGCTAGCACAAATCGGAGACTCGGAGAAGTAGAGTCTCCGGATGTAGTTGATGAAACATCCAAGTCTGCCAAGGCGATCAGCGAGAGGCAACCAAGACACACTGTGTAGCTCACACGGTGAAGCAAAGAAGAACTGCCGGGCGGATAGTGATGTAATGATCCTATCTCCACCTTACCCGGACATCCAAAATCGTCTGCGTGAGTGGAGAAATGGAAGTTGAGTAAGTCAAGGAGCAGTTCCAACGGCACCGAGTTCATAGAAGAAGAAATCTGCTAAATTTCTTGGATTAACTCTGTGCTCCCGGCTACGGATGAAGACAATCGCAGACATCCTGCGCAGATCTACAAGGACAAGGAGAGAGAAAAGCAAGAAGAAAGCCGAAGCACGTGAGAAGGCAAGCATCCGCCTATCTCGGCACCACAGGTAACACACACATCCTCTCCTTGATGTCTTCTCACGGCGGTGAAGAGGAACGAGGAGAATCTTTCTTTGCCCGCGAGAAGAGTTGCAAATGCAGCAAGCATTGCATGAATCAAGAATCCTTCACGAGCAAAGACTAATGGAGGGACCAGGAGAGTCCTCGAACACAGTTGAAATCGATCCAATGGGAGTGGTTGACAAATAGCCCATTGTTATTTGCTACCACTTCCCAGCTCACTCGAAAAGAAGGCGATAAGGGACTTGGCGATGGCGGGATAGTGGGGACCCCGGTCGAGCCAACCCCTATTGAAGGTGTGCTACCCCCCAACGGTGAACAATCAATAGAAACAGTAGGGAGTTTGGAGACGAGTGACCCCATTCCAAGTCACTCGGTGGTGCGCACCGGTGAGGGGAAAACTCCTACACCGCTGCGGCAAGGTCGGAGGATCTTTGCGAGATGACTCCACAACGAATCAAGGAGGCGAAGAAGAGAATTACAATCACAAGAAGAAAGACAAGTTGCCATCAACGAGGCTCGGACGATTGAGGCTGTCTCGTTGAAATGCCAACCGCATTGCTTTGAAGGCTAATGACGCTGCTGATGCGGTCGAGGCACTGAGGAAGGAAACGACCACGGGAGTTAACACAGGCGATGAAAGTGCAATCCATGGGGTTGAGACTCCAATGGATGCCCTTTGTAGAAGACCCTAAGACAAAGTGACACTATCGAAAGGGAGGACCAAGGCCTCGCAGCCGAGAGAAACCGCTTTTGGAGGAAATGAAGGCCACGGGAGGTTGAGACTTCCCGGGGTAAAGAGGTCAAGTAGAGAACATCCCTCCCCGCTATCATCGACCCATCTCGAGAAGGAGATCGGCGCACTTCATGATTCCCAGGACAACCCCGATGTCACTTTTTTCGGGATCGAAGGCGAAGAAGAAGGCTGAGTCATCCCCATGACAAATCCAAAAGACTCAGTGCGGATGTTCCAAGCACGAGCAAGTCGATCCCAAGACTACTCGTCAAACTTTTAACTTTGATGATGAGCCACCACCGGAAATCTCATCATCGTCCGATGACGCTCGATAAGGCCGAGGACCGCCATCTTTGAAATGGAAAAACATTTGAGACCAACGAAGGCTGTTAAGACATTTGAGGCTCGGCAAGCGGGTCTACTTCACAAATGTAACCCAACCAACAAGAGACCACCGCACAGGCTCCTCAGCTGCGGCGAGATCGATTCCCAAAAAGAACTTCACGCGCACCGCTCATCATCGAACAGATCCCCGGTTGGCGGTGATGAATCTTTTGTAGAATCTTTCCCTTTTTCCTTTGGAGATACGAGAACTACACGAAGAGTCGAAACGAACAAGCACGCTATCACAAACCAGCTCCTGTTCTTCCATCAGACACCATTGTTCGGTGATTATGACTTTGATCTTTGTATGGCCATCACCGCAATAATGAAGAATTAGTGAAGTTCGAGAAGTGTTCAAGGCACTATTTTTTGAGGTTGAACGGATGGAAAGGCATCAGGCCTCTTTGGACATGCGATTGTTGGACAACAAAGATGCCACCCTTACGGCCCGATTTGAGAGGCATCACGGTCGAGGATAAGGGAATGGTGGCAACAAAAAGACAAACAATGCGTGTGGAAACGGGTGAGATACTTGAACATTGTTCAACAAAGCCGTGTTGGTGTGGAGAGTGAAAATCTTGATGCAAAAACGGGTTGAGAGAACACATTGAGCATATGCATGAAGCTCACACTTTGCCGAGATCAAGGCTCGCTGCGTGAGCAAAATACAAATGATCTACAGCGTTTGGAAGAACACATGACAAGAAAATTCAGCCTTCTCATGGCCGAGATGAAGTGATTTGTGAGAATCCAACGCTACTCGTCGAATTCGTCCGCATACAACGCAGCAGACTTGAAGCGAGAACTTCGACTATCCGCAGACTCGACTTCATGCTTGCCAAAGCATGTTCCCTGGGGTTCCTCTATCCTTTGATGATGCCAAAAAGGGGAAGAGGAATACCTTAAAGCAAAACAAAATCAAGTGAAAAGAAAGGAGCGGTGAGAAGGGAAAATCGGTGAGGAAGTCTTGAAAGAAGAAAGGAAAGCTTGTTGAGGGGAAGGATCAACAGATGCGACATTGATGATTGCACAAACCCCCAACAAGGTCACATCACGGTGACATTATAAGCAAGCAAACTCCCGTGACTCGCCACTCCAACACTCTTTGTATCTATGGCTGAAAAGAGAAAATCAATTGAAGCGGGGATGAAGGAAGTGGAAGGAATAATGGATGCCAGGGTGATGAACATCTTGAAAGAACACGGAGGCATTCGGTGAGACGAGAGACACTTATACCATCTCGGATGTCGGGACAGAGCCACGATCGGTCGATGAATTTAAAACGCTCGAATCGGGGATACTTTGCAAATATGTCTATGGCTCAAGCTTGGGACTGTCTTGGGAAAAGGGTCTCACATTATGTGAAGAAGGACAGCAGCGTGCAACCAGACAACCAAGCGGTCGCTCTGCTTTGGTCACTCCGCGTGGTCACTCATTTGGAAAGAAGAAGACCCAAGACAAGATACGCCCGAGAGGTAGAGGAAGAAGCGATAGTGGAGGAAGAAGCTTCAGACCTAGGCCTCGCCCAAGAATATTGAATACGTAGATCCAGGAAAGAAAGGAGGGATCTCTTGGTGGGCTTGACCAAGTAGCGAATTTTTGAGTGGCTAAAACTAACGCCGAGTATGCAAAAAGAATAGAAGAAGAAAACAAAAGACAAACTCGGCTATGGCGGGAGAGACGGGAAAGAATAAGAAAAGATGAAGTGCCGGGGAAGGCATATGAGAAGAAAAAGAAGGCGGTGACTTGACGAGAAAAAGAGAAGAAGAGAAGAAGATCTTGAACAAGATGAAAGAAGGAGACAACGAAGGAGATGAAGTGTTCTTTGTCCAACCCTTCGTGTATTTTATTATGTAAATACATACAATGTAAGTCTTACGTAATAAAGCTATAAATTCTTTATTTTTTTTGAAGACAATTATGTGCTCGATACACCGTATGTGATTGTGTTAAGGAACAAGAATGATATGATCAATAAAAGAATTGATTTACAGATACATTCTATGTCAATACACTATCCGTATGTATCATTGTTGTTTGCATTTTTGAATGATTTAAGTTTTGGCATCATCAAAAAGGGGGAAATTGTTAGGAATTTTATTGTTTAGATTTTGATGAATGCCATGTAAAACTTAGAATAGAAAGTTGGCACCCCAATTCTTGTCAGTAAAATGTATTGTAACAAATAGAGCCGCCAAGCCGGAGTTAAGACAACTACGCCCTAACATGCAAGAAGACAATCAAGACTGAAGGAAGACTCATTTGCGAGACAATTTGAGTATGGCAAAGAAAGAGTAGACGGGGAACTCTTATGGAGAAGCGGTGAGATGCGGTGAGTGGAGCATCATCAAGTCAACTCAAGAAAAGCCAAGTCTCAAGTTGAAGTGACGGAAGAGTCATCCAATGATTGGAAGTCGACTCTAAGTCACCTGGGGAAAGCAAGAAAATGCGGTCAAGTGAGATAAGCGTAAAAGAACCGTTGTACGTAAATCAAAAGATTTACTTAAACAAGTAATATCTCTATACCACCTTTCTTGGAGTGCTCGGTCCCGAAGCGTGCAAAAGGAATGAACCAATGGGAAGCACGACACCGTGTCGTAACTCGAAAAAGGTGAAAGAACAATTCATACGAGGAAATGGCAATTCCAAGAAGCGCAAGCCAACGATCGCAAAGTGACTTTCAAAAATAAGCCTATCTCTTCAACGGGCAAATTTTTGAAAGTTCACTATAAAGGCCGAGGAGTTTGTTTGAGAAGGAAGAGACATATGCATGACACACATGTGAGATAAACAAGCATATTAGAAAAATGAAACATTCTCAATCCTCAAGCCTACATTACGAAGTACATCAATCCAACACTCACTGTGAAGGAAAGAGAACTTCAATCAGTTGAAGAGGAAACTTTTGAAAACAAGGGGTCTACATTCCAGGAAGGATTGTAGAAAGGTTCAAAGGTGAACCAAGTCTTAAGCTTTTGGAGGGCTTCGTGATCAAATCCAAAGAGCTTGAGCAAGTGAGTCTGTAGTAACAAGGCATTTGCCTGTGAAGAAAGTCGAGTCGCACGAGAAGCCACCGAGTGAGTGATCAAGGCGTCTCTGCACCGAGTCCCTAAGGATCAAGTCGGCTGTTGTGATCAAGACTTGTATCCGGACAATTACCACTTTGTAAACGATCATTACTTAGTGGATTACTCCAGGAGTTGGAGAAGAGAGGAGTAGAAGAATTACCCCATCTTCGAACCTCTATAAAAACTTCATGTGTCATTTACATTTCAAAGACTTAAATTTCGCACTTTTAACTCGCTTATATCTCACGATAAATTTGCTATCCATTTGATAATTTATAAGTACTAAATCAAGCTCTAAAATCTTGCTTAATCAAACTTAAGGGTGTTAAGTCTTCCTCAATGAAAATAAAACCACAGTTGAGTTAAATTATAGCCAACGGTGAGTTACTCCATCAACGGCTCGGAAGTTCTTTGAGAGATTAACTCTCTTGAGTGACTAATTCAATGTCCATCAAGGACACAAACTGTGTAGAATCAACTCAGAGATTTAAAAGGACTAAATCGAAAATTTGGTAAGGTTTATTCAACCCCCTTCTAAACCTTCCACTTACACCCCTTGGGACCTACATATCCTTTGGTTTCACAAAATACTCTAAATTCACCGTCAAATTCTCCACCTCGATCGCTTGAATAGACTTGATAGTGTCTTCTTTTTCATTCTCAATAAGTCTACACAACTTAACAAACTCATTAACGGCATCGTTTTTATTGGTAAGAAAAAGAGCCCAAGTATATCTCGAAAAATCATCGACTATAACAAAAGTGTAATGTTTTCCACTTTGACTAGTCGTACCAATATCCCCCCGTACAAATCAAGGTGAAGCATTTGTAGGGGGTTTGGTTGTGGAAATTTTATTTTGGGCTTAAAACTACTTTTAACTAATTTGTTCTTTTGACAAGTGTCACATAAGCCAAGATTTTCAAAATTCAATTTGGGTAGTCCTTTCACATGTTGGTTTTTGTAAATATTTTTCAAATTCTTGTATCCAACATGTCCAAGTCGCCTATGCCATAAACTAGTTAAATCATTATTGGCGACTAAACAAGAAACATTTTGACTAACCAAATCACTTGTGCAAATTTTGTAAAGATTGCCTTTTCTATTTGCTTCACAAATAATTTCACCATTTTTAAGAATAGGGCATTTTTCTTTATTAAAGGAAACATCATATTTTGAATCACAAAGTTGGCTAACACTTATCAAATTAAACTTAAGCCCTTCAACTAATAGAACATTACTAAAGAGAAAGAAGAGTTACAAATTTCTCCATTTCCAAGAATTTTTCCTTTGCCATTGCCGAACATGACCATACCTTCTTCTTGGAGCTTGATGTTGGTAAAAGTTCTCTCCTCCCGGTCATATGGCGTGAACATCCGCTGTCCACGAACCATTTTGAATCTTCCATTGTGGTTATAGCCCCTATTACCTACAAAAGAATTTCTTTTAGGTACCCTATAATTTTGGGGTCCATGGGGGTTAGTCTTGAGACCTTTGGGTCTCCAAACATGTCTTGAGCTATTTCTCAATTTGCAATTATTAGCATAATGTCCAACTTTGCCACAATAAAAACAAGTAGGAGTATTATTATTAGCATGTACAAAAGTCGGACCTTGGTTATTTTTCTTAAAAACACTTTGAAATGGCTTATAACCAAGTCCCGATTTGGAATGCTCACCTCTTTGTGCATCTAAAATTTTTGTAACTTTATCCGTACTTATGTTGAAACGATGCATATCATTTTTCAAACATTCAATCTCTTTTGTGAGCAATTCCTTTTCGGTTTCAAGAGAATGAATTCTAGTAAGAGTAAGAGCATGAGCTTTGTCTAGAGATTCATAAGAGGTAAATAATTTTTCTTTTTCAACTTTAATCTCCTTATGCTCCTTTTTCAAGTTTTTGTATTTAACGATTAAATTTTGAAACTCAATTTGCAATTCATCAAAATCACATTGCAAGTCATCAACTATGGAGGAAGTGGAAGAGTTTGAGTGTACCTCATTGTTTTCATCGTCTATAGCCATGAGACCGTGTTCGGTTTCTCCTTCCTCATCGGTTGTTTCGAGTAGTTCATCCCATGTTTTGACTTCCGCATTTAGAGCCTTCTTTTTTGTGAAAGGCTTCTTTTTCTTTTGCTCCTCTTCATCGAGCTTCGGGCAATCGGCAATGAAGTGCCGGGTTTTCGCATTTAAAGTAAACATTATCTCTTGGTTTTCTTGCTTTATTTTTATTTACAAATTTTGCAAATTTTCGAACAAGTGCGGCCGTCTCCTCATCATCATCATCATTATCATAGTATGCATTATTAGAAGAAGAAGCAAGACCTTTAGAAATAATTTGCATACCCGATTGATTTGTGGATGGTTTGGAATTTTCCTCTCCTTGAGATAGACTTCATAGATGAGTAGGTTTCCAATAAGCTCATCAAACTTGAGTGTCTCAAGATTTTGTGCCTCCGTGATTGCCGTTACTTTTTTGGACCATGAGCCGGGAAGTGCATTTAGTACCTTGGTCACCTTATCTTCTTCGGAGATGACTTTGCCGAGGGCCACAAGAGGATTGACAATATTGTCAAGCCTTTCCACCATCTTGGAGATGCTTTCGCCATCATACATGTTAAAGTTTTGAAGTCTTTAACAAGCATGGTCTTTCTTGCTTGCTTGACTTTCTTAGTCCCTTCATAGATTGTCTCTAATTTTTCCCAAACCTCATGTGCCGACCTTATGCCTCTTATGCGATTGTACTCGGTGGCGGTAAGAGAACAATGCAAAATATTTAAGGCCTTACCGTTTAGAGAGAAAGCCTTTTTGTCGTTTTCATCAAACTCCTTGAAAGGTTTAGGAGCCAAGGTGCCATCCTCCGATTTCTTTGTTGGTTGATCAACTCCTTCAATGACCACATTCCAAATGTCGAACCCGCACCCTTGTAGGAAGCACTCCATACGGTCTTTCCAAAATGCGTAGTTGTTGGCATCGAATAGTGGTGGCTTATTGGTGGAGGCGCGGTGGTGAGATGAGCATCATTAGTATCCATGGATCTTTCCTCTTTACTCGGAACGAGCTAGCCAAAGAGTTTGGCTCTGATACCACTTGTTAGTCCAAGTGGCTACAATAATCTAGAGGGGGGGTGAATAGATTATGCCGATTTTTCGCAAATTACCCTCTTTTTCGAAACAACGAGTAGATAGCAAAAATGTAAATGCGGAAAATAAACAACACTCGTTGATTTAAAGAGGTTCAACCCACCTAGGGCCTAATCCTCTACCACCCAAAGATATCTCAGGGATGGATTTTGAAAAGAAAAAAAGGTTTTATTAATTTACCAAAAATTAATACAACACCTTTAGATTACCACAACCCTCTTTCACCACCTTGAGGATTACCACAACCCTCTTTCTTTGAAGATTACCACAATCTTCAAACACCTATCACCTAGATCACCCAAGTGTATTCTTACCACAAGAATACTCACAAGGATGTCTTGTGTTGAATGATGACCAAAATCAAGATTACAACTCAATAATGATTGATACAATATGAGTACAAGTGTAATCAAGAATTGAAAGCCTAGACCTCAAATAAGTGCAAGTGAAAGTGCTTAGACTAATACAACAAGATATATGAAAGTGTTTGCTCAATTGCTCTTTGCTTGTATATTGTGTGTTGTTGTGTCTTGTTGCTTGAATGAAGCCTCTATTTATTGGAGAGGACTTGGCTTTCATTTCCAGACATTGGCTCCTCCTTGGGGAGTGATTTGCTGCAAAAGAAACCATTTAAAATGATCAATATAGCTGTTAGAAATCAATCCCACAAAATAGGAAAAGTTGTGCGAAAAACGCAACTAGCGGATAGTTTTCGATAAACAAGGGGTTCGACCGGTCGCAAGCAGAGATAAGATTGAAATAGAATTCTGCGAATTTTTACACATGGGGACCGGTCGAAGGGGGTGCGACGATGTCGCCCTTAGTCATGGACGGTTGCCGCCAGCGATTTTATTTAAAACAGAGAAGTCTGGAATAAAAATCCACTTGCAGAGTCAGGTCGCCCGGCCGGTGGCCGCCGACCGCACCGCCGCCCACCTAGTCGGCCGTCGCCGCCCTATTTTTCTTACGTCCCATTTTACGTTTTTCACTCAACTCAGTACGGTTTGCCCTATAGGGCGACCGGTCGAGCCTGAAACAAATGTGTTGTCCAATGTTTTATTGAAAATAAACTTCAAGAAATACTCCAAAAAATAGTAAAAACATTTTAAGATGATCGGAAATATTTAGACATCATTTAGGGACATAGTTTTGGTTTGAAAACATATTTGAACAAAATCGAACATAATCATCAAAATCATGATAAAAACATTTATCTAATGACTCTTACCTATCCAGGACATGCCCCAGCACGACTTCATTCATAAGAGATAGTTGTGAGCTATCCACGAAATGCCCCAAGCGACTTCATCCGTAAGAGATAGCTATGAATTCTCCAGAAATGCTCCAGCGACTTCAATCATAAGAGGTAACTCTAAGCTATCTAGGACATGCCCCATGCGATTTCATCTATACGAGGTAGGTCCCGCTACCTCGGACCTCAAGAACTCATCCGTAAAGAGGTATACTCGATCCGAGGACATCGTAAGCAATAGCTTTGGCTATCCAGGATCTCTCAAGACTTCATGTGTGTGAGTCCAATAAGAGGTGACTACGTGCCATTCATAACATCTTTGCAAGACAGTCCCGTATGCAAAAATTTCATATTGCCCAGGCCACGAGGCTAATGCCTTTATGTAAGAGGCATATATGTGATGTACAAGGTAAATTGCTAAGTCTCATAAGTGGAAAGCTTAACGATGCCCCTGGCCAACAAGCTAATATCATCCTATATGAGGTATTTATGTGAAGCGGAAAAGTTCGCTACGCTCGGGCCACTAGGCTAATGCCTTTCATGTAAGATGCGATTATGTGTTATCGAAGGTAAATTCCTAACTCCCATAAGCAAAAAGCTTCACGCCCTAACCACCTATCTAATGGCTTCTGTAAGAGATAGTTATGCACGCCCAAGATACGTTCGAAAGTCCCATAAGAGGTAACTTTGCGCTATCCGGGCACTCTTCAAGCACAAACTTTCCATAAAAGGTGACTCCACCCCATCGGGATACACAACGAGAACTCTCCCACACTTGAAAAACCCAAACATCAATAACTTGATAGAAATGCCAAATGGAAAAAGGGAACCTAAAAATGCGTGCGTAAACCTACATTCACACGTGGCAAAACAAATTACCGACCATGTGCGCTCGATCGGACCCCTCGGCCGATGGCCTCTCCAAAAAGGAATGTGAGCACTAGCCCCACACGCGACTAGCGCCCATAATTGACCGGTTCCCTCTCGCAGCCAAGGGAGGCCAATGAGATCTCCCTTCTCCTGGAGACCAAAAGAGTTTTCCAATGACTAAGTACCATGGAAAATCAAGAAGACCTCCCCTTGAGAGGACCCTCCCTGCTTGGGGAACCTACTTCCTTCATGAGACCTCCCTTCTTTAGGGGACCTCCTTCCTTCAGGGGACCCCCATCTCAGAGAGACATTCTTCTTCTCGAGAAGATTAAGTCCCGCATAGATCACACATTTGCAAGGGACCTAACTCTCTCTTGATCTCGGAGTTGAGAAGCCTATGATGAGGGTAAAATCGTACTATCTCTTTTAAATATTTAATTACCTATTTAAATCATTTTACTCAATTATTAGCCTACATAAACTAATGTTGAGCCAAGTCAATATAAGAAGCCCATGAAACCCAACTCATCGCATCAATCCCATGGGGTTCAACTCATAATACAAGACCTTAGAGGCCCAATTTATTATATTAAGCCATTTAGCCTAACCATTATACTAGTACCATGCGCCAACGGTCCCATGTATAAATAGGCTCTCCTAATTGTTATTCATTAAGTACATTTTAATCGATGAATTCCCTAAATCCTAATGCTCAGTATTTTTCTTCAACACATTACTCACTTAAACATCGAAGGAGCTTCATCGGGATAACTCCGGGACCCTTCTAACATTGTTTGTGCGTTGCAGAATGGTTGTCGATGCGAGGATTGAATTCAGACCAGAGTTAGATACCTTAGCTCAAATTACCATAACTCGGAGTGAGTTGCCAAACTTTTAGCAGCATCAGTTATAGTTTTTGAAGTGTGTTTTACATAAATTTGTGTGATTGTGGTGAAAATCAACCCTATATACTAAAAGAAAAAATAAAGTTGACACATGTCATCACCTCATTAATCATGGACATTTGTAAGTTTTTCATCCTCCCAATTCCACATGGCGGCTTCACATTGGTAACTTTATCACAATTTTCAAAAGATAATGGATAATCCAAAATCAAGGATTTTATCTAGTCTATTTTTCAAATTTGTTATATTTTAAATTCAAAAACCAACCATATTTCGAGACACGTAACAACCCCTCATTCTCTCAATTAGATATGATAGTTTCACATTTATTAAATGATTCTTTAAGCCAAAAACTTAAATATCGGTCATTGCAATATACAATTAATTTGTAAAAACATAATGTGAAAATGATTGTAATAATATAATTAATAACTAAAAACTCACGTCATTTTGATAACTCAAAACAATAAAAAACTCAAATGTATTAATAATAAATTTATTTCCTACTTATCAAATAACAAGCCAGCTTCAATAGATGTCTTTAGTGCGAACAATAGTGCTCTTCCTTCCAAAAAGTGATGTTTCCCTCCATACGCATTCTCTTCGAACTTGATAGCAGTATGTCGTCGTCCTTGTCCCTTGCTACAAAACCATGTCCAATGTACCATCATTAAATCTAGCCGCATCGATTTAGTTTACGTAGTCTGCGATGGGGCAACCCAAACTTCTTCCTTGGTGTTTGATTCTTTTGCTAACCGTCTTTGAGTTGATGTGTCCTAAGCTCCATTAGGTAATTGTGTTCGTGTGATAATCTTATAAACTTCTGGTGCCTTATCTTCAAAATACGTTTATTTCTTTTCATCCAGATTCGTGAAGCTAAAATACCGAGAAATGCACTAAGCTCTATAGGGAACTTACCCATATAACACCATAGAAATTTTTTGAAAGATGAAATTGTTTGATAAATGGTTTTATTGTGATTTTGATGATTTTATTTTTATACCAAAATAATGTTTTTAAATGTTGTCCAAATACTCCTAAATGTTTTAAATTGTTTCCTATAATTTTCCGGAGTATTTCTTCAAGTTTATTTTCGACAAATATTGGACAACACTTTTGATGATTTTGTGTTAATGTGTTTTTACACCAAAACAATGTTTCTAAATGTTGTCCTAATACTCCCGATTGGTCTAAAATATTTTTACTATTTTTGGAGTATTTCTTGAAGTTTATATTCGATATAAAATTGGACAACACTTTTGTTTTGAGGCAACCGGTCGCCCTATAGGGCATCCCATACCCGAAAGTTGTGAAAAAGAAATAAGCTATTTCTTTGAAAAAGGGCCGGTAGACCAGGTCACGGCGGTAGGTGAGCCGTATGGTCGACGATCGGCCGGTGAGCATCGACAGTCGACACCCCTGTCGGCCGGGTACCTAGGAGTTCATTTTTGAAATAGAACACCTGTCTTATTTTTTGGCCTTGCTCGACCGGTGGGCATGGGGTCGACGGTCGAACCCCGTCGGCCGTCGCCCTTTGTAAATGTGTATTCTTATTTTCAATCGTCTATTTTGTGCGGCCGGTCACCCTCAATTTTTACAAACAAATTTATGACCGTTTGACAATGAGACAACTTTTCCTTATTTTGTGGGATGGATTTCTAGCAGACTATTTTCTTCAATTGTCTTGCAATTTTTTCTGATTTTCAATCCCCTAGAGGAGCCTATCAATGATCAATCATCTCCTATAAATAGATGAAGATTTGAAGCACAACAATAAGAGAGAACTATACAACACAACAAGAAATACTCAAGCAAACACTTGGTCTTATATTGTCATTATTCTTGTTGTAATTTGCCTAGCTTATCACTTTCACATTCTTGAGGTCTAGGCTATTCTTGATTACACTTGCACTCAATTGTATAATTTATTATCGAGTTGTAATCTTGAATTTTTGGGTAATCATTCAACACAAGATATCCTTGTAAGTGATCTTGTGGTAAGAACACACTGGGTGATCTAGGTGTTAGGTGTAAGAAGATTGTGGTAATCTTCTTGTCAAGCTGTTGAAGAATTTGGTATTCTTCAAGGTTGAAGATTGTGGTAATCTTCACAAGGTGCCATTGGAGATTGTGGTAATCTTCAAGAGAGATTGTGGTAATCTCAAAGGTGGTGTTGAAGAAGAGTGTGGTGCTCTTCAAGGTGTTGTTGTAAGTTGAATTTGTATTAATTGTGGTAATTAATAAAATTCTTTTTCTTTTCGAAACCCATCATGGATATCTTGGGGTGGTAGAGCACGTAGTCCCTAGGTGGGGTGAAGCTTTATAAATCGACGTGTGTTGTTTACTTTCTCGCACCTTTATTCTTGTCTTGGCGTATTTAATTCGAAAAAGAGGGCATAATCGAAAAGATGGAGATAATCTATTCACCCCCTTCTAGATTATCGTAGCGCTTGGACTTATAGAAAACACAAGTATTATTAAGATCCAATCGAAGAGGAAAGCATACGGACTTGCTTACTCGGTACCAACAACAGAGCATGGGATGATCAAGAGACAACTTCTTCACCACAAATTTTGCACACGGGTCCATGTAAAAATTCCATCGATAGAGTTGGGAATTAGTGGGTATAGAGTTTGTACATGCTCGTCACATAAAGTGTTTAAGCCTAGGTGGAATACGAGTCTGCCAAAGCTTTTTCCACATCGATTATGAGCACTCGAGGAGGCCTTATTCGCTGCAAGTTTTGAGTGGAAAGCCACCGCCACATGATATCTTGAGCTTTTGAAAATTCTCCATTTTTGTTATAATTCCAAACTCGTCTATCAGGTGGGACTAAGATGCATGCTCGTGGATTCGTTCAAAAAGCGTCATCATGTTGGAAAGATTGTCGGACCTGCATTCACTCTCCAAGACAACAAGTTGAAATCAATAAAGTCACTAACTCTTGTGCCATCAACATCATTTGAAAACATAATTTTGGAGTCGACCAATTTATTCGCTCCAATCCTCCTCGACCGGATTCAAAGCGAACTAAGACCTAGCCTTGCCAAGGCTAAGTTTGATTGGGTACTCTTATAACAACGATCATTTTTGCGTTAATTGAATTACCATTTCCTAGCCGCCACGCTAACCCACCTATGATGACCGGTTTATCCTTGAGACTCTTTTATATATAGTTTGGTTGATAACCCAACTCGCCTCTAAAAGAATTTTTGGGAAAATATTTTGCGTTTAGGATCTTCCTGTAATGGATTCGGGTGTAACTTTAAGTGCCAAAATTGCTTCACGATCATAGCGTAATTAAAAACACAATAGCTCCCAAATCCTAGACCCCCACTTTATTTAGGCGTTACGATTTTAGCCCAACTACTCTAATGACACTTTCGTGGCCCATTTTTTCATCCCCAACAAAATCGCCCAATTAATGTTTCAATCTCGTGGTATACGATGAGTTGGAAGTAAAAAACATGACATAGTGTATGTTGGTTTCGCCTGAATTATGGCCTTGATGAGAACCTCTTTTTCCCACCCATGATACCGTTTGTTCCTTCCACTCCTTAAGTTTATTTGAAATTTGATCCAGGATGATATTGAAAATTTCTCTCTTTGAACTTGATCTATAAGTGTTGGGAGACCAAGGTACTTTCATGTTCGACAACTTATTTAACCCTTAAGAGCGTGCTAATTAGGTTCTTAAGGTTGGCTTCCACATTGCTACTTGTTGTCAATTCCGACTTCTCTAAACTAGTTTTTCAAATTTCGACACCTCTTCATACAACTTGATGATTTTCGCAATTCTTTCAGCCTCGATTTAGTATCCTTGAAAAATAAAATGCTATCATCCGCAAAGAACAAATGTGGAATTGGCAAAGCATTTCTTGCGGCCTTAACACCATGCCAAAACGTTTCTTTCCGCTTCTTGTATAAGAGAGGATAAACCTTCACAAGACAACAAAAAAAAGATACGGTGAAAGAAGGTCTCCTTGTCGAAGACCTTTTCTAAGATTAAAACGATTTGTGGGAGATCCATTAATCAAGATAGAATAAGATACAATTTCGACACATCTCATTACCAATTTTACCCAAGTCTCATTAAAACCCATTTTGATGAGAATAGCTCTAAGGAAAGGCCATTCAACCCTGTCATAAGCTTTACTCATGTCTAACTTAAGCGCAATTTCCACATTTGTCTTTCTTTTTTTCTTCATGGTATGAAAATTTTCAAAAGCGGCCATGGCATTGTCCGTTATTAGTCGACAAGGGATAAAGGCACTTTGGTTAGGAGAGATAATGTCGGTCATATTTTTCATCCGATTTGCTATGGTTTTTGTGAACACCCTCATTATCACATTACGAGAGACTTATTGGGCAATATTCGTAGTAGTCTCAGGATTCTTCGTTTTGGGTATCAAAACAATATATGTGTAATTAATGGCAAAGGGGTCCATATTATGATTAATAATATCAAGTGCGGTAGAGGTAAAATCATGATGGATAATATGCCAGAATATTTGGAAAAACATAGAAGACATACCATACGGGCTGGAGATTTAGTTTGTATGCATCGCTTCGGGCGTAATGTACTTCCTCCACATTATAAGGTTCCACGAGGAGGTCATTCATTTTATTCGTAATTCTTACGTCCACAGATTCTAATACTCTGCTCAAGTTTTTAGTGGCAACAGATCTGAAGATTTCCAATAAATAGTCCTAAAAGTTTTGACAAATCTCCCTCTCATCCTCAATCCATACCGCATGCCGTTCTTTATTTGGCTGATACCATTTCATTTTCATCGTTGAGATGCTTTATAATAGAAGAATGATGTATTTTTATCCCCATATATAAACCATAATGCTCGCGATCGTTGGAACCACATAATCTCCTCATGTCAATGAGCTTTAACT
Source organism: Rehmannia glutinosa (assembly GCA_016081115.2). Taxonomy (NCBI): domain Eukaryota; kingdom Viridiplantae; phylum Streptophyta; class Magnoliopsida; order Lamiales; family Orobanchaceae; genus Rehmannia; species Rehmannia glutinosa. The sequence goes on along the minus strand of CM071924.1, from coordinate 60,808,298 downwards.
CGCAATTGTTTGTTGACATTCTTTGATTGTGGGCGTATCTTGAGAAATGGCACGGAGTTCCCGATATTTTCTCTAGGTTTGTGACCTTCATACGGACATTTCCAAATTCTTTTTGTCCCATTCCCATGAGGCTGGTGACACGTTGTTAGTTTTTCACCCCAATTTTGGTTGTCTTGCTCGACCAAGCCTGTTTTATAATTTTCTCACGAGTTTGCATGTTCCAACCACATCTTCTCGAAGCAAAATAATTTTTTCCTTTTTTTTATTTTGTGACATGCCTTCTATCAATCTCACCCGAGTTACAAGTATTGGAGCATGATCGGATTGGATACATGGTAGGTGATAGACCCGTGTATTTGAGTGTTCATCCTACCAACACTTCGTAGCCACCGCTCTGTCTAATATTTCCCAAATGTTTGCTTCATAGCTTTGTCCATTTGACCATGTAAATGGGTAGCCAATGTACCCGAGATCGTGTAATCTATTATCAGTTAGTACTTGTTTGAAGTGATCCACATGTTGGAAGAATTTCGGCTTTCCACCCTGGTTTCCATGAATCCATAAAACTTCATTAAAATCCTCTCACGCACGACTAGGATGTGGTCGGGCCCGGATAAACTGCCGCATGAGATCCCAAGTCAACTTTCGATTTTTTGTTAGGCCATCCATAAACTCAGAAAAGAACCAATTTTTTCTAGTATCAATATTAAGAACTAGAAAGAAATATGGTGAGTGGAATAGGATAGCAAGGTAAGGTCATACGACTCATTCCACAAAACACATAAACCCCCTCTCTTATTCCTTGAATTTTCTTCACGATTCTTGAAAACGTCCATTATATACGAACTTTCAACAATTTAATTGAAAAAAGTGCAGCAATCTAATTCTATTTCCATAAAAAATCTATTTCGGGTTTCTCATCGGTTAGGAACTTCTTGAGGATGCAAATTTTCGCTTGGTTCCCATGCCCACGATAATTCAGCTTAGGATACTCATAGTGATCGGTGGGATTGGGGACCAGCCTCCGCCGTTGGCAAATTATCATTAGCACTTCCCAAATCCACCACTCGGGCCTTTTTGTTACCTCATCATCATTGTCAATTGTTGATTGGAGTTTCCTCTTTCTATCCGCATTTGAGTTGTCTTTTTCTACTCCATTAATCTGGGGGTTCGTCTCCGCATTGTAACTTTTCGTGAGTTTGATGGATTGGCTTGGGGGAGTTTTCGAAGAGTGTGGTGTAGTGTTATTTGAGTGGTTCGGTTCTAGGGGCTTTTCATTTATCACAGGTTGGGGGTTTTCGGTAAAAGGATTGGGAATATATTGGGTTTGGAGACTGTATCACATATAAGGTTATAGCTTATCACATTTGGTGATGGGGATTTTATCAGAGGGATTGAGACTGAAGGTTTTTCAGGGTGCGGTACAGTCTCCGGGTTTGGAACCGTAGTTTTGGGAGTGGTTTCTTTTGAGTTTGAGACTGGGGTAGTGTGTGGTGAATTTGTGATGGGATGGTCAGTGGGTAAAGGGCTAATATGAGGTTTGTCTGTAACAACAATCTAGTTAAGATTTTGGAGTAGGCCTGACAAGTTAGAATTCATCAGGGAGTTCTCTATGGTATCCTCAGTTTGGTTGGACTCTCCTAAGATTTTATCGTGATTCGTGTCTTGTGCATGGAAGAGTTTCCGTTGCACCACAAAACTACTATCATATTTCTCCCTCTCCACAATCACTGCATTCTTGTGAGGGGTTGCCCACATCCATTCGCCATATGGAATATGGAGTCCAGTACCACCGATATATCAACAATATCATCGGATTTGTCACGGCCCGTTTGGTATGACCCAAACATCCACACATATAGCAAAATAAGGGTAAATGCTCATATTTAACTGTAATTCAAACCGGATCTCGCCCTTAGATAACAATTTTGGTTCCGTCCTTTAAAGGTTTTTGAGATCAACACTTACCTTCATCCGAACTCTTTGTTAAAACCTTCTAAGGACATGTCATCTATTTCAAACAGATTGCTAAAACAATTTCCAATTTGTGAAGGATGCTTTGTTTCCTTACAACCATTGGAAGATTATATACTCTAATAAGAACATTTTTTCTATCAAAGGTCATATCGAAGGTTGTTTGTCACTATCCAATTTATTTAGAACCAAAGATATATTTTTATCATAGTGCGGTTCCTTGGATAGGATTCAATCAAGATCCCCAATGGTGAAATTGAAAGGAGAGCAGATTGGACTCTATCTTCTTTATTGTCATCCCCTTGACGAGTTCCATATCTTCTTCATAGTTTCAAGAAGTCCATAAGCATTAAACTTTTTACGTGTCCACACTTTTCCAATCAAGCATAGGGAAGATCGTTGTTGAACATCGTGAGATGACGTCCGAATAACAATCTGCTCTTCGTCATCATCGGCTATTACCTAGTTACCATTAGAATCTATTTCCATTAAAACCTAAGCAGAGATTTAACGAAAATAGAAAATACGTGAAACTAATAAAACCTTGACTCGAGAAAACCCTAACACTACGGGGAAAACACCACTACTTATCGATTTAAACAAAGAGAAAAGAAAAGGACAAGATAATGATCAGGTAAGAGAAATATGGAACAGGGATGAGAGATTGCTTTGAAGCCTAGACTAAATCCACCAAAAACATGAAATCAAATCCTAACTCTAGCGAGAAACCTAGGAAATTCGGAAGGAACTACAAGAAACCCTACGGGAGGGCCACCTTTTTAGGCACATGCATGCCTTAGCCCATGATCGTTGGGGTGTTGAATTAGATATAATGTAAGCATAATGAAGAAGAAATGTAAATGTGTGTATTCCAAAATTGATCTCAATGGAGTTGAGAGCCACTTATATATAAGAGTGTTGGACAGTTCTAACTTCTACTAACAACTTTGTAGGTGACTAACAAACTTTGAGCTAACTACTTGCTAACTACCATAGTAACAATCTAGAGTTGGAGTATACTCCAATAGCCTCTCCTCAAACCGGACGAGGTGGTGTGAGAGAAAACTTATTACACAAGATGTAAAATCTTCTAATATATAGAGGTTTGGTAAGAACATTAACAATTTGATCTTGGGTGGGAACATAGCGAACATTGATTTCACGACTCGAACCTTCTCTCTAATATAGTGAAAATCAATCTCTATATGTCTCATTCATGCATGAAAGAGAGGATTAGATGCCAGTGCTAGAACACTCTCATTATCACACCATAGGATTGAAGGTTGCGCAAGAGACATGCCTAACTCGAGAGAATAAAGAATACACACAAATATTATCGGTGCTAGTCGTAGCAAGAGATCTATATTCGAGATCCGGTCTTTGCTTTTAGCTACTACATTTTTCTTTTACGCTCACGAGGTAATCAAATTTTTCCCAAGAAAAATACAATATCAGAGGTGGACTTACGATCATCGAAAGAGCTAGCCAATTTGCGTCGAAAATCCCTACAAAACAAACTTACGAACAGGGGAGAAAAGAATTCCATGGTTAATAGAACCCTTGAGATAACGAAGCACCCTTTTTCAAGCACTCCAATGATTGATAGTTGGAGAATGTAAAAACTAAGACAACTTATTTACAACGAAACACACATTAGGCCTGGTCATAGAGAGATATTTCAATTCACCCACAGTACTTCGATAGAGAGAAGGTAAATCAAAAAGAGAACTATCTTGCAAGCAGAGTTTCTGACTAGGACAAATAAGGCAGGGACAAGACTTGCAGTCCAACAATTTGTTTTAACAAGTAAATCAGTAATGAACTTGGCTTGATTGATAAGAATTCCACCAGATTTAAGTTTATGAGCTTGAATGCCTAAGAAATAACTCACTTCTCCAAGATGTTTGAGAGGGAACTGCTTGTTAAGTTTGTGAATAACATCTGCAACCTGTTGAGCATTATCCCCTGGGATTAGGATACCATCAACATAAACTTGTACAAGAATAGTAGTGCCCTGATGATGAAAGAAGAAAAGAGAAGTATCTGATGTAGAATCTTGCAAGCCAAGAAAGAGAAGAAAGCCTTTTAGTTTATCAAACTAGGTTTTGGGAGCCTGTTTGAGGCCATACAAAGCTTTTGGCAATCTACACACATGACCAGGCTTCTGAGAATCTACAAAGCCCTCTGGTTGGATCATAAAACCGCTTGATGTAAATCCCCATTTAAAAATGCATTATTAATATCGACTTGCTCGATAAACCATCCTCTTGTGACTGGCAATGTGAACATAATCCTCACTATGATAGGTTTGATCACAGGACTAAATATGTCAAAGCAATCAATACCAGGAGTTTGTTGAAATCCTTTTTCAACAAATCGAGCTTTAAACCATTCAATAGCGCCATCAGGCTTATATTTAACTCTATAGACCCATTTGTACTGTAAGACATTCATATCCTTCTGATAAGGAACCAGCTCCCATGTCTTGTTGTTAACAAGAGCAGCAAATTCATTGTCCGTGGCTGATTTCCAATGAGGATTAGATAAAGTTTGACTTACAGTAGCAGGTTCCAATGAAGTAGAAAGAGCGGCAGAAAATGACTTTGGTTTGTATATCCCGTTTTTAGATCTAGTTATCATAGAATGAGCGGGCTGAGAGATGTGAGTGGGGTGAGAAGCAGAGGTAGGAACAAGAGAATTATTAGTGGCAGGGGAATTATGAGGAGGAGAAGAATGGGGAGTAGAACCTGGTATAGGATCTGTATTAATAGAAGGTGGGAGTATAGGTAGAAATGTAGGAGGTTGAGAATGAGGAGGGACTGAGGTAGCAGCAGGAAATAGAGAGGAGTAAGGGAATTCTGACTCATTGAAACACACTGTCCTAGTAATATATAAGCGACCATCTGCACTAAAACACTGATAGCCCTTATGAAATGAGCTATATCCAATAAAAACACATTTTGAGGTTTGGAATTGAAGCTTGTGATCTTTGATAAGGCGGATATACGAGAAACAGCACATCCAAAAGTTTTAAAAAAACTATAATCATGAACTTCTTTGAAAAGAAGGTGAAAGAGGGACGTGTGTTTTAACAGAGGTTTAGGGAGTCGATTTATAATATAAACGAAGTGGCAAATGTGCATGCCACAGAATTTAAGTGGAAGGCGAGCCTTGCAAGAAGACAAAGAGTCATTTCTATTATATGTTGATGTTCTTGTTCAGCTTTTTCATTTTGTTGATGAGTATAGGGACAAAGATGATGAAATTGAATGCCAAGGTTGGCAATAAATGGGGCTAAAGGTCTATATTCACCTCCCCAATCGACTGTACACATAGGATTTTAGTGTAAAACATTATCTCAATCATGGAATTAAATTGGATGAATACGAGAAAATACTTCACTTTTACTACATAAAGGATAGATTCCAAGTAAATCTAGTAAAGTCATCAATGAAATGAACATAGTATTTATAGCCATCAAATGAAGGTACAAAAGCTGGACCCCATACATCAATGTGAATGAGTTGAAATGGAGTAGAAGTTTTTGTAGGTAATGAAGGAAAATGCATACAATGAATCTTATCAGCTTTACAAGCATCACAAGAATGTTAAAGCATTGGAAGAAAAAGGTACATTTATTTGCTTGAGAACATGAGATAAAACTGAAGAACATGCATGACCCAGTCTTAAATGCCACAAATTGACATCAGCAGGAGAGTGAGCAAGGAAACAAGTGGAGACAACAGGGGACGTGGATTGATTTGGTGCAGAGGCTGGAAAATGACTTAGGTCGAGCTGCTTGAGTCCATTTTTAGGAGCTCCCTTCATCAAAGGTTGGAGGGTGATTTTGTCCTTCACAAGACAATAAGAGTCATGAAATTCAACCAAGACATTGTTATCTTTGGTGAACTGGAAAATGCTAAGCAAGTTTTTGTAAGTCAAGCGGCTACGATAATCTAGAGGGGGTGAATAGATTATCTCCATCTTTCGATTTCGCCCTCTTTTTATAACCAAATGCTCAAACACAATAATAAAGGTGCGGAATGTAAACAACACACGTCGATTTAAAGAGGTTCAACCCACCTAGGGCCTAATCCTCTACCACCCCAAAGATATCCAGGGATGGATTTCAAAAAGAAAAAGAATTTTATTAATTACCAAAATTAATACAAATTCAACTTACAACACCTTGAAGAGCACCACACTCTTCTTCAACACCACCTTTGAGATTACCACAATCTCTTCTTGAAGATTACCACAATCTCCAACGGCACCTTGTGAAGATTACCACAATCTTCAACCTTGAAGAATACCAAATTCTTCAACACCTCAATAAGAAGATCACCACAATCTTCTTGCACCTATCACCTAGATCATCCAAGTGTGTTCTTACCACAAGAACACTCACAAGGATATCTTGTGTTTGAATGATAACCAAAAATCAAGATTACAACTCAATAAGGATTGATACAATTTGAGTGCAAAGTGTAATCAAGAATAGCCTAGACCTCAAGGATGTGAAAGTGATAAGCTAGGCAAATTTACAACAAGAATAATGACAATGAAAGACCAAGTATATGCTTGAAGTGTATCTTGTTGTGTTGTATCTCAATTGTTGTATTGGTTGCTCCAAAACTTCCTCTATTTATAGGAGATGATTGATCAAGCATAGGCTCCTCTTGGGGATTGAAAATCTACAGAAAAATACAATTAAAATCAAGAATATAGCTGTTAGAAATCAATCCCACAATTTAAGGAAATGTGTTTGTCAAACGATCATATTTTTCTTTGTCAATGCACGATGCGACGGTCGCACGTAAATAAGAGAATTACGAACACTTTGAAAATTTCAACAAGGCGACCGGCCGACATAGGCTTCGACCGGTCGACCCTGCCTCAACCGGTCCACCTTAATGAAAAATCGAAGAAGATTTGTTCTGTTTCAAAACGAAAACATGCAGTGCCCGGTCGACCCTGGCGACCGTCGACCGACCGGTCGACGCCGAAGCGGCACATTTGGCCGACCTACTGTTTTTACTTTCGTCTCATTTTTCATTTTAAAAACATCTTCAGCACGGGTTGCCCTATAGGGCGACCACGGTCGACCACGAGACATAAATGTTGTCCAATTTTTGTCGAAAATAAAACTCAAGAAATACTCCGAAAATTTAGTAAAAACATTTTAAACCGATCGAGAGTATTTAGACAACATTTAGGAACCTTGTTTTAGGAGAAAAAATCCATTGACAAAAAATCATTAAAACCTATTTTAAATCATTTAGGAGTATTTGGAGAACCTTTAAAAACATTGTTTTGGTGATAAAGTAAAATCATCAAAATTAAGATAAAAACATGTATCAAAACAGTTTTTAGTAATGTCACGGACTCATAAAAATATTGTTGAGATTGAGAGAAAGAGAGGGATGTAAAGAAGAAACTAAACAATAACCAATGTGAGAGATAGAAGTTTGGAACCAAAAGTTTGGAACCATTACCTAAGGCAAGCTTATCGAACCATTCTAATCGAGCATTGACTCGCATTTTCCATATTTGCAATAATGTGATTTTTAGCCCCACTATCCATACACCAATATGCAAAGTGGAAGGTGAGTAGGAAATGAAAACTAAGATGTGCTTGGCCGATAGCGAGTAGCAACATTAGCCATAGGAACATTAGGCATAGTAGAGCCAGGAGGCATAGGAGAATCGGGAAATATATGGATGATTTGCAACTGGTTGAGTGAAACCAAAAGGTGAACCAAAGTACTTAGCAAAATGAGCTGATTGGAAGCAGAGTACTGAGGAAAATGAGCTTGAGAAGGAGCATAATCCAACCCGGGAATGAAGAATCAAACCTCTTGAAACATTTGGATGCCAAGTGATTTGTTTTACCACAAATCGACAATCAAACCTATTTGAAGAATTCGGCCAATTCCACGCCCTCTACCATGAAATCCTCCACGAAAACCACCATTAAAACCTTGCGGCATAGTTAAAGAAAAAATTGCAAACAGTGAACCAGCAGTAGTAGAAGAATTCATTTGAAGTAATCTCATTTCATGACACTGTAAAGAGAATTGTACTTTAGAGAGAGTTGAACTATCAATTCAAGACGTCAAATTTACCACTACACTTCCAAACTCGGGTCCTAAACCACCCAAAATATACAATGTTAATTCATCATTATTCATATTTTGCCCAGCAGCTTGTAGGTTATCAACAATACCATGCATTTTGAGTATAAATTCACCAATCCACATATCTCCTTTCTTCGTAGATTGAAGTTGAAATCTCAAATTCAGAAGACGAGCCTTAGATTGAGTGTGAAATAGATTGTTGAGTGTTTGCCATACCGAGCAGAGGTTAAGCATCGATTGAAAGGTCCCAAAGCATTGATTCTGTGAGAGAAGAAAGAAGCCGATGAACAAAAACTGATCTATGCACAACCATATCCGATAATCGGGATTGATAACACTTGAATCACCATTATCAACAAATTTGGAGGAACTTCTTGTGCGAAGAAAGTTCTCGAAGACATGAGCTTGTACGACAAAAAATACTTGAATTCACTAAAAACTATAATTATTACGATCAAGTTGGATCGTGATCGGATGAAGATCCGAAACGAAGAAAAAAAAGCCATGCCGGAAGAAAAAAATTGAATTACCTAGCTTTGATACCATGTTGAATTAGACATAATGTAAACATAATGAAGAAGAAATGTAAATGTGTGTATTCAAAAACTTAGTTCAATGGAGTTGAGAGCCGCTTATATACAATAGTGTTGGACGGTTCTAACTTCTACTAACAACTTTGTAATCGACTAACAAAATTTGAGCTAACTACCTACTAACTACCATAGTAACAATCTTGAATTAGCATATACTCCAATATGGGGTTCTGATTCCTAGAGAGATAGAAAACTCGATTTGTAATGTACTTCCATTTGCCCTTCGATACTTTTTTTGTTTATAAAAGGAGCCATTATTGCCTTGTTTTTTAATATTTTACTTATTTAGGTAATGGTGGTAGCAACACTTTAACCTTAAGGTTTTACTTCAACGGTTCTAATGCTCTAGTCATGCATAAATTAGTTAAGACAAGTTATGCACAAGTAAAATCACAACATATAACATACACTGAAATTCTCTATTTCAATTTATTTCATCTCATATATCAAGTATCATCAATCATCAATGTACACTTAGCGTAAAAACTTGAAATACAGGAGAAAATAAAATTTTAAATAGAAGATCGAACCGAAAAAGATAAAGGTCCATATCTTCATTGAGGGGATTAAGACTTCTATTAATTGACAAATAGAATCCGTGATATATAAACTAGGGAAATGGTCATGAATGGCCTATTTTTAAGCTTCATTTTCAATTCTAGCCCAACTTATTCAAAAAGATCAATTTTAGCCCTCTCTTATGTTATAACCCCAAAATACCCCTTATACAAGATTGAAGGCAAACTAACGGTTTTTCAGGGTTTTAAAGGTCTGTAAAAAATGGTATCGAGCCTAGGTTTATTAAGAACTTTTAATTAAATTTATTATATTTATGTAATTAACAATTGGTGAGGAGAATTTCTCCAAGAATATGGATCGGACAATTGTCCAAGATGTTCACCGTATAGGACATATCGTCAAATTTTGATGATGGATGCACAAGAACACTAAGATAAGATAGCATATTGGAACAACCAATATGTTGAAAAGGAAATTGCAGGAGCCAGAGGGAAACCTTGAGACACTGCGAAAGACAAGAGGCATATTATCTCGAGTTTCTTTTACGGTAAACAGATATTATATGTTGATCTCGATGAACCAAGCAGGAAGCGATCCATGAAAATGCCCATCAAAATCATGATTCCTAATGGAGTACCATAATGAAACGAGATACTTAGGACACATCTAAGATCTCAAAAGATATTAGAGAAGTCAAAAGAGGAGTGCGAGAATTATGCCAACCGCCATATTTATCTACCAATACAAGTTCATAAGATCCAAAACCGGATGGAGACGATGGTGAAATATCGAAGAAAACTCTTGAAATCATTCATGATATTGAAACGAGTCAAGAATCGGAGGATGGACCAAGTTCATCGAAGGAAATAAACGTATTGATTTTTGAATAGTACCATATTTACACCAAAAAGGGAAACCAACCGAAGTTATATGAAAAATGACAGATGATGAAAAGATTATCGCTATCATCAAGGGAAAATCCGTCACAAACTAAAGGTGGTGGATATGGAGTAGATAAATCTTAAAGATCTACATGACCTTGCGAATCCTTCGCGGGATTAGGAATTGTAGATTTAAAGATGAACGCAGGAGATGGATCGCTTTGGTTACTCTTGACCAACATGGAAGACCAACTCCACCACCACCAAAGAAATCCCAACGTTGAAGAAAGTTTGGGCTCAAATCCTGGATACCAGGATGAAGAACGCCTCACATTGGAGATTTTACTACAAGGAGATATCCTATTATAGGAACTCGACAATCCAAAAGGCCAAATTTATATAACACACCTTATGGAAGATCGCAGCTCGATCCCATACGTCCATATGGATTGATGCTAAACTGGATATCCCGATTTTAAAAATTGGGAAGTCCTTATTGATAAATGGGCAGCAGCTATGAGGATTGAAGCAGGTACCCTCGATCTTACGAAGGAAGGATTCATCTTACTCCTTGAGATGAGTCTTGAAGGATCTGTAAAGATTGCATGGGATATGACCGAAGTAAATATAAAAAGCACGGTCACAGCTGGAGAATCATTGAAAGGAATTGTCGATAATATGGCCAAATTATTCAAAATTCATTTTATCGGCACATGCTATTTTGAGGGATTAGAAGAAGAAAAAAGAAAAAGATACAAACAGGCCCTCTACTGCCTCGAGTTACATGATATTTGTCATATTGACGAATATATCATGTTGTTCACCGAGTACCGGTGGGAGACAAAGAAGTTTCACTGACTATTCTTTGCGAAGATTCCAAGTCCTTGAGAGAAATGCTTATCGAGAGAATACAAGAGTGCATCGATTTGGATACGGTGGCGAGGAAGAATGTCATTTCGAAGACCAAGTTATCGAGAATGGTGCCATCAAAAAAGACTATACAGAATTACAAGATATTACGAGGAATTAACAAAGTAGTTCCTCTATGTTGCGTAGACGATGATATCCCAATAGTTGTGGGAGGTCAACCACGACGGCATAAAAAGAAGAAGGAGAGAAGCCATCCATACGCCGGGAAGCAAAAAAAAAGAAGTAGGTCTTCGTGGAGACCTAGAAGGTTTTGGTCAAAACAGAAGGCCGAAGTTACAAATCGGGGCAAAGACCCCGGACTGGCGAGGAGTAGAGCCTCTTCATCGAGGTTCAAATCAAGGAAGTGCCAGTAGGACCCAAGGAAGAAGAACTTTCAGGACGAGCTCCTACTAGAGCTAATGAAAGTTTCAATGATTGTAATTATTGGACATGCGGAGCAAGAGGGCATATCTCAACTGATTGCCCAGACAATCAAAAACGAGAAGTCAGACAGTTCGGAGCTATACCAGAAATCGAAGAAGTTGTCTACTATCAAGATCTTATACAGGTGTATCAATTTGAGGATATACCCTCAGATGAAAGCATCTATGAAGAAGAAATCTATTCGAGGATGGAAGTGAATTTAGTTTAGAATCGAGTGAAGAAGAAATTTTGCAAAGAAACGGTTAGGGAGGATATGTCCGGATTCCTCTCTCACACTAAGGTTTCTCATAAAACTCCTATGAGAATTATGAAGGAAGATCCAAAGCTTCAAATCTATGATGGTTTTACAATTGGAGCGATGGAAAAGGCTTTGGATAAGATTGGGTTTCGTAATAGAAAACACCAAATTATCTGGGGTAACAACCGGAGAATTTGCCATTCGATGGAATTTACTAGTAACGATCGAGATGCAGTTGGTCCCTTATCGAGAAGTTTAGGAGATCAAAAGAGTCAAAAGAGAAGTTGCAATACACTCTCATGGATTCATATCGAGCCATAAGAGTTATTATTAAGGCAACATTCAAAGAAGGAATAGATTCGCCACTCAATATAGCTATCTTTGACAAGCGAATCTCAAACCTCAAGGATTCATGCCTTGGAGCGATTCTGAGAGGAAATTTGTATGCGGGGAAAATTGGCATGTAATGTCTATTCTAAAATTGCATACAATCACGGAAGATCGAGATTTCAATAGAGCGCCGAACCTTCATCAAGATTTCAAAAAGACAGATTTGATGAAAGAAGGAAACAGGCCTTATTCGATCACTCTCTTTCGAATACACATCATTCAAGTATTCTTAAGAAAGGAATTTATTGAAGTCCCAATAATCTTTGAGGACTTTGCGGGGTAGTTCTACAGAACTTATTGAGTCTCCAACGATAAAGGAGATCGACATGCTAATTCAAGATCAACCGAGTCTTCAACAAAAGTCGAAGTCTTAGAGTTGAGCCAAGGAAGATGTCTTTCCAACATGACAGAATGATAAGTAGCAACCGTTGGAAAAAAAAAAAAAAAAAAAGACCGAGAATAGTTCTGCGTATTCCGTATATTTTCAAAACACAAGGAGAGCTGAAATACCTAGAAGTATGGAGAGAAGTTGAAGTAATATTTGACATCACTCAAAAAGATAATATTTTTCCTTGTAATGTTCTATATTATTTCCAACAACCTATAGTTGCAAGGTATCAAGGAAGCTTTGAAGATAGGAGAAATTGAGTGACTATCACAGAGTAGTGGGGAAAATCCTAGAGCAATTAATCTTGGGTATTGAATTTCTTGAGGATCATAAACCTTGGGAAAGATTACAAGAAGGAATGGAGTTCATAGTGGTTGATAAAAGATACAGAATCAGATGACCACTAGCCCATTCTCCATATACATTGCTATCGGAATGTTATATGCTGAATAAAGGCCGAGTATTTCGCCGCCTATATTGATTCAAAGTCGGAATATGTCGCAAAGCTGGATGTTTTTCCTAAGGGAATTGGAGAAGATTTACCAGCTATTGCAGGAAGAGATTTCTCTAAAAGAATTCTTATTCTTAACAGAGGAATTAAAGAAGAAATCATGATCGGAGGCGCGGGTAGTACCCCATGGTACAAAATAAAGATGCCACCAATCTATTTCCACGATACAGGAGTAGATGTTTTGCTAGGAAACAATTTCCTTCAAACATTTAAGAGATTCACACAGGAGATTGAGACAAGAAGACTTATTTTCACAACATTATGTGATCATAAGATTATTGTCCGTGAGATCATGGGAAGCATTTTCTGAGAAAAATGCCTATTAATTTTCACAAAAAGCGTGGTGATGATGCCAAACATCGAAATCCAAAAATGATGGATAAAATAAGATTTGGTGATGTCTTATTATCCTTTTGACAATATGGTTGAAGCAAAAAGATACAAAACAATGGGATAATAACTTGTATTCGTTCAGATTACAGGAGAAGAACGAGTACCTCCAGAGGCAATTGTAGAATTGATGATGAGCCCAAAGAAGAATCAGTAAGTCAATGCTACGATAATCTAGAGGGGGTGAATAGATTATCTCCATCTTTCGATTTAGCCCTCTTTTTACAACCGAAAGCTCAAACACAATAATAAAGGTGCGGAATGTAAACAACACACGTCGATTTAAAGAGGTTCAACCCACTTAGGGCCTAATCCTCTACCACCCCAAAGATATCGGGATGGATTTCAAAAAGAAAAAGAATTTTATTAATTACCAAAATTAATACAAATTCAACTTACAACACCTTGAAGAGCACCACACTCTTCTTCAACACCACCTTTGAGATTACCACAATCTCTTCTTGAAGATTACCACAATCTTCAACGGCACCTTGTGAAGATTACCACAATCTTCAACCTTGAAGAATACCAAATTCTTCAACACCTCAATAAGAAGATCACCACAATCTTCTTGCACCTATCACCTAGATCATCCAAGTGTGTTCTTACCACAAGAACACTCACCAGGATATCTTGTGTTTGAATGATAACCAAAAATCAAGATTACAACTCAATAATGAATAATACAATTTGAGTGCAAAGTGTAATCAAGAATAGCCTAGACCTCAAGGATGTGAAAGTGATAAGCTAGGCAAATTTACAACAAGAATAATAACAATGAAAGACAAAGTATTTGCTTGAAGTATATCTTGTTGTGTTGTATCTCAATTGTTGTTTTGGTTGCTCCAAAACTTCCTCTATTTATAGGAGATGATTGATCAAGCATAGGCTCCTCTTGGTGATTGAAAATCTACTGAGAAAAATACAATTAAAATCAAGAATATAGTGTTAGAAATCAATCCCACAATTTAAGGAAATGTGTCTGTTTGTCAAACGGTCATATTTTTTTGTCAATGCATAGAGCGACCGTCGCATTAAATAAGAGAATTGAAGAATACTTTGGAAATTACAACAGCAGGCGCCGGTCGACATAGGCCGCGACCGGTCGACCCCTGTCTCAACCGGTCCCCTAACTCAAAAATGCAAGGTTTGAAGTTCGCTTTCAACGCCAACTTGCGAGTACTTTGGCCGACCCTGGGCGGCGAGTCGGCCGATCGGATCGGCCGACGCCAGTATGCATCGGGTCGACTGCCGATTTTCCTTCCATCTCATTTTTGTTTCAAAAATCATCTTCGTGCACGGGTTGCCCTATGCATGCACGGTCGACCACGCAGAGAGTAAATGTTGTCCAATTTTTATCCAAAATAAAACTCAAGAAATACTCAGAAAAATTAGTAAAAACATTTTAAACCAATCGGGAGTATTTAGACAACATTTAGAAATCTTGTTTAGGAGTAAAAGCCCATTGACATAAAATCATTAAAAGTGTTGTCCATTATTATCAAAAATAAACTTGAGGAAATACTCAGGAAAATATTAAAGCCATTTTAATCATTTAGTAGTATTTGGACAACCTTTAAAAACATTGTTTTGGTGACAAAATAAAATCATCAAAATTAAGATAAAAACATGTATCAAACAATCTCCCCCTTTTTGATGATTACAAACCAAAACAATTTTTACATAAACTAAGAGAGCAATTTTAGAAATGATTTTCCGGAAAAACATTTGACCGTTTGGAAGCAACCAAAATTTCCAAAAAAATTAAAGCAACCAAGTAGGGAGTAAATATTTTCAATAATAAGCACAAGCTCCCCCTATCAACAAGCATATCAAGAATAATGTAAAAGCAATTTTCCATAAGCTAAAAGCTTTAGCTTTTACAATTTGTTCAAGAGCTTATAAGCTCCCCCTGTCACAAAACATCATTAAACAATTATATAAGTCCATCAAACAACAATTGGACTAAAGAATCACAACTTATGGCTTTTATGAGCCATAGCTTATAGCTTTTATGACAAGCTTTTATTAGCTTCTATGAGCTAATGAGCCAATATCTTGTTTCTCCCCTTTGGAATCATCAAAAGAATGTTAGGATGATAAAAACATCATACAAATATATCAAAGCAAGAACCGAGACGGTTTATCAACCATCGAGCAATTTAGACTTAAAGTCCAAGAAAAATGGGAGAATTGTAACATACGAGATCCATAAGCTCATTAGTAAGCTAAAAACATGATTTCAAAAAGATTTTAAGACATTTTGAGGCAAGAGAATCATGTAGAAGTTGAAAGTTTCATTGCGATATTTCAACGAACACCTTTTGTGCGTGAACAATAAAAGAGGTTGTATATAGTCCTTGTAAAAGTTTCAAGCCAAAAATTTTCATAACATCATCAATCAACCTCATTCCAAAGCTCAATAAGATCATATGCAACATATGCAACATTTGTTCATCAAATAAGAGGCTCAACAAAGAGATTCTCAAGGGTTCAACCCAATTGAGACAAGCTAAGAAGGATCAAGGCATTACAAATGCCAAAAAATTAGAGCATCCATCAAATAATACAAGTCATGCCTTAAACAATATATTTATGATATATCAAATGTCCCAACATATCCAACTAAGCATAATGATCAAAGCATTAAAAGAAGCACTTTTACCATCAAGTACTTCATACCAATTATCAAACAATATGCTAAATTAGAGTATTTTTACCATCAAATACTCCACCAATACCATGATCATCCACAAGTCATTATCAACTTGTAATTTTCACCCTTTCAATAAGACAAGCAAATTTTATTAGTACGAGAGAGTTTTACAAAAGTTTATAAAAATACAAAGCAACGAAATGCTAGAAAGTAAAGGGGTGGGGACATCATTCCTCATCCGAGGAGAAGCAAGATCCGGGAATAAAATCCTTGATAAATTTCTTCAACTTGCCGATAGACTTTTGCATTTTGGAGGTCTTTTGCTCCAAAGCCTCATACCTCGCCTCATGAAAAGCCCTCATCTCATCAAATTCGGCTTGAGTATACCTCCTAGGCGGTTGAGCACCAGATTACCCTCCTCCGGATTGCTCGGTTCGCCCTCTTCCGCCAATCTTGCAGCCTCGGCGTCATCAAAGAAGTCATTAGGATCGGGGACTCTTGACCTCTTCCTCTAGCCATTTTAGTTGGTCGGATGTCCATATTCTTGCGCATCGTGACCATTTGGGAGATGTTATCAATGTCGAAGTCATTTTGAAATACCTACGAGTTACACTCCGAACGAAGGTAGTCCCGATTGAATAAGAAGTTTACAAATCCAATTTCCCATAACCAACTTCTTATTACCTTGAGTGATGGACTCTATTAGACATTGAATAAGTATGGCACCAAAGTTAAGTGGTTCCCTTCTAGCAATCTTATAAGTCAAAAAGTAATCCATGTTGCTAGGCATCTTTCCCGACTTACCACAAATGCAATATGAGACAATGACCGACAAAATATGATGCTCAAGTGTCATTGCCAACAAGGAATACTTTGGCCATACTCCCAAATACGTCTTTAACTTCTTTCATCGACACCCCCAACATTTCATCATTCCAAGTCCCACAAGAGAAATAATCCCAACCACCTTCTCTAACATGTAAGAGCCGGCAAATATCATTGGGAGTCCATCTAAAATGACGAATTAATGGCAATCGGCTTCCTTTCATTATCATATTGCACCCACATATTAGCATAAAAATGTTGGATAATATCATCATCATACAAAACATAAGCATGCTCCCATAGATACATCCAACCTTGCTCCTCAAAAAATCCTCTAATAGTAGGATACTCATTTGTAAATGAACTAAAACGACACATTTTAGTCCGAGCAATAGATTTTCCTCCCATTCCCGAATCCTCATAATACCATTCCGCATACTTATTGATGAAATTAAGAACATTGTGGGAATTAGGAGCTTGAGTAACAAAAAGATTTTTACCTTTCGCCCAACGGCAATTTTGGAGCGAAATTGTTCGCGGAGCTCGGTAATTTGGGCCCGAGAGAGAATGGGATTTTGAACATCATCACCTTCTTGAGCTACGTTTCTCTGGGCAGCTCGGATATCCCTTTGTTCGGCTTCTTCTTGCCGATTTCTCGACGAACCCTCTCCGCCCCTTCTACGCTTGGAGATGGGATTTCGACCGGTGGAATTCTTTGGGGGAGCCATATATGTAAGATTCTTGTGAAAATAAGAAGATTAGCAACAAGAATCGTGAAAAATGATGAAGAATTGAGGATTTAAGAAGAAAGGGGAAATCTCATTTGTTGGTAAGGGTTTGAAGAATTTTTTCAATGTTATAAAATAAAAAGTAACGTATTTAAGTTGAGAAATTGCTCGGCGGCCGGCCGAGGTAGGGTGCGATCGGGTCGAAGTGCGGCGGCCGTCGCCGCTGCCTGACTATGACCAAATCGATGCTTTTTTCATTCTTCAGTTTTTCAAAAATTCGATTTTCCACCCCAAAAGGTATAAAACTTTGCAAAAGATAATTTTGGATCAAGTCCAACAAATACGGGTTACGGAAAACATATATTCGAGAAAATCAAGACTTAACAAGTAGTGCCCTTTTAAGAGAATATTTGCAAAATCATTTAGGGGCACTTAGGGGTTAAAGTGAAATATTTTGAAAGATATGTGCATAAGTATAATATCGAGTTCTAAGAAAAATACGAGTAAACGTGCCTCGATAGTTTAAGAAACTTGACGACGAAATAGCCAATGAAAATGAGATATATATCCTACACAATTCTTAAACAAAATTTGCACAAAAGCACGAGTGTAGGCAAGTAATAGGAGACATCAAGAAAAATGCTTATGCTTATGACAATACATAGAAGATAATAAACCACATAGGACTAATAAAATGCACAAGAGTTTTAGAAATATCATGCAAGGTCTTCTTTTAAACATTTTGAAACTCACAAATATATTAAAGACCTAAAATAATTACATGAAAACTCATTTTGCAATTAAGACATAAATAAAAACATGCATATAATTAAGATAAAATGCATATATAAATGGGGAGATACGGTTTACCAATTACGTCGTTTCCATGGGTTGCGCCTTTCCCATTGTTGATGATATCTTCCTTTTGAGGAGTCACTTTGTTGATGATGACTTCTTTGATTACTCCATTTCCAAGGTTTGTTACCTTCCCTTTGTTGATAGTCTCTTCTTCTTTGAAAATCATCTTGTTGATGATGTCTTTGCCATTTCCAAGGATTGTGTACTTCCCATTTTTCATTATATCTTCTTCTTGAAATTGGCTTTTTCGAAAATAGTTTCTCCTTCTTTGATCAAATAAAACGGTCATTTGATGTCTTCTTGGCGGTATAAATTTTCTTCGATCATTATTTCACGGGTACCTAATATGACATTGTTTTGTGGTACCCTTATGTGTTTGGGTCCTTTGGGATTAGTCTTGAGACTTTTAGGTCTCCAACAATAATTAGAGCTATTTCTAGCCCGACAAGTATTTACCGTATGACCCTTTTTACCGCAATAAAAGCATGTAATAATTCTAGGAGCATAATGACCATCGTGCTTAGAGACTTTATTCCTTTTCATGTGGTTGACACTCTTAGGCTTATGATCAAGTTCTAGTTTCAATTATCACAACAATCAACAATATTGGTCATTCTATTAGTACTCAAGTTAGATTTTAATAAATCCTTTTCATGCAATCAATATTTTCAACAAGAGTACTTTTTTCTTTTTCAAGGTTTCTTACCTTATCAAGTGTGGTGGTGTGAGCACATGATAGTGATTCATAGGAAGTAAATAGACTATCCTTATCATTTTTCAAAATATTGAATTCCTTTTTCAAATTTTTGTATTTAACAAGTAAGCTTTGGAATTCATTTTGAAGTTCATCATAATCATTTTGCAAATCACTATAATCATTTTGAATGACAATATCATAAGAAGTAGAGGGTTTAAGACATACCTCGTTTTCTTCATTGATGCCCATAAAACAATATTCAACTTCTTCATAATTGGAAGTTGTAGGAGGTTTGTTCCTTAGATTTGAACTTGTATCCCTTTGAGAAGTAGATGCTTTTGTTTGACTCCTTTCATTTGCAAAAACTCCATAGATGGCTTCTAATTTTTGCCATACTTCATGTGCCGATTTTATTCCTACAATATGTTCATATTCCAAATTAGTAAATGAACAATACAAAATATTGACAGCTTTACCGTTTAAGGAGATGATTTTCTTCTCTTCATTATTGAGCTTTTTGAAGCCTTTTGAGGTGTGTGGTGTATCTTTCATCGGAATGGATTCTCCGTTTATGACGGTGTTCCAAATGTCGAACCCGCAACCTTGTGAGTAGCATTCCATTCTTTCTTTCCAAAAAATAAAATTTTTGGGATCAAATAGTGGTGGCTTGGTGGTGGAGGTGCGGAAAGATGAGCTTCGTTCAGAGCCGACGATCGTTTCTCTTCACTCGCGATGTGAAACGAGCTTGCCAAATAGTTTGGCTCTCATACCACTTGTAAGTCCAAGTGGCTACGATAATCTAGAGGGGGTGAATAGATTATCTCCATCTTTTCGATTTAGCCTCTTTTTACAACCGAAAGCTCAAACACAATAATAAAGGTGCGGAATGTAAACAACACACGTCGATTTAAAGAGGTTCAACCCACCTAGGGCCTAATCCTCTATCACCCCAAAGATTATCCGGGATGGATTTCAAAAAAGAAAAAAATTTTATTAATTACCAAAATTAATACAAATTCAACTTACAACACCTTGAAGAGCACCACACTCTTCTTCAACACCACCTTTGAGATTACCACAATCTCTTCTTGAAGATTACCACAATCTTCAACGGCACCTTGTGAAGATTACCACAATCTTCAACCTTGAAGAATACCAAATTCTTCAACACCTCAATAAGAAGATCACCACAATCTTCTTGCACCTATCACCTAGATCATCCAAGTGTGTTCTTACCACAAGAACACTCACAAGGATATCTCGTGTTTGAATGATAACCAAAAATCAAGATTACAACTCAATAATGAATAATAAAATTTGAGTGCAAAGTGTAATCAAGAATAGCCTAGACCTCAAGGATGTGAAAGTGATAAGCTAGGCAAATTTACAACAAGAATAATAACAATGAAAGACCAAGTATTTGCTTGAAGTATATCTTGTTGTGTTGTATCTCAATTGTTGTTTTGGTTGCTCCAAAACTTCCTCTATTTATAGGAGATGATTGATCAAGCATAGGCTCCTCTTGGGGATTGAAAATCTACAGAAAAATACAATTAAAATCAAGAATATAGCTGTTAGAAATCAATCCCACAATTTAAGGAAATGTGTAATCTGTTTGTCAAACGGTCATATTTTTGATGTCAAATGCAGGCGACGGTCGCACATAAATAAGAGAATTGAAGAATATTTTGGAAATTACAACAGGGCACCGGTCGACATAGGGCTGCGACACTGGGCCGACCCCTGTCTCAACGGGTCCCCCTAACTCAAAATGTAAGGTTTGAAGTTCTGTTTCAATGCCAACTTGCAGTACGGTCGACCCCGGCGGCCACGGCCGACTTGCCTCGATTTTCCTTCCGTCTCATTTTCTGTTTCAAAAATCATCTTCAGCACGGGTTGCCTATGTATTTTTACCTGGTCGACCATGAGACAGTAAATGTTGTCCAATTTTTGTCGAAAATAAAACTCAAGAAATACTCCGAAAAATTAGTAAAAACTTTTAAACCAATCGGGAGTATTTAGACAACATTTAGAAATCTTGTTTAGGAGTAAAAGCCCATTGACATAAAATCATTAAAAGTGTTGTCCATTATTATCAAAAATTAACTTGAGGAAATACTCAGGAAAATATTAAAGCCATTTTAAATCATTTAGGAGTATTTGGACAACCTTTAAAAACATTGTTTTGGTGACAAAATAAAATTATAAAAATTAAGATAAAAACATGTATCAAACAGAATCCACAAGAGTGATGTTATCATAGAAGAACAAATATCACTCGAGGATATCAAGAAGAAGATCCAAAGGAATTATAATGAAAATCCTTTGGCATGGTGGGATAAGAACGAGCTCAAAGCTTCCTTAAGAGTTAAACCAGGAAAGGAGCACGAGTTCGTGAGATTCAAACCAATCCTTATGAATCGGGAGGATCGTGAGGATATGCGGATGATACTTAAGGAACATTTTGACCTTAAGTTGATTTCACTTGGAGTTTCTCCATACAGCAGTCCAGGATTCTTAGTAAGAAACCATGGAGAAATCAAAAAGAGGAAAGCCAAGACTTGTTATTAATTACAAGGGGATTAATAACATTTTGGAGTTCAATGGATACTATATCCCAAGCAGAGAACATTTGGTGAATCGTATCAAAGGTGCCAAGATATTCTCAAAGTTCGATTGCAAGTCCGGATTTTTGCATTAAGATGGATGAAGAAAGTAAGAAGTTCACGACTTTCTCCACACCACAAGGACATTATTTTTGGAACGTGATGCCTATGGGATTGGCTAACGCACCCCAAATATATCGAGAGGAAGATGGATAATCTCTTCAAGGATTATTTCGTTTCATGTTCGTGTATATTGATGACATCATTATTGCATCAAAGAACATGAAGGAGCATCTCAAATACTTGGAAATATTTTCAGATGTTTGTCACAAGGAAGGATTAGTGCTTTTAAAAGAAGGCGAAGAATTGCTACAGACAGATTGAATTCCTTGGAATTGAAATTGATGAACTGGAATCATCCTACAAAGCCATATTGTAGAAAAATACAAGGATTTCGGATCGTTTGAAAGACAAGAAGCGACTTGAGTTTTCTTGGAGTTGTTAATTTTGTTGGAATGTTCATAAACAATCTAGCACATTACAAGAAGGTGTTTATCTCATTGATCAAAAAAGATGCCATATTCAAATGGGAAGATGAACATCAAGAAGGAATAAAAATGACTTAAAGAAGTTTGTAAAAAGCTTCCAAAACTTGCAATTCCACAGGATGAAGATGAACTGGTTCTATATACGGATGCCATGATTATTTGTGGGCGGCAGTTCTTACAAAAGACACACCAAAAGAGAAGTGCCATGCGAGATATTACAAACGATGTTTTTATAGACAAAGTGAAGCATATTGATGGCATATAAACAAGAAAGAATTCTTTGCGATGTAAAGACTTTCAAAAATGGCCTTTATTTTTCTTGGCTAAAAAGTTTATTTTAAAATTTATAATTCAAGTGTTAAGGCTTTTCCGAAAAATAAAATTGTATCAAAACCAGAAAAGGTTAGAATACTTAGATGGCAAGTTGAATGCCAATATTATGATTATGATATTGTCATTATAAAATCTCATAAAAATGTTCTTTGATTTTCTAACAAGAGATAGAGGAATTGAAGTTCGATTCCATCCTCACAACCTCAAGACATCTTGGAGACCCGCCTTGAAATGCTACTCCAAGAATTCGATACCCTGGTCATTAATGTTGATTTGGCCGGAAATTACTGAGAGGAATGATCGGGACAAAGTAATCGATCGAATACGAGCATGTGTCCTGTCTCACTCTCGATTGAGAACGACATTTCGGGGCCACTCCTCCGGGACGCTAATAAGCAAAAGGAGTGTTTCGAGCATGGGGCTCCCAAACCCGTAGCGAGAGAATACAAGTACCTCTAGCACAGTCCTAAGTCGGCGTAAATGTTGGCCCAAGGAAAAGATGATACTTGAGTCAAATCCCAGTGTTTTGCATGTTTTTGTGTGTGTTTTATGTGATCATTTATACATATTTTAGTGTGTTTTATTTGCATTTGCATGTTTTAGTGTTATGTTGTGTTATTTTATTGATTGTTTAGGTTTTGGTGGAAAAAACAAGTTTTGGAGCAAAAAAGGTCAAAAATAAATCATTTCGCGCAATTGCGGCAATCGTTGTATTTTGGACGTAACGTTCACATACAAAGTCCAATTGACATGATTCATATACCATTCAAAGCTAAGACAAAGTTATACAATGTCTATATCTGTTACAAAATGCAAATGAAGACGTTTGGATGGGTTACAATCATGTGCAAGTCGAAATAATATGTCAAAATCTTAGAAATAACACGTCTTGGTAATTTGGCCATAACTCTCTCTAGAAAATTGATATTGAGATGATTCAAGTGGCTATGGAAAGCTAAGAGATAGAAATACAATTCATAAGAAGACATCAAGACGAAATTCGAATTCTTAGGGTTCGCGCGGGCGCGCGCATCATAAAACAATGAACAGTGGACAGCGGCGCAGCGCGGGCGCACGGTTTGGCGTGTCGATGGTCGCATGCCGTGACGTCTTTGAACACAAAATTTCTGATTTTTTTCGGATTTTTGGCTCTTCCACCTTGTTTAGGACTCTAGGCTTATAAATAAGACTTGGGGAGCCCCTATTTTCGACACACCTTCATTCATAACACTTCTAGACTTTAGTTTTTGGTATTTTTCTCTTGCTTTTCATCATTGGGATTGCTTGGATTCTTCCGCTTGAAGTTATTTTGCTTCTTAATCAAAGAGTAAGATTTCTTCATCTCTTTTGTCCGATTTCAATTGTTGGGTGATTATTATTGTTGCATGATTATATTTATGATTGTTTTCTTTCCTTCAATTGAGATTATGATCCATCCCCAAGCATGAACTAATTTCTTTGTTCTAGGATTAGGATGATTTGATTCAAACAACAAGCATGAGTATTGATTAATTGATCAACTTTCCGAATAAATTGTTTTACTTGTGGACTAAATTTATTTAGGGAGTTAGATATGAATCGAAATGTATTATCTAACCTAGGTTTAATGAAAATAGCAAATTATGTTGGGATAGCCCTATTTCGTGAATACGAGAGCTATCAGGATCTAGACCTATTCTTTACATGATTGTTATATTTGTTAACCGCATGATCAATTAATGATATTCTCGCTTTGCGATTTGATGAGATGAATCCGTAATCCTAGACTTTCTTCCATATTTTTTTCTCCAAGTTTATTCGTGCTTAGTTTTAATTCATCTTTTTAATTGTTTTCTTTTAGTTTATTTAAAACCAACAAAACGGTTAGAGTGTTTAGGTTTTATTTTCTGTCTATTGTGTTGCATAATAATTATTTGCGGCTAAGTCTTCATTGAGAGACGATTTGTGGTTAACTTGCTACCCTATATTTTTTTGTTTATTTTTTGTTTAGGACTCTTTTTGTTTCTTTTGATTTTTACTTTATTCCATTGGTGCGTTTGATTTGTTTTTTTGTGTTGTTTGTGCAAGGACGTAGGAATCTCAACTGAGCTTGCACTGTCATAGACGACATTCACCATGTTTCGAGACGTATAAGTAACGAGGGGGATGATTCTTCGGTTAAGCAAGAAGAATTATCGGATCACATTCCGTAAGAAGAACAAACAGGACGACCCGACCCAAAGAATGGGTGATAATCAAAATGGAAACAACACGGAGGAACGCCACCTTCGATGCGTGTGTTTGCGCGCCGATCATCAATATCATGCGACCTCTTGCATCACATTGGGACAAGCAAAAGACAGAACTACGAGCTCAAAACCATACACTTTAATCGCCTACCGTCATTCTATGGGATGCCCAATGAAGATCCTCTTAACTTCATTCGGGAATTCTATTCATCATTCAAAGTTTTCTCCGCAAGGTTTGGATGAAGATCACCAGATGCTTGTTTTCCTTACACTCGAAGGACTGTGCGAAAACTTGGCTTATGTCTCTACCTCCTAACTTTCTCACCGATTGGGAGACGGTGTACAATAATTTCATGGGCGGTACTACTCCCATCAGAAAACTTCAGATCTGCGAGGTAAGATAGCTACTTTTAGTCAAATGTAAGGTGAGCCTTTTCATGAGGTCCGGGATCGCTTAAGGATTTCTGATTAAATGCCCACATCATCACTACACATTGGAATTGTTAAACCAATTTTTCTATGATGGATTATCGCATAATTATCAATATATGGTCGACAATGCCATTGGGGGTGACATGGGTGTACATACGGCCCAGAAATCTATGATATTTTAGAGATGATCGGCGATAACTCACAACAAAAAAAGTGCGGAGGTAAACGGGTTGTCATGAATGAAGTAGCCCCTAGCTACGATGTGACAAAACAATTGGATGAGTTGACTAAGCAAGTACAATTGTTGGCTACGAGGGGGCATCCACATGTTCCCCCTTACGCCAAATCTTGCGGAATTTGTGGCGAATTTGGTCATGGGGCCAACGTTTGTAATGTTATCTCTCGGATGTATAATTCAAGTTAGCGGAACCATCAACGAACTTTATTGGGGAATTCACAAAATCCCTCTCAAATCTATCCGAGACCACCGCAACCACAAGGCCAGCCAATCAACCATCCAATGGCCCCATCTCGTTGAAGAAAGCTTGAATTCCTTTATTCAGTCTACCAACAAACACAAAGAAGGTAACAATAGGCGATTTGAATCTATGGAAGCTTCTTTCAAGCGTCTTGAGACTCAAGTTGGTCAATTGGTGACTCAAGTTGGTGAGATAGTTCGACATGTCTTCAATAAGGACACACATCTTAATCAACCAAAGCGCATGCCCAATCCATCAATGTTCTTGAATTTGGTGAGATTTCTCGATCATGAAAGTGAGATTCCTCTTTCTATTGTATCGTCTAACCCTGGCAGTATCATGAACATAGAAAAGGAAGTTGATGTAGGTGAAGAAGACATGAATATGGAGGATGCAGCACGGGATCACCTTCCCATGAACTTTCTATTCGTCCCTAAGTCCATGCCCAAAACACGATCCAGGTAGTTTCACTATCAATATTTCTTTTGGGAATGGTAAGGAAGTCACAGGTATGCTTGATCTTGGAGCCGGAATTAACCTTATGCCTTACTATACCTTTAAACAATTAGATTTAGGGGAATTGAAGTTCATCGGGTTACGCCCCGCAACTTGCCGATAGGTCCATTAGGTATCCTAGGCATTGTTGAAAATATTTTAGTCCAAGTAGGTGGTCTTAAAATTCTCACCGATTTTATTGTTTTGGATAAGGAAAAGGATAAAGGTAATCTTAAAGATCATACTATCTTGTTGGGTAGACCATTCATGGCAACCACTAATACTTTGATCGATGTCAAAAATAGAAAACTCGTATGAATGTCTTGGCCAAATATGTAACATTTTCAATTTTTTATATAGCTCGTAATCCCGCATGTGTTTTGAATAATTATCCGATTGTTGACTCGATCGATTCTCACGTGAAAGATGTCCTATGGCAGAACGCAATATCTGCGAAAAACAACCGGATAAAAATTACAAGGTGGTAAATAGGATTTTGCTCGATGATCCGCTTGACTCTCTCCGTTGACACCGTCAAGCTAATGGTGTTAAAAGAGCGCTTCTTGGGAGGCAACCCAAACATTTTCTTTGTTTTATAAAACAAAAATGTGTGTGTATGTGCTCATATTTGCATGTGCATGGTGTTATTATTTTGTCCTCTTCACATGGCTTTTGCAGATTTGTAGGCGGATATGACTATGGTGCCATTTATCGATCTTCGCATTTTTCGGGGGACGATCGTTTTCCTTCTCCTTTTACGCATTGAGGTCATTGCGTGATTTAAGTGTGGGGGATGATTAGT
Source organism: Rehmannia glutinosa (assembly GCA_016081115.2). Classification (NCBI taxonomy): domain Eukaryota; kingdom Viridiplantae; phylum Streptophyta; class Magnoliopsida; order Lamiales; family Orobanchaceae; genus Rehmannia; species Rehmannia glutinosa. The sequence continues at coordinate 60,781,237 of CM071924.1, read as the reverse complement.
CATTGATAAAATATGATGATTGCATGTGGCTATGTTTTTACCGCCTAGTGATTATCCCAAGTTTAATAATAGTGTTGTTTAGTCAACTTGAAATAGATGTATTAATTTGAATTTCAAATATGAAATGACTTTGTGAACGTAATACGTAGGATTTGACTAAGTAGTGAATTAGTCTTCGTGGTGAATGAATTATGTGACGGTTAAATAATAATTCGAGTTGTGGGGCTTGAATTACGAGATTTAATTGGTGTGAATTAAGTTAAAACCCTATTTTGATTTGTGTGTACACAAAATTGCTAGCCTTTGCAAAGAAAATAAAAAGATGCATTATATAGCTATCCAAAAAAAAAAGATAGAGCTATATATATAAAAAAAAAAAGTGGAACAATCGAGATTATACTCCGCTGGTTGAGCTGCTTAGTAACTAGGAGCATTCATGAGCCCCATGTTTGACTTTTACGTAAAACGGCGGCTCAAACATGAGTATGAGAAACCACCCTAGGAGCCTTTGGAAAACATCCAAAGTTTATACCTAGTGGAATATAATATCTGTTTGATACATGTTTTTATCTTAATTTTGATGATTTTATTTTTACACCAAAACAATGTTTTTAATTGTTGTCCAAATACTCCTAAATGATTTAAAATGGTTTTAATATTTTCGGAGTATTTCTTCAAGTTTTATTTCAAATAAAATTGGACAACACATTTAATGATTTTATGTTTATAAGTTTTTACTTCAAAACAAGGTTCCTAAATGTTGTCTAAATACTCGATTGGTTTAAAATATTTTTACTAAATTTTCTGAGTATTTATGAGTTTTATTTTCGACAAAAATTGGACAACATTTTGTCTCGAGGTCAACGGTCGCCAGAGAGGGCAACCGTGACTCGAAGATGAATTTTGGAACAAAAACGAGACGGAAGGGAAATTGGCGAATGGTCGGTCGGCCGACGATGCCGACCAGCGTCGACCGGTGGCGTCGACCGTCGACCCGTTGACCGGTACCTAGGAGCAAAAATTGAAACAGAACAATTGCTCTTTGAAAATCCATGAGGGGGACCGGTTGGGGATGAGGTCGACGATCGAGGTCCACGCCGACCGGCCGCCGTGTTATTTTCTTCGTGTTTTCTTCAAACGCCTATTTCTCGTGCGATCGTCGCCTCTATCTTTGACAAAAATTTTCACCGTTTGGCAAACAGACAAACTTTCCTTAAATTGTGGGATTGATTTCAGCGGCTATATTCTTGTTTAATTGTATTTTTCGTATATTTTCAATCCCCAAGAGGAGCCTATGCTTGATCAATCATCTCCTATAAATAGAGGAAGTTTTGGAGCAACCAATACAACCATTGAAATACAACACAACAAGATACACTTCAAGCAAACACTTGTTCTTCATAGTTATTATTCTTGTTGTAATTTTGCCTAGCTTATCACTTTCACATCCTTGAGGTCTAGGCTATTCTTGATTACACTTGCACTCAATTGTATAATTCATTATCGAGTTGTAATCTTGAATTTTTGGGTTAGCATTCAACACAAGATATCCTTGTGAGTGTTCTTTGATAAGAATACACTTGGGTGATCTAGGTGTTAGGTGTAAGAAGATTGTGGTAATCTTCTTGTCGAGGTGTTGAAGAATTTGGTATTCTTCAAGGTAGAAGATTGTGGTAATATTCACAAGGTGCAGTTGGAGATTGTGGTAATCTTCAAGAGAGATTGTGGTAATCTCCAAAGGTGGTGTTGTTGAAGAGTGTGGTGCTCTTCAAGGTGTTGTAAGTTGTATTTGTATTAATTTTGGTAAATAAAATTCTTTTTCTTTTTAAAATCCATCCCGGATATACTTTGGGGTGGTAGAGGATTAGGCCCTAGGTAGGTTGAACCTCTTTAAATCGACGTGTGTTGTTTACATTCCGCACCTTTATTATTGTCTTTGAGCATTCGGTTTGAAAAAGAGGGTAAAATCAAAAAGATGGGGATAATCTATTCACCCCCTCTAGATTATCGTAGCCGCTTGACTTACAAGTGGTATCGAGCCAAACTCTTTGGCAAGCTCGTTTCACATCGCGAGTGAAGAGGAACGATCATCGGCCGCGAACGAAGCTCAACTTTCCGCACCTCCACCACCAAGCCACTCTATTTGATTCCAAAAATTATATATTTTGGAAAGAAAGAATGGAATGCTATTTACAAGGTTGCGGGTTCGATATTTGGAACATCATCATAAATGGAGAATCCATTTCGATGAAAGACATACCACACACCTCCAAAGGCCTCAAAGAGCTAAATGATGAAGAGAAGAATTATCTCCTTAAACGGTAAAGCTCTCAATATTTTGTATTGTTCACTTACTAATTTGGAATATGAACATATTGTAGGAATTCGATCGCTCATGGAGTATGGCAAAAATTAGAAGCCATTCATGAAGTATATGCAAATGATAGGAGCAACTCAAAAGCATCTACTTCTCAAAGGGATACAATGTCAAATCTAAGAAACAAGCCTCTTACAACTTCCAACTATGAAGAAGTTGAACATTGTCTTATGGGCATCAAGAAGAAAAAGAGGTATGTCTTAAACCCTCTACTTCTTATGATATTATCATTCAAAATGATTATAGTGATTTACAAAATGATTTTGATTATCTTCAAAATGAATTCCAAAATTTACTAGTTAAGTACAAAAATTTGAAAAAGGAATTCAATGTTTTGAAAAATGAAAAGGATAGTTTATTTACTTCCTATGAATCACTATCCCGTGCTCACACCACCACACTTGATAAGGTTAGAAACCTTGAAAAACAAAATAGTACTCTTGTTGAGGATATTAATTGCATGAAAAATGATTTATCAAAATCCAACTTGAGTACCAATAAATTGCCCAATATTGTGAATGTTAATAGTTGTGATAATTTGAATAGTGAACTTGATCATGAGCCTAATATTGTCAAGCATATGAAAAAGAATCGAGTTCCTATGCATATTAGTGATGCTACTTGTTTTTATTGCGGTAAGAAGGGTCATACGGTAAATACTTGTCGGGCTACAAATAGCTCTAATTATTGTTGGAGACCTAAAAGTCTCAAGACTAATCCCAAAGGACCTAAACACTTGAGGGTACCACAAAACAATGTCATTTTAGGTACCCGGTGGATTAATAATCAAGAAAATTCATGCCACCAAGGAAACATCAAATGAACATCTCATTTGATCAAAGAAGGAGAAAACAAAGTCAATTTCCAAGAAGAGGATATAATCAAAAATGGGAAGAACACAATCCTTGAAATGGCAAAGACATCATCAACAAGATGATTTTCCAAGAGAAAGACACTTTCGAAAAAGAGAAGGCCACAATGCTTGGAAATGGAGCAATTGGAGAAGACATCATCAACAAGATGATTTTCAAATGGGAAGATATCATCAACAACGGAACAGCACAACCCATGGAAATGTCGAATTGGTAAACCGTATCTCCCCATTTAAATATGCATTTTATTTAGTTAGTATGCATGTTTTTATTTGTGTCTAAATTGCAAATGAGTTTTCATAATTTTAAAATTAAAGTCCTCAATAAATATTTGTGTTTTTAAAATCCCTTGAAAATGAGACCTTACATGTTGCTTTTAAACTCTTATGGATTTTTATAGCATAAGCATTTTTTTATGATATCTCTTATTACTTGCCTACACTTGTGCTATTATATCTTGTGCAAAATTTGTTTAAGAATTGTGTAGGTTATATATCTCATATTCATTGGCTATTTCTTCATCAAGACTCTTAAACCATCGAAGTATGTTCACTCGTATTTTTCTTAGAACTCGATATTATGTTCATGTCATGTTTATGCACATGTCTTTCAAAATATTTCATTTCAACCCCTTAAGTGCCCCTAAATGATTTTGTAAATTTTTTTTCTTAAAAGGGCACTACTCGTTAAATCTCGTTTTTCTCGTATATATGTTTTCTCGAAAAATAGTATTTATCGAACTTAGTCCTCGATTATGTTTTTGCTAAGTTTTAAAAACTTTTGGGCTGAAAAATCGAATTTTGAAAAAATCTGGAGATTGAAAAAATTGCATGGGACGGTCAAGGCAGGGTCGACAGGTCGCCCTGCACGTCGACCGGTCGTACCCCACCTCGACTGGTCGTCCATGCAAAATTTTTGTGTTTTAAATCGTCTGTCTTCGACTTTCAAAACAGAACACAAATTTTCTCCTAAACCCTTACCGCGAAAATCACCCCTTATCCTAAAATCTTCAATTCTTCATCAATCTTTGTGATTCTTGTTGCTAATCCACTTCTTTTTGCAAGAATTTTACATATATGGCACCTCCAAGAAATTCTACTAGTCAAAATCCCACTTCCAAGCGAAGAAAAAGCAGAGAGGGTTCTTCAAGAAATCGGCAAGAGGAAGCCGAACAACGGAATATTCGAGCTACCCAAAAGAGTGTAGCTCAAGAACGTGATGATACGAAAACCCTAGACTTTCCAATCCTCAAATTGCCGAACTCCGCGGACAATTTCATTCAACAATTGCCATTGGGCAAAAAGTAAGAAACCTTTTATACCTCAAGCTCCTCGCTCTAGTAATGTTTTAGATTTTATCAACAAATTTGCGGAGTGGTACTACGAAAATTTGAACATGGGTGCAAAAACAATAGCTCGTGACGAAGATTTGTCGATTTAATTCGTTTACAAATGAATATCATTCTATTAGAGGATTCTTTGAAGAGCAAGGGTGGATGTACTTATGGGAGCATCCTTATGTTTTATATGATGATGATATAATTTTTCATTTTTATGCCAATATGTGGGTTGAATATGATGCTCAAAGGAAGCCTCTTACTTTGAATTTGTTTGTAAGGGGTCGTCATTTTAGGTGGACTCCAAATGAAATTTGTCGGCTTTTACATGTAAGAGAAGGTGGTTGGGACTATTTCTCTTGTGCTATTTGGAATGATGAGATGTTGGGGTGTCTATGAGAGAAGTCAAGACTTATTTGAGCGTATGGCCAAAGTATTCATTGTTGGCGATGACTCTTGAGCACCGGATTATATCCGTTATTGTTGCCTATTGCATATGTGGAAAAGCGGGAAAAATGCCTAGCAACATGGACTATTTTTGACTTATAAGATTGCTAGAAGGGAACCGCTTAACTTTGGCGCTATTCTTATTCAATGTCTAATTGAGTCTATTACTCAAAGAAATAAGAAGTTTGTTATGGGCAATTGGATTTGTAAACTTCTTATACAATCGGGACTACCTTCGTCGGAGTGTAATTCGGAGGTATTTCAAAATGACTTTGACATTGATAACATCTCCCAAATGGTCACTATGCGCAAAAATATGGACATCCGACCAACTAAAATGGCTAGAGGAAGAGGCCAAGATTCCCCATATCCAAACGACTTCTTTGATGATGCCGAGGCCGTGAGATTGGCGGAAGTAGGCAAACCGAGCAATTCGGAGGGTAATACCGGTGCTCAACCGTCTAGGAGGTACACCCAAGCCGAGTATGATGATTTAAGAACATTTCATGAAGCTAGGTATGAGGCTTTGGAGCAAAAGACCTCCAAAATGCAAAAATCAATCGGCAAGTTGAAGAAATTCATCAAAGATCTTATTCCGGAACTTGCTTCTCTTCGGACGAGGAATGATGTCCCCACCCCTTTATTATTTTAGCATTTTCTCTTGTTCATGTTGTTTTGTAGTTTTATGAACTCTTGTAAAACTCTAAATTGCACTAATGAGATTTGCTTGTTTTCTTGAAAGGGTTAAAATAGCAAGTTGAAATGGCCTTTGGTTGAACTTGGTATTGATGGAGTATTTGATGGTAAAAGTGTTTCTCTTAATTTTTGATGCTTTGATCATATTAATGGATGATTTGGGACATTTGTAATGTCTTATTTGTATGCACTACTTGATGGCTTTTTTATTTTTGCTTGATGGCATTCGTAATGTCTTGATCTCTCATTTGGCTAAATTTATCTCAATTGGGTTGAACCCTTGAGAATTTACTTTGTTGAGCCTCTTATTTGATGGACATATGTTGAAAAATTGTTTTTGGATGATGATATGAAAAACTTGACTTAATTTCTTTTGCAAGGGCTATATACATTTTCTTCAAACTTTGACGCCCACCAAGTGTTCGATAAAATGTTTCAATGAAAGACTCATCACCTACATGATTCTCTTATTTTCAAATGTCTTAAAATCTTATTGGGATCAAGTTTTTGGCTAACAAAATGAGCTTATGGATTTCTTATGATACATCTCTCCCATTTTTTTTTGGATTATAAGTTTAATTCTTTCAATGGTTGATAAATCGTATTGTTGGCGCACTTTGATAAACTTGTATGATGTTTTTATCATCCTAACATTGTTTTTGATGATTCCAAAGGGGAGTAACAGGAAATTGGCTCATTAGCTCAAATAAGCTAATAAAAGCTTGTTATAAAAGCTATAAGCTATGGCTCTTAAAAGCCATAAGTTGTGAATTATTTTTAGTCCAATTGTTGCTTGATGGACTTATATACTTGTCTAATGATGTTTTGTTGACAGGGGGCTTATAAGCTCTTGAACAATATGTAAAAACTAAGCTTTTAGCTTATGGTTAATTGTTTTTACATTACTCTTGATGTGCTTGTTGATAGGGGAGCTTGTGCTTATTATTGAATATATTTACTCCCTTACTTGGTTGCTTATGTATTTTGGAAATTTTGGTTGCTTCCAAACGGTTAGATGTTTTTACCGGAAAATCTTTTTAAAATTGTCCTCCTAATATTTCTAAAAATTGTTTTGGTTTGTAATCATCGAAAAGGGGGAGATTGTTTGATACATGTTTTTATCTTAATTTTGATGATTTTATTTTTACACCAAAACAATGTTTTTAATTGTTGTCCAAATACTCCTAAATGATTTAAAATGGTTTTAATATTTTTCGGAGTATTTCTTCAAGTTTTATTTCAGATAAAATTGACAACACTTTTAATGATTTTATGTTTATAAGTTTTTACTTCAAAACAAGGTTCCTAAATGTTGTCTAGATACTCCCGATTGGTTTAAAATGTTTTTACTAAATTTTCGGAGTATTTATTGAGTTTTATTTTCGACAAAAATTGACAAAGATTTCTGTCTCGAGGTCAATCGGTCGCCGTAGAGGGCAACCCGTGACCAAGATGAATTTTGGAACAAAAAAATGAGACGGAAGAGAAATTGGCCAAAGTCGACCCGGTCGACCAGGGCGACGCTCGCCCGTCGACCCGCACTGGGAGCAAAAATTAAAACAGAACAATTGCTCTTTGAAAATCCATGAGGGGGATCAAGTTGGGGATGAGGTCGGCGGTCGAGGTCCACGTCGAACGGCCGCCTGTGTTATTTTGTCGTGTTTTCTTCAAACGTCTATTTCGTGCGACGGTCGCCCTATCTTTGATAGCAAATTTCGACCGCTTTCACAAACAGACAAACTTTCCTTAAATTGTGGGATTGATTTCCAACAGCTATATTCTTGATTTTAATTGTATTTTTCTCAGAGATTTTCAATCCCCAAGAGGAGCCTATGCTTGATCAATCATCTCTTATAAATAGAGGAAGTTTTGGAGCAACCAATACAACCATTGAAATACAACACAACAAGATACACTTCAAGCAAACACTTGTTCTTCATAGTTATTATTGTTGTTTTAATTTTTCCTAGCTTATATTGTCACATCCTTGAGGTCTAGGCTATCCGAGACCACCGCAACCACAAGTGCCACCAATCAACCATCCGGTGGCCCCATCTCGTTGAAGAAAGCTTGAATTCCTTTATTCAGCTACCAACAAACACAAGAAGGTAACAATAGGCGACTTGAATCTATGGAAGCTTCTTTTAAGCGTCTTGAGACTCAAGTTGGTCAATTGGCGACTCAAGTTGGTGAGATAGTTCGACGTGTCTTCAATAAGGACACACATCTTAATCAACCGCAAGCCCAATCCATCAATGTTCTTGAATTTGGTGAGATTTTCGATCATGAAAGTGAGATTCCTCTTTCTATTGTCTCGCCTAACCCCGCAGGTATCATGAACGTAGAAAAGGAAGTTGATGTAGGTGAAGAAGACATGAATATGAAGGCAAGCATGGGATCACCTTCCCATGAACTTTCTATTTCGTCCCTAAGTCCATGCCCAAAACACGATCCGTAGTTTCACTATCAATATTTCTTTTGGGAATGGTAAGGAAGTCTGTGTATGCTTGATCTTGAGCCGGAATTAACCTTATGCCTTACTATACCTTTCAACAATTAGATTTAGGGAACCGAAGTTCATCGGTTTACGCCTTCAACTTGCCGATAGGTCCATTAGGTATCCTAGGCATTGTTGAAAATATTTTAGTCCAAGTAGGTGGTCTTAAAATTCTCACCGATTTTATTGTTTTGGATATGGAAAAGGATAAAGGTAATCTTAAAGATCATACTATAATGTTGGGTAGACCATTCATAGCAACCACTAATACTTTGATCGATGTCAAAAATAGAAAACTCAAAAGATGAATGTCTTGGCCAAATCAGTAACGTTTTCAATTTTTGATATCGCTCGTAATCCCGCATGTGTTTTGAATGATTATCCGATTGTTGACTCGATCGATTCTCATTTGTGAAAGATGTCTATGGCAGAACGCAATATGCTTCTCGGGCTTAAAAACAACCGTGATAAAAATTACAAGGTGGTAAATAGGATTTTGCTCGATGATCCGCCTTGACTCTCTCCGTTGACACCGTCAAGCTAATGGCGTTAAAAGAACGCTTCTTGGGAGGCAACCCAAATATTTTCTTTTTTTATAAAACAAAAATGTGTGTGTATGTGCTCATATTTTCATGTGCGGGGTGTTATTATTTTGTCCTTTTCACATGGCTTTTGGCAGATTTGTAGGCGGATATGACTATGGTGCCATTTATCGATCTTCGCATTTTTCAGGGACGTATCGTTTTCTTCCTCCTTTACGCATTGAGGTCATTGCGTGATTTAAGTGTGGGGATGATTAGTCATTGATAAAATATGATGATTGCATGTGGCTATGTTTTTACTTTGCCTAGTGATTATCCCAAGTTTAATAATAGTGTTGTTTAGTCAACTTGAAATAGATGTATTAATTTGAGTTTCAAATATGAAATGACTTTGTGAACTTAATACGTAAGATTTGACTAAGTAGTGAATTAGTCTTTGTGGTGAACGAATTATGTGACGGTTAAATAATAATTCAAGTTGTGGGGCTTGAATTACGAGATTTAATTGATGTGAATTAAGTTAAAACCCTATTTTGATTTGTGTGTACACAAAATTGCTAGCCTATGACAAAATAAAAAGATGCATTATATAGCTATCCAAAAATAATAAAAGATAGAGCTATATATATAAAAAAACAAAAGTGGAACAATCGAGATTATACTCGCATTTGGTTGAGCCGCTTAGTAACTAGGAGCATTCATGAGCCCCATGTTTGACTTTTTACGTAAAACGGCGGCTCAAACATGAGTATGAGAAACCACTCCTAGGAGCCTTTGGAAAACATCCAAAGTTTATACCTAGTGGAATATAATATCTGTTTGATACATGTTTTTTCCGATTTTTGGCTCTTCCACCTTGTTTAGAACTCTAGGCTTATAAATAGGACTTGGGAGCCCCTATTTTCAACACACCTTCATTCATAGCACTTCTAGACTTTAGTTTTTGGTATTTTTCTCTTGCTTTTCATCATTGGGATTGTTTGGGTACTTCCCCTTGAAGTTATTTTGCTTCTTAATCAAAGAGTAAGATTTCTTCATCTCTTTTGTCTCGATTTCAATTGTTGGGTGATTATTATTGTTGCATGATTATGTATATGATTGTTTTCTTTCCTTCAATTGAGATTATGATCCATCCCCAAGCATGAACTAATTTCCTTGTTCTAGGATTAAGATGATATGATTCAAACAAACAAGCATGAGTATTGATTAATTGATCTCTTTTCCTGAATAAATTGTTTTACTTGTTGATTGATTGTTTGGCCAACTCTTGATTGTTTGAGGGGATAATTGAGATCGATCGAAGATATTATTCCCTGGACTAAATTTATTCAAGGAGTTAGATATGAATCGAAATGTATTATCTAACCCTAGGTTTAATGAAAATAGCAAATTATGTTGGGATAGCCCTAACTGTGAATACGAGAGCTATCGGATCTAGACATAGTCTTTACATGATTGTTATATTTGTTAACCGCATGATCAATTAATATTCGGTAGCAAGTTTGATGAGATGAATCTATAATCCTAGACTTTCTTCCATATCTTTTTCTCCAAGTTTATTCGTGCTTAGTTTTAATTCATCTTTTTAATTGTTTTCTTTTAGTTTATTTAAAACCAACAAATCAAGTTAGAGTGTTTAGGTTTTATTTTCTGGTCTATTGTGTTGCATAATAATAATTATTTGTCGGCTAAGTCTTCCTTGAGAGACGACTTGTGGTTAACTTGCAACCTTACAATTGATCTCGTTCTCTTGCGAGGATTGTTAGACTTTTATAGGTGTTTAGCGGTCGAACACCGAGTTATCATGTCAACCCAGGACGTCCGGGGGTAAAGGACGAAGAGATCAATCTTAGGTCTATGATGGGCAATTCTAAGATTGATACTAACGAGATTAAAGTTTTTTCTTCTTGGCAAGAATACCAGGCGAATTGGGAGAAACTAACCACAAGGCAAGGGATATCTCCAGAAAGAACAAAGATCGATATTTCTGGAAAATATCCAAGGGTATGAATGTTTCCAAATTTCAACCCACAAGAAGTGAAACGGTGGTATGAGTTTGGGGCTTTAGCCTCGATCTATACAACTTCGCCTTCCCAGAGATTAAGCAGTTGCCAAAATGGATCCAGGAAGCGGTATACGAGTGCTGGTCAAACAATGACAACTTAAAACGAGGGGATACCGTGGAACTGTATTTCATAAGTGCAGCTCCAGAGCCTATCAAAAAAGGCGGTCATGAAGCCTTTCATTACATTAGGCTTCGACGACCAGAAGAAAGAGCCTTCAAAAATATTAAGGAGGCGAATTCAGAAGGAGTCCAATTAGCACCTTTTAGAAGATCATATCACAACGAGAAGGGCATGGGGATTATGGGTCTATCTCACTGAGATGGACAAAGTTAAGTTTCTGTTTAAATTCTACCAGAATTCAGTGAACGGATTATTCCTGTTAAATACCATGACAGAAAAACTACAAGATTTGCGGGAAGACCTATTCGGGAAAAGAGAAATCATCGTGGGAAAACAAGCGACGGGGAGTAAAGAAATTACCAAAAATATTACAATATAGCTCATATTGGCCATTGGGAAAATCGGGTATGTCCCGAGTGTCCAAACAGAAGGAACCGGAATTTGGCAAAAGATTCACATAAGTAACCAAAGTTTCGGGACCACCAAAAGGGTAGATTCCCCGACAAAGTCGGTGGAGGCATGTGACTCGGACATGTAACAACCCACTCAAAAAACACAAAAAGTGGGTCCTTGAAAGATGTCGTCAAGCCACTACAAGACGAAGGGCAGAGTCACAAAGTTTGGAAATTTTCATAAAAACTTCGGATACCGGACAAGAGGTGGCCCAATCCATGTGAAGATGAGTTGGATGCCAACTAATTCTTTGCAAGTGGAGTAATAATTCAAAGATGAAAGGGACATCCATTTGAAGGCAATAATTGAGTAACATAGAGGTCTCTTACCTCTATAAATCTCAAGATTTGTTGGAGGCCGAGGATATCGAATATCATCCTTAGACTTTAAAAATAAAAATCCTTTGTAATAATATAGTTGAGTGTTTAAGTTTTTAGAGTGTTTTTCGAGTTTTTCGATTTGATGTACAAGGGTGTGATAGCCTCATGTATGAGAGGCTAAACTAGTTTTCTCCTCCCAAAAGAAGATTATGCGATGTAATAAGTTTACTATAAGTTCTTAATAAATAAAGGCTTTTGTTCAACATGTGTTCATAATGTTCTATTAGTATATCCCTTGAAGAATTACTTTATACGCCAGAGTAGGAAACGAACCAAGGTTGTCGAGCCGATTCTTTCAAGGAGTCGGATAACTTGTAGATCATCTTCCTGTTGGTTGAAGTTGAACAGTGGAACTATTTGTCAAACGGTCAGGGGCGTGATTTTTGATTGGTGGTGTTGCGAGCCATCTCACCGGTCTTTTTTCTTTAAAAAAGGTATGCATTTTAAGGGATTTATTAATTTTACGAAGCATGTTGGGCTCGATATGGTCGTAATGGACTATTTCCATTTTGACCTGTAAACGTTAGTTTGGAACGATAACATGAGTCGTGAGATCTTGTAAGAGTATGCCCTGTTAAGTTTATCTACTGAAACCCGACATGATCCATTTAAAACCTCTCGAATCGAGACCGGATCTAAGTAGGTGTAACAATGTCACGAATGAAACAGTGACAAAAATTTAGAAGTGCTCATACTGTGAAATGAAACGAATTTGATCATGTTTCCTTATTTGTTATAAAGGGTATAATGGGTACTTCAATGAATAATTGATTCCTTTTAATAGGGAAGGCTTAATTGAAACTAATACCTCAAAAAAGGGGTCATTCATGAACTTACCCCTATAAACTAAGCTCAAAAACTTGGAATGAATTTAATATTTTATTTTTACAATGGAGTATGAAGAGGCAAGATCTCTCCTCGACTTTCGTCTTGGTTTTGTATGGAGGTCACCTCATTTGCTTCTCCATTCTACTCCACTAATTTTATATTCAACATGTTATTAGATGTCTACCTTGACCATCTCCAGTAGTTTGCACCATTTTATGCAGAATATGCACTATTTTGGTGCAAGATCCGCACTCCATCTCCAAAAGTAGTTTGTGCTATTTTCTACACTAAAAAGATATTCCATAAGATTTCTTATTTTATTTATTTAATATTAATATCAATTTTTATTACTTTGTAATTGAAAAATATATTACATATGTAGTTTTTTTTAATATAACATTTATTAATTTTTTTATTTTCAAAATTAATCAAATTAAAAAACATGTGTAAAATTTGATGAAACTAATGCAAAATTAAAATAGTGTAATTTTATGTTAATTGAGTTATTTTTAATATTAAGTTTCTATTAAATTAAATGAAAGATAAAATTAATAACAATACATAAAATTATACTAGTAAATGAAAAAAAGGAAAAAGAAGAAGAAAAAAACAAAGTAGCGTAAGAACAAAGTGCAGCGCCACAAATCGCGCTCCATCAGAGCAATTGCAAACTAGCGTCATAATCGGCGCATTCAAGATAATGAAATGACGTTAGGCGCTATTTTTGTGTATTGTTGGAGTTGGTCTTAGCCATGCATTTACATTTTAGGCTCGGCCGGAGAATCGAGTAAGGAAAATATCAAACCACTTTTTCAAAACTTTTAAGAATGAAGGAAAAACTCAAGTTTTTTGGTCATTATAATTCACGAAAATGAAAGATGTATTTATTTACACTCGGGGGGAGCCACCATCCAGGGGTCCCCCTGGCCCCCAACCTTTTCATCTCTCTTATACTACCTATATGTATGTATATGTGTATTAGTTAATATATATATATACATATATAGGGAGGGGATCCGTGAGACCACCCTCATAAAGTTAGTCCATAAGACCAAATCTACACCATCCAAATAGTAAATCAATGGCCAAAATATATTACAATATATACAACATTTCATAAGTAAGTATACAATGTGAAGAGATAAAATAGGAATCCAGAAATTAAATATAGTAACCACTTCCTAAAAATTACGGACGTGATTTTGTATTGATCGCGTCCCCATAATCAAGCGATTCACCTTTCCCTTCTCTCCCTTCCTATTCGAACCTGCAAATTATTTAAATATGGCAACAAAATCGTGCAACAATTAATGAAAAGTATACAATTACACTAAACTAACTATACATTAAAACATTACTAAGTATACATAAACAATTAACTAAGTATACAATTATACTAAACTACCTGTACATTAAAACTTTACTAAGTATACAGAAACATTTAACTAAGTATACAATTACATTGAACTAACTATACATTAAAATAATACTAAGTATACAGAAACATTTAACTAAGTATACAATTACACTGAATTACATATATAACTAAGTATACAATTTCATTGAACTACGTATACATATCCACGTAAATAAGTATACAAATTCACTAAACTACTTACTAAACTACTTATATAACTAAGAATATGATTCCACTGAACCAAGTATACAAATCCACTGAACTAAATATACAATAAAATATGACTATGTATACAAGTCCACTGAACTAAGTATACAATAAAATGACTGTTCACAAATATGGCGGAAAGAATTATCGTTTTGAAAAAACGCTGAAGTTGATGATTTTTCCTCCCTAAAAATTGGGTAATCGAAAAAGGTAGGATTATGTTTCCTTAAATATAGCTAATAACCGCATCCAATTAACATAACTAATTAAATATAAAAGTATAATTATACCCTTAAATGACTAAATTAGCTAAAATGATCTACACCATCCAAAATTTTAAATCAAGAATCCATAAGTGTTCTTATGGACTAACCTAAAGGGATTGGTCTCATTTGAACCAATCCATATATATATAACAGCAAAATGCTTTCTATAAATGTTTTCCGCCAAAGTCTATTGCCAAAAATTTTCGCCTTTTTTTTTGCCGATTTTGTGTTTCGCGGCATTTAATAAGGAAGATTTTCTACAAAATGGTAATGTTTGCCCTTTTTTTGCAGATTTTTATCATATATGCATTTGGCCCTTGCGCAGAATTTTTTTTGGAATTATATCATATTAACCGATTTTAATTTACCAAATTGGAATGTTTGACCTTTGCTTTCCATTCGTTTACCTCATCTAAATTTGTATCATATATTTTATAAATATAGATAGAATGTTTGACTTTTGTTTCCTGTTTTGTTTTTCAAATTTGGTAAACCATCTATATGCAATGATTTTTTCCAAGTAACATAATGTGCACCGTTTTTTGTTACCAAAAAGAATGAATATTTTTGGGAAAAAGAAATACTATTCTAACTAAATCATTAACGAATTAGGAAAATTCTGATATTCAATCCAAAAATCGATTGTAATTCGATCATGTATGAATCCAAATTTTCTGAATCGGAATATTGTAACACTTTTTTTAAAATATTACATTGCCTTTTTCAGAAAATTTTGCATACTAAAAAACTGTAAGAAATATCTTGCAAAATTATATCATTGTGTTTAATTTTTTTGCACCTAAAAACGGCAGGAATAAAATCTTTTGAAAAAGGAAGTTTTTCACCTATAAATATTAGATGGCTATGCTGAACTATCTACACATTCATTCAATCATCTCCAGTGCAGAATTAAAAGCAAAAAATACATAAACATACATTCTTCCCTTCATACATTCATTCATATCCTCATACAAATTACAATGGCCCCAATTTTCAGCCTGATACGCGAGCTCAACAACAGCAAAACTCTATGGGCGATTAACATAAAGGCTTTGTGCGATTGTACGAAAAACCACTTTCAACGATAATAAACAAATATCCAGCATTGAATGTGTTTTTCACGACATTAATCGCGGTAATATAACTTACATTTACATGTTTTTTTAATGTTTTTTAGATTCAGTTTTAATTTTAATTTGTAGATATTTTTTATTATTATAATAATGATGAATTTAATGTTCTAAATCACAGTGGGGATCGAATAAAGGTACAGTTCAGAATATCGATATTAATTTTAAACAAACTCTTAAAGAAGGCCATGTTTATGCCATAAAGGATTTTGTTGTCGAAAGAAAAACCGATAAATAGAGAACATCACTACAAAAGTGAAAATTCTTTTCTATGGAAAGACACATGTTTTCGAAATGTTTGACGAGACTTTCCCGAGGTTCATGTATAATTTTAAAACTTTATGAATCGGCCGACAAGGAGAAAGTGGATGACACAATGTTGATTGGTATGTTCGAAATTCATATATTATTACAAATATTTTTTTTAAATTCATTTTTCGTACTAATAGTTCAATTTTGTCTATTGTAGATATTATTGGTAAGGTTGTTTCAATGCATTCGCCCAAAATAAGGACACAAACGGTCGTTTACGAGGTTTTGGATTTAACGTTGGAGGATCTTGAGTAAGATAATATATATGATATTATAACTAATTCAATTTGATAAATTATTTTTCTATGCCTATATTTAATAAATTTATATATGTAGGTGCAATCGGCTTACATGCACGCTTTGGGGAGAACTATCTTGAACAAATTATGCCCCACTTGGAGCATCAACTTTTGAACCGGTGGTTATTATTCTACAAATGGGTCGTGCAAAGTTCTTCAAAGGTCGTAAGTACTATTTTTTTATTTTGTTTGTAAATTTTTTATTAATATATTGTTACTTAGTATTTTTATTACTTTATTTGATATTGAAATGTAATGTTATTATATTTTTGATTATTTAATAGATCAAGTCAAGGTATCTAATAGCTTTCATATCACAAAATTACTTGTGAATGAAAAAGTGCAAGAAATTGAAGAATTCAAGAAAAGGTATTATTTGTTTGAATATTTCCAGTTTCGATTTATTAATACATATATTATGTTTGTTCACACTTTTTTTTATCTAAAAAGGATTATGAGTAGCAACAATCCGACGTATTCCATTAGTCACGTGAGTTTGCCTTCAATTCTGCATACCGAGAAGAGCTTGAAGCTCCGGACGCTCCGTGAAAACTGTTGATTATTTGTATGATAGTCGAAGGTAAATATTTTATTAAATATCTTTAATTACATCATTTAATAAAATAGTCAATATTTATTATTTCATTATTTATGTTCTAATTTATTAATAAAATATATGCAAGAGTGGCGCTTTTTGGATTTGTGCAAGAGTGGTATCTATTTCGGATAAATGGTGGTACCTTGCTTGCACTAATTGTACCAAGAAAATGCATCCAAATTGAAAATTTCTTTTGTGGAAAGTGTGACTCATTGTTTGAAACTGAATTTTGAGGTAACATTTTAATATTAGTTAATTCATACTTATGTTATATTTATTTTAATTTATTAATTTATTTTAA
Source organism: Rehmannia glutinosa (assembly GCA_016081115.2). Classification (NCBI taxonomy): domain Eukaryota; kingdom Viridiplantae; phylum Streptophyta; class Magnoliopsida; order Lamiales; family Orobanchaceae; genus Rehmannia; species Rehmannia glutinosa. Next base: position 60,764,093 of record CM071924.1, on the reverse strand, counting down.
TATTGTTTATGTTATTAATTTTTTTCGATTTATTTCTTGAATAGGTACATGTCACATGTACAAGTTGTTGATGAATGCTAGCGCTACCTTACTTTGTTGGGATAGAGACATGGAAAAATTAATTGGGAAGTCATGCGATTTAAGGAAGGAGCATCTTGAGGTATTATTTAAATATTTTTTAATAATCTATATATTTTCGAACCTCAATTTTAAAATTTGTTAGAATTTTAATACTCTTTTTTAACAACATTGTAGCGTGGAGGCGAGGATTTACCCCCGGAGATATCGTGTTTCATTAATAAAAAACTTCTTTTTAAAGTTCATATAAAATCCTTGCGAAGCATAATTACTCTCAGGAATGTTTTCCGTTTCTAAAATGTCGGCAGATCCGGATTTAACTGGAAGTATGGAGTTATCAATCTTGAGAGTCGTAATTAAATATTTTTTACATTTTTTTTCTTTTGACAAATAATTAAATATTTTAAAATTTACTTTGGATGTTCAGGAATCTGATTTTTTGTCGAGGCTCCAATCGGATGATGTTGGTGATGATAAGGTTATATTTCTTAAATATTTTACTATTTTTTTAAATTTATCAAAAATCATATTTACTTATAATCCACTATTTTTTTGTAGGAGGAATCTTCCTAATCCGAGGTGAATACACCAATCAAGAATCTTAAAAAGAGATCCTCTACGCCTGAATCTCCTCTTTGCAAACGTAGATTGAATGAGGATTTTTCTTCATCAACAACGTCTCAGAAGTTGAAAAGTGTCATAAAAATCGAAGATGAGAAGAGAGATGGGAATTGATTTAGATAGTTTTGGGACAATATTTTTATAAGTTTCTCATAGTTTTTGCTAAGTAGTTTATTAGGACAGTTTCATTTGGGTGATTGTTTTTCTTTATATGATTTTGCAAGTAGTATTTTTTTTTTGTTTATTGGGTTTGTTACCCAACTATGAATATTAATTTGGCATTTATATATATGAATTTTGATTGTTTTTTATATCAATTAGTCTGAATAATTATTTTTTACATTGTTTCTGAATTTTTAATTTACAGATTATAATAATAGACCAAGCATAATTATATTCTTAATTATTTTTTGTAATTGTTTTTTTTTTATTTTTTTTTGTAAAATAATTTGTAATTAAAAATCTTAAAATTGATTAATGTAATTTAAATACATTGTAATTTTTGCTTTCAACTATCTGAACTATTTATCACTAACTGATCACAACTAATTGCATAAAAATATCGTACCATTCTGTAAAATTAATTAAAATCACATTCAAAAATATTAACCAACAGGATTCCACTACAATCGTGTTGTAGGGTCAAGTGGTATAATTTAGAACTATTCATAATTCTTCAAAAGAATAATCACACCTCCATAAGACAACAACAAGCCTAAATAATCTTCAACTTTACAATAATTTAACAAATCTATTATAGTTTAGACAGTTATAAAATTTAGCATTTTATACAAAGGGAACAGTCTTAACCAACAGGATTCCAGTACACTTTTAGTGTATGGTCAAGTGGTTTTTTGCTAAAATTTTTCTTTATATTATTCTTATGATAATGCAAATTACGTAAATGAAAAAAATACAACGTAAACAGGGATATATCATAACAAAGGTGAAAGAAAATTTAACAAACAGGGCTTTATCAATTTAAATGAATAGCATATAAACATGAACACCTAAGAAAATTCGGTACATAGAATATTAACCAATCGCAAACCAGATTACGAATAATGGAGTGTAAACAAATTGGAAAAACACAATACATTTCATTTTACTCAAAATTCTGTAAAAATTTTTTTGATTGAAAAATCAATTCGACATTACAACATACTACACTGATTTAAATTTATACAAAAAAGATGAATTTATATGTACAATTTTAATTTGTAAAAATATATTATGAAAATCTGACTTCATTTTTTTATATAAAACATACATCTGATTTGCTGATGAAACTTTCTTATAATAGTTTTCTATTTATTTTAAAAAATCCTAATTATCTATATATGTAAATTTATTGAACTAAAAAAGATTCATTTTTCGAAAGAAATATTTAGTATGTATGGAAATAGGTATCTTATATTTTATTTATACGTTTTCTTTTTTTATTTTAACAATTTAAAATAGGATTATATCTCCAACAATTCACATGCCTAATTTAATTGTCAAGTCAAACCTTATTCTAATTATTTTTCAGTATACATATCTTATAAAATCCGTTTCAATAATATTAGATATATACATTTATTTAATTCGATTGACATACCAAAAACACATAATTTTTCAATATATAAGTAGTTCTCACTTCTCAGAAGTAGCACAATATTATATCATTGTCCATCTTAGCAAACATTCATAACAGAGTTGAATCAAAAAAGAGATACACACTTCAAACTGGTGCATCACCACAATGAGAAAGCTTTCGGGTCACAATAAAATCAACAGAAAAAGAAAAATTTCAAGCGTTTGAACAAGGTGATATGTGTTTTCTTTTTCGTATATTTAAAAATGTAATTGCTTTCTTTTGCATATTAGTTTTATAAATGTCATTCATGTCGTTATTTTTGTATATTTCCTAAATGTATGTATTAATATTGTGTGGATAAAATGTAAAAAACTTATCTTTCGATCTTGATTTCGAGGAGCATATGTTTGTTTTTTGTTTGATTAATCACATAGTTCCAACTCGCATCAATAAAAAAAATATATAGTTAGTTGATCGTTTTTATAAAAATTATTTAACAAAAAAATATCAAGATTAAATACTTATCTTTTCAAACCTCTGTTATTGAAGTTTGTTCTCACCACCATTGATTATCCTGCACTGTAATAACATTTTTTCATAAAAAATCAGTTAGCAATGATGATCTTACTAAAATGCATACTGATTGTTAAATATGAAGGAACCATTACAAGAAATTTTTTAACAAATATCAATCAAGGAAACATTTCAATAAATCAAAAAACAAGAAAGAAAATTTCAAATACTTATCTTTTTCGTACTTTGTGTTCTTGATTTCTCTATATTTTCTTCAGAGATTCAACTTTTAGATTTCGTGAACAATAATTTTTTCGCAAATGAACGACAAGACACAAACAACGAGATTCCACTACAATCGTGTTGTAGGGTCAAGTTGTTTTGGTCTATACATGTTCCGGATGTAAAACTGTATCTTCACTTTTTTACCCGGAATCTCAAGCTTCTGAGCATCAAACATGCAACATACATATAGTATTCACTGGTATAAGACCTACTTTTACAAACACCCTAAATGGTAGAACAGGGTTTTTTTTAACAACACACCATTTTCTTAAAAAAATCCACATTTCGATTTCAGAAAAAAAAATTGTAAAAAAACCCTGTTCTACCATTAAACTATCAAACACCATCTTCAAGTAGAGTTATGAAAAATAATAAAAACAATTAGTAAAATATCAAAAACTCTTTTATTATCGATTAATATTTAAAAAATTCACTAAACTCATACCAGTGAATACTAAAAAAATAATCGTTTAAGAATTATTTTTCACCATTTCAAACACAAAGTTTAGGGTTTTGATTTACTGAGACAACCATTTTGCCAAAAATGAAATCGTTTAAAGGCAAGAAAGACACTGTTTTTTTTTCTCGAAAAAACCCTTTTCACCGTTAAAATCTAAGTAAACAGAGAAGAGAGTCTTTCTTACACCTTAAAAAATGTACCAAAAATTAAAAACAAGATAATCGAATTTTTTTATCTGTTAATTAAAAAAAATACTGATATAAATTGTTTCAAAAAATGAAGCAGTGGAAGAGTTTCAAACCCCATTTCCACCATAAGAAATTTCGATCTAGGGTTTTCTAATTTTTGAAAACCCTAGATCTACCAAAATTGTAGACAGAAAATAGGTCATTTCACGGTAAAATCAACAAATTACTTCGTTTATTTCAAAATGAAAAACAAATCGGGCAATATGAAGAATAAACACAGATCTGTTATTATTCTTCAAATACAAAAAAAAAATACAAAAAAAAACGAATTTTTGGAACTCCTGGAAATATAACCCAAAACCATTCAAAACCTAACATAAAACACGAAAATCTTGAAGAAATCGTAAAGCATATCGAACATCTTTAAAAAGTTTCAGATTTTCCGAAAAAAAATCCGATTTTTCTTCTGAAACCCTAGGTTTTTTCGAAAGTTTGTAAAAACATTTTTAAAAAAACAAAAGATATTTCGATCGAAATGTTAAATCTAAACAGAAAATATTTTTTTCCATTCGAAAGTAGTGCGAAAATCATCGCAACAGATGGAAAATACAGAGAAAATGAAACTCAGAGATGTGAGGATAGAGAGATAGAGAGAAATCGGAGAGTTTGAGAGAGAGACGATAGGGATAGAGTTTAGAGAGAGAAAATATCCGAGAGAATGAGAGAGGATAGGATAGGGATGAAATGTTTGACTAACAAAATGAAACCCTAATCCACACCTCATGAAACCTGTTGTAATCTCAGCCATCCATGTTGACAAGTGGCATAATCGTGATCGTTTATTTTGTAAACTGAGTGTGATAGAAGCTTCTAGATTTGGGCTTTGGGCTGAATTTTTTGGATACCAATATTAAAAATGGGCTTGGATTAAAAAATACATTTAAATTTACTAATGGGCTCTATATATGTCTGATTTGGGATTTAATTTTTGTTTTTATTAATTACTTTCTTTATTTTTTCTTAATAATATGATTTAATTAAAATATTTAATATAATTAATTAATAATTTTCGTTATTAGTGTAATTATTATCAGTATTATTATTATTATTAAATATGCAATTTGATAATAATTATTTTTTATTATATATATTTATTATTTATATATATAAATATATTTAATATATTAATATTAATTATTAATATTAAATATATTATTATCAATATTACGGTTATCGTATTATTTTTATATATCTTTAATAATTATTAATTTTTAAGTGGTATGTTACTTTATTTATTATATATATATATTTTTTTAATATAATAACATTAATAGTTGTTATATTATATTATTATAACTTTATTTTAAATATAAATATTTTATTGTTATTATTAAAAAAAGATTAATGTAATAAAATATATATTCTGTAATATATTATTTAATAATTATTATATAGATATTATTATTTTTGAATTTACTATATAATCATTTTATTATATTTATATTTTTAATTTTTTTTACAGGAAATATAACACCATCGGGAAGGACGTCTTCTGAAAACGGCTCATCAAGTGCAATTGTTCATCCATTTTCCAATAGTCCGCTTAGCGATATCACAAATGGTATTTTCAATAATATTTTTGTTTATATAAAATAAAATATACTTTTGTATTCATTAGTTAGATAATAATATTTAAAATTTATTATTACAGTTTCTGGCTCACGATTATTATCTGGAAGAAATATCATCAATCATGGCTTATATAATTATGGTTTATCCGATTCAAACTCTTTGATGACTTCGAAAGAAGCTGTAATAATTGATCTCACAGAAGATGAACCAAACGGAGCTCATGTGACTTCAAATGAACCGACAACCGATGAAACTTCTGGTTTTAACATAACTGAGATCGATCTCAGTGAATTATCCAATCCTTCAAATGCTGGTTAGTGATTTTTTTTATATATATTCATTTCATATATGTGTTTATTAATATTATTTAATATATTTCTATTATTTGAAGCAATTTTTTTGAGTATTGGGATATAGGAGATGCGAGTTATAAATGCCAATTTTGTGGAGCATTATTTTGGTTAGAAGAAAGACTATCATCCTTTCCAAAATCAAAGCCTCGCTACTCTTTGTGTTGTGGCCATGGAAATATTCAACTTCCGCCAATCAGAGCACCACCAAGTGTTCTTCAAGATCTATTGTTTGGAAATGGAAATAAAAGCAAACACTTTCAAGATAATATACGATCTTATAACAATATGTTTTGTTTTACATCTATGGGAGGAAAGATTGACACGAGATGTAAACAAAGGTCGAGGTCCTCCGCTTTTTTGAATGTATGGTCAAAATTACCACTTGATTGGAAGTTTGTTGCCTACGAATGGAACGACACCCAAATTCGCTCGATTATACATATACGATACGAGAGAATGAAATAAGTCATAGGTTGAACTCCGTCGAGGTTTGTTTTTGTTATTATTATTTTGTGTCTTTTTATTATATTGTTGTTGATTTTTAACGTAATTTTTTAAATTTTTTGAAAACAATATTTTAATTTGTAGGCAAGGGAGTGATACCAATAATTTGCACGAACTTATCGTGTTTGAATTGAAGAGAATGTTGGATGAGAACAATGTCTTGGTAAAATCTTTCCGAATGGCAAAAGAAAAGATTCGAGAACAGGGATATTCGAGGACGTAAAATTATGTTTGATTGGTAGAAGGAGTACGGATGCTAGGAGATATAATATGCCAACAAGCGGTGAAGTCACGGCTTTGATTGTTGGTGATTTTGATCGTGCTTTAGCGATCGGGATATTATTGTTGAAACAAGATGCGGACTTTTGCGGCATATAAATGAATTGAATGCCTCTTATTTGGCTTTTAAAGTATCCATTATTATTACCGTATGGTGAGGATGGTTTTAGAGAAGATATACCTTTCTCAATAAATAAGACTAATAGTACTAGGTTCTAGAACAACAATTAGTGTTCGTGAATACTGCGTATAGATTGCACGACAGAGACCATGAATCGCGACTATTTTGTCTTCTCGGAGATTGTTTCAACGATTTGTGGTCGATGCATACACAATGGTTGAGTCCGCTTTCGATTGAAATATATCCGTTTAAATCGAAAAAGCTGCGATGTGATATATATAAAGGGATCGATGTTGTTTTGCGTGGTGATATTGATCCAAGTACTCGGGGTAAACGCATTATATTACCTTCAACATTCATGGGAGGTGCTCGATATATGATCGAGAATTATCAAGATGCGATGGCTATATGTCGATGGCGGGTTATCGATTTGTTCATAACATTTACTTGCAATCCCAAATGGCGGAGATTATTCGTTTTATCCGAGAAAAAAGAATCTAAATCACGAAGTTCGTCCGGATATTGTTTGCGAGTTTTTAAAATGAAGTTAGATTCTTTGATTAAAGACCTTGGCAAAATAAATTATTTGGGAAAGTAAATGCGAGTTAGCATTTGTTTTTAAATATTTTTAATATATTTTGTATAATATAGTAAATATTTATTTAATTACTTTAGATTCTCAAATCCTTATTCTTTTTTATTATTATATTGCGATTATTTATACGATAGAATTTCAAAAGCGGGGTTTGCCTCATGCCCATATATTGTTGTTTTTACGGCTAAGGAAGACGGATATCCAGCTGCGATGATGACATAGATCGAATTATATCGGTAGGAATACCAGGCGAGAGAATTGATCCATGTTATTATCTTTGTAGTGAGGATCATATGATTCATGGTCCATGCGGTGATGTCGGAAAAACTCTCCATGTATGGTGATGGTCGATGCACTAAACATTTTCCAAAAAAATTTGTGGAAGGCGACTACTATTGATGAAGAAGGTTATCCAGCGTTACGAGATGTATTGAGAAATGATGGAAAAATTGTTGAGAAAAGTGGTGTGCCGTTGGACAATGAGATATGTAGTGCCTCATAATCGTAAGTTGTTATTGAAATATGGAGCTCACATAAATGTTGAATGGTGTAACCAGGCGGATCTATTAAGTATCTATTCAAGTATGTAAACAAAGGAAATGATCGTGTGTGACAGCGTCGTTTATACAAGCAAGCGATGACGACTCGAGGAAAAATGTTGATGAAGTGAGCATGTATTATGATTGTAGGTATATATCATCATGTGAAGCTGCGTGGAGGTTATTGGGGTTTGAGATTCAGTACAAATATCCTTCAGTCGAACGACTCAGCTTCCATCTTCCGAATGAGCAGAGTGTTATTTTTGGTGATAACGAGCGAATAGACGATGTGCTTAGTAAAGATTGATTAAGGAGAGCATGTTTTTAGCATGGATGGAAGCAAACAAAATATATCCCGAAGCCCGTGAGCTAACTTATGCTGAAGCCCCAACAAAATTCACATGGAAGAAAGAACTCAGGAAGTGGATGCCAAGAAAAATGGGGAAATCAATAGGTCGAGTGTTTTTCGTGCCTCGGGGCCCGGGTGATATGTACTATTTGCGTTGTCTTCTCAATATTGTCCGTGGGGCTACGTGTCATGATGACTACAAGAAGGTGAACGGTACTCAACACGCTTCGTACCGTGATGCTTGCTATGCTCTTGGTCTGTTAGAAGATGATAGAGAATATGTTGATGCAATCACTGAAGCTAGCCATTGGGCCTGCGAGAGAGTCTCGAGAAGTCTTTTTGCGTCATTGCTATCATCGAATCTTTGAGCGGGACCGAAGTTGTTTGGGACAAGTGTTGGCAATATCTTTCGGATGATATTCTACATAGACGGCGACGTCTTCTCCAACATGAAGGTATTATTATTATATGTTAAATCTCATATTTTTATTTACATTAACATTAATTTATATATCTTTTTATTTATTCAATGACGTATTATTTCTCTTGCAGAATTGGTATTAAGTGAGAACGAGATAAAAAATCTTGCTTTGTTGGAGATTGAAAGAATATTGAGAAGTCGTGGCACGAGTCTACGTGATTTTGATATGATGCCTTTTCCTGATGCTGACAATACTGGGAATAGCCGAAACAGATTGATATACGACGAGCTACGTTATGATCGTAAGGCTCTTTTGGTAGAGCACAAGAACCTCATTTCCAGACTCAATGAGGAACAAAAAAATGTCTACTCTAAAATCATGTCAGCGGTGGAATCAAATAAAGGTGGTATGTTCTTTGTATACGGATATGGGGGAACAGGCAAAACATTTTTGTGGAGGGCTTTATCTGCGGCTTTGAGATCGAAAGGAGAAATCGTGTTGAATGTGGCATCGAGTGGAATAGCATCGCTATTGCTGCCTGGTGGAAGGACTGCCCATTCCCGTTTTGTTATTCCTTTAAACCCTAATCAAGAGTCAACTTGCAATATCAAACAGGGGACTCGCTTTGGTGATTATTCGTTGTAAACTTATAATCTGGGATGAAGCCCCAATGATGCACAAGCATTGCTTTGAAGCCGTGAATGAAACTTTGAAAGGTCTTTTAAAATTAATCAACCCACGGAATGAATCAAAACCTTTTGGAGGGAAAACTGTTGTGTTCGGGGGTGACTTTAGATAGATATTGCTTGTTATACCTAAGAGAAGTGAGGATGTAGTCAATGCCACAATAAATGCATCGTATTTGTGGAAAGATTGTACAAGATCGAGATTGACTAAAAATATGCGTCTTCAAAGCCTCAATCGGCGAGATGATCATGCGGATTTGGCCCAATTCTCGAGTGGATAGCAAGCATCGGAGATGGAACAATTGGAGGATCTAATGATGGTTGTGCCACTATCGATATACACGAAGATATTCTTTTGGAATCATCCAGGTGATCCGATGGCAACAATTATAGAGAATACATATCCAATGTTTAAAGACGCCATTGATGATCCAACTTATTTGAAAGATAGGGCAATACTTGCACCGACTCTTGATGTTGTCGAAAGTCAATCAATCAATATATGACGCGTCTTTAAATTCATCGGAGGGGCATACTTATTTGAGCTCGGATAGACGAGTAAATCGATGCTAATGTTGATTTCTTGCATGATCTGCATACGCTGAATTTTTGAATGGTATAAAATGTTAAGCGTTCCCAATCATGATTTGTATTTGAAGGTTGGGACTCGAGTTATGCTTTTGAGGAACATTGATCACTCGATTGGATTGTGTAATGGGGACGAGATTGGTTATTACGAGGCTCTCTACACACGTATTTGAAGCTAAAATTCTAATCGAATGCATGAAGGTCATAAGGTGTTGATACCACGAATGACCCTAACACCGTCGACCTCGAGAATTCCATTCAAGTTTCAACGATGATTCCTCTTATCGTGTCTTATGCAATGACCATAAACAAGAGCAAGGCCAATCTCTCTCAAATGTTGGTGCATACTTGAAGAATCCGAGATTGATCACGGTCAATTATATGTTGTTGTTTCCCGAGTCACCAATCGAAAGGGACTAAAAATATTAGTACGTGGCGAAGATCAAATAAAAAAAAAACGGAGACACAAAATGTGGTGTACAAAGAAGTTTTTCAAAATTTGTAGTTATTAAATTGTTCGATACGATATCGTACATTTTCTATTTTTTTAATATATAATAAATTATATAGACATCCAATATATACGTTTGAACCCAACAAACCCAAAATCATAAAACACCATAAACTTCATATTTTCCCACATTACACTCGCCGTGCATCGCACGGGTAAAGCACTAGTATATATTAAATCAAAGCCTAAGACAACATCTTTGAGAATTTCATAACTTGTAGATTTGTCCATTAGGATCTAAGATAAACTCTAGTTAATTAAGATTTTCCCATGGAATAACTTTTTCATTATCTTCCAAATTTGCCTTAATTATGTAACGCCATGTAATGTAATCATGGGATTCGTCATTAATTTTATTTTTATATTTAAGCAATAGTGTCTCTCTTCCCTTATCCTCTCCTCATCCAAACATTCAAAGTAAAATGGTACTCAAATTTTCCTCAAATTTTAGTAAGTTAAATTAGAAATTTTCCTCAAATTTTAGTAAGTTAAATTAGAGATTTTGTGGGCTTTATGTATTTTTGTTAATATATTAAAAATATTTTTTTCATTTCTATTGATCAAATGAAAGAAATGAAAATAAAAAATGAATTTCTTAATTATTGTTTCTTTGTGTATATTTAAAAAATTTACAAATCTTTTTATTATTTCGTGCTATGTAAGAGAGACATTCTAAGTTTCAATGATGTAATTCATAAATATTTGCTAATGAATATTAATGTATTTTTTATTGCAAATCTAATAACTTTAATATTAGTTTTAATGGTGTAATTTATAAATATTTGCTAACGAATATTAATTTATTTATTTTATTACAAATGTAAGGTAATTAAACTTTATTATTATTATTATTATTATATAAGCATGTGATTTTTTTAACTATTGCCCCCCTTAATATGAGTTCCGCTCCTTTGTTTACACTTATATATACGTTTGCACAATTATGGAATCATAGTTCAAACAGATTTTAACAAGTTGAAAATCACGATTAAGCTAAAAAAAAATACGGAAAAATACTTAGAGGAATGTTTGCAAACTCTAAACAAAATGATTCTCAACTTCTAATGCAAAAAAAAAAAAAAAAAGAAAATATATTATTTGTTCGATTTATAGTGAAACTTACTATGTTTTAGAGTTTGCAAATACTCCCATAATCAATCATTTGTCAAAAAGGGAAAAAAATTTTACTCCAAAAGACAAAAAAGTAAAAAGTACTAGAGAAATTGGAAATATAGTCGGGCATTGACTAGTATGACTAGGGTGTGCAGATGCGGGCCGGTTCGGAGATTTGGAAATCTTGAACGGAAATCCCGAAGTTCGAGATTTACGAAAATAAATCTCGAGCAGAACTATAGAAAAAAATCTCCGTCCCGAAATGCAGAAAGTTGGGACGGTTGAACTCGAGATTCGGTTCTAATAGAATGGGGGTACGGTGCGGTTCGGTTCGGAGCGGAGATTAGCCATAAATAAAACATACAAATTTGGAAGGAAAAAAAAAAAAAAAAAAGAAAATCAATATAAAAATCATCAAACGGATATCTTCAGAGTTCTAGTCTCTTTTTAGTGTAGTCTCAAAATAAAAACTAAAACTATAATAGGTAACACAATCCAAAATTCTAAACTTAATAACCTCAGAATGTCTGATAATAGTCAATTATTTGGTCAATTGTCCTTCTATTGACATAGAACAATTATAATTAACTAATATTTTTTATAAATTAACATGAAATAAAAACTTGTATAAATTTATAATCTCAATATCTCCTACTTAACAACTTAACATAATTAATAAAATTATATTTATAATTTATGTGATGTGGTAAAAAAATTAAAATATGATCTTTTTTATATTGTTATAATATGGTACTATTACATGTTTCTCTTTTAAGTGCAATTTACTAATCATTTAACTAATTTCAATTCAAATGATTCACTCTATTATCAATATCAAAGTTTTAAAAATTCAAAATAGTTGCGAGTATTATAGTTTTTTTCGAAATATGCTTTATATTCAATTTAATTTTAAATAGTTTGTAGTTAATTCAATATCAAAATAAAAACAACATGGAAATAATGTATATGTATTTATATAAAATCTTTAAAATCGGTTCTAGCTTCGGGTCCTCGGTTCGGAGTGGTTGATCTGATTCTCGTGACGGGTATTTAAAAATCTTTAACCGCGTACCATAAATATTTTCGATGCGTGCGGTTCGTAGAAAGTCAAAAAGTCAACGAATATTTTCGATTCGAAGATCTTTCGGTCAGGATATCGATTCGGTTTCGGTGATCTACAAGTCTCATGTATTGGCTAAGTATGACAAACCCTCAAAAAAGTAAAAGAAAAGAGTATGACAAAAATTTAACTCGAAAAATGATCTCATGTATCGTTATTCTTGTAAGTAATTTAACAATAGAATTATTTGTATGCATATAGGGTTTATAACATGCAATTCTTTCAACCTTAATTAATGGGTCGATATTCGATAGCAAAAAAAAAAAAAAATGGGTCGATATTCTAAAAAAAAATGGGGGAAGAATTAATGGGTCGATCCCTTTACATACTTTCTTGCTTTTTTTTTTATTAATATTTTCCTTTAGGGGTACTGTAGAATGGTGTCACCGAACTCAATTAATAAAGTTAGAATAAATACACAGAAATACGTACAGCTGTGGTGTGGACAGATTAAATTGGCCTAGAGGTTTATTAAAATGGAGATTTAACTCACCTCCTTTCCATCTACCATCAATAAATGCATTTGCAGCTTTCAATTCGTAGCTAATTCCAAACACCGAATTTTGCATCACACTTTTGTTCAAACTTGTGGACTAAAATATAGCGGGCCATACATTGTCACATGAGCCAACATTTGTTGTTGCACATCACTTTTTTATATTTCAATTCCTTATGATATTACAAAAAACAAAAAGCAACTAAAGAAAGTCACTCAAAAGGTTTTCCCATTGTGCATGAAGATGATGATAATCATCCAACCACTCAACATTTCCCATCAATTAAGATGTTCATGTGAGCTGTTGTGACTTGTTGAGTTCCTTTTCTATTTTATAATTATAAATAAAGGGGGGGGAGGGGGCGATTAATATAATAATCTCCAATATATTGTATTTGATTGGATACAATAGGTTTAAATCTTTAAGCTCATAGTTTAAGTTAAATTTTGAGTAATTATGGTGGATTGAAACTCATGATACATGGAATCATTTGAAATACTTCCTAAAATTTCTCTTATCAAATCCAAATTCTCCTATCTAAATGCAACCATAATTTTCGAATTTTACATTCTTGTGAAGGTACAAATTTGTTACTATTAATTGTGTGTGTATGTATATATATATATATATCTTAATATGTTGGGAAGGAGTGGTTAGAGGAAGAAAATAAATCTCAAAAAATTGAAAGACTCAGGGTTGAACCCGAACAACACCCCTACCAAAAAGTGAATTATACTACTTGAGATATATGCATTTGTCATACTATTATTTCATTAGAATGCTCGTAAATTGATTTATTTGGATGATGTATGTTGTGACTTGTACTCTTTTTTATTTTGTAAGTGAATATATACGGAGGACGATCAACATAACAATCTTTCTTAAATGTTTTGTTTTAATTTTTTTTTAAATCATTGCAAATTCCTAACTATGATCTCCTCAAAAATTCTAGTAAACTGAAGTCTTTTTGGACGTGACTTATTTGATTCTTACATTTATAGATCACATCACGAGACATGTATGATGCATGTGGAAGTTGTTGAAGTGCTAATTAATGTGATAAGAAATAGCAAAAACTTGTATAAGATCGTCTTACAGGTCTAAATTCGTAAGATAGATCGTCTTACCCCATCCATTTTCCATACCCGCCCCGGATTAATTTTTTTTTTTTAGTTTTCTTTTTCCATTTTTTTTTGCGGTTTTTAACTAGAAATTAATCTTCTTTTTTCCGTTTCATGCTTTATCCTTCTTCTTCTTCTTTTTCTTATGTTCTTCTTCTCGTTTCTTCTTCGTCCCCGACATAACATCTCTCTTCTTCTTGCTTTGTGTGTTTTTTGTCCTTATTTTTTGTTTTTCTCGTTTCGTCGCTTTCGAAGTGTATTTCTCGTCGTTGGTTTTTGCTCATGGCTGAAGTGTCTTTCCACCATTTAAGTTTATAGATTTGTAAATTAGTTTGATAGTTTCTGGAAAAAATTTGCACTTTTTTGGTAAATATGTTTTGGCAATTTTTTATAGTTTATTGAAGTGGAATGATTTGCAGATTTGTGTGTTGAACTTTTTATTAAACTGTATTTTTGTTAGATTTGTTGTTAGATGGTGACTGAAATTCTGAACATTGTTGTTAGAAATACTTAAGATAGATATATTTTTGTTATAGTATAAATCTGTTAACATCGATGCTTAAAAGTATCGTAAATTGCCTTCAAAGTATCAAAATTACCTCAAAAGTATCAGTTTTATGTCATTTTTTTTCATCATGGAACTATGTTATCACTGCATGTATGATCTTTGATTCTTAAAGTATCAAAAATTACCTTAAAAGTACGAGTTTTATATAACTATATTTCAACATTGAACATATGTTATATCACTCTATTTGTTAGATTTTTTATTCTTAAATTATCAAAATTGACTTCAAAGTATCATAAATTGCCTTAAAAGTACCCGTTTTATGTCATAGTTCAACATTGAATATATGTTATATCACTCTGCATGATGGATCGTTGATGCTTAAAGTATCGAGAAAGTGTCTCAAGAATATCGAGAAATTATTTTAAAAGTATGAGTGAGTAATGATGTCTTTGTGTTTCAAAATCTGTAGATCTTTGTACTATATTGCTATCAAGGTCTTTATGTTGCTCAACTTTCTTGACAAGAAAGTTCAATACCTTGAGAATTTGGTGTATGAAAGCGAGTTGTAGATGAGTACTTCAGTCTCATGACTTTGGTGGCAAAGTATCATATGTACATTACTATTTATTATGTTAAGAACAAGTAAACTATTCGACATGTTTCGTTACATTTTACAGAAAAACAAATGGATGTATTTCTAGAAGAGGAAAATCACCCGAAAGTGAAGAACTTAGGTCCTATGTTTGGGAAAATATTTGTTTCCCATGGCAACCAAAATACAACAATATTGATTATGGACTTTTGCGTAATGCACCATATGGAAAACTTTGTTGGTAATGTTTACTCATCTTTAGATTTGTTGAATGTACGAATATTCTTTTAAACAAAAAATATGTAGTTTATAATTATTGCATGTGTTTTGATATCTTTTTTTTTTGTTGAAACCCTTGGAAAGACACAAGTTAAGAGTTGAATATTGCGCGAGAATCATTCTATCTGATTTGAATGAATTCAAAGTGGAACTGGAGCAAGAATTGCTTAAATTCAAGAAACCCGCTCGAAACCCAAGAAGAAACAGATAAATGAAGCAAGAGAAACCACATTTGTTGATATTATATGTTTTTATTCCACCGAAGGATTTTTTTTTTTTAATATTTTCTGATAAACTTTTTGTGATTATGTATGTATTTCTTGTGAATGTTGACCATTTTTTCGTCATTTTCAAAAATATTCATTTTGTTGCTGAAAAGTATCATATATAATCTGGAAAGTATCAGAAATTATATGAAAAGTACCATACAACGAGTTAGTAATTTAAAATTATCATGTCTGTATTTCAGTTATTTCTGGGGAGTCTACTATCAATTTAAACAGCCTAAAAGTATCATATATAATTTGCAAAGTATCAGTAATTATATGAAAAGTATCAGTATTCTGCACTGGGATATGTAAAATATTAAAATATAATTGTGCATGTTAAAAAGTATCAGAAATTGCCTTAAAAGTGTCACTAAATACTTTAAAAGGTATCACGTTAAAATCGATAGCATTAAAAATTCTCTCTTAAATACCGAGCACTTAAAGTCTTGGAACCAAACTCTTTAGCTTGAGAATAGTCGAGACACATCGACATGTCTTCTTCTTGTTGTATTCCCAAACTTTCTTTTATCATTTTTCTTCTTCTCTTCGTAACAGTCCCGAGTAGGATCTTGTAACATATTAGATGTACTTGAAATAACAAATGATTCATTTTGCTTGGTGAAATTTTGTGCATTTGTTAAGGTAGTAATAGTAAGAAAATCCCTATTATATCCTCCTTCTATGATTCTCCATGCTTCTTCATTTCAATGGCATTTTAAAATGCTCAAGTATCAATGTCCATCACAAAAGTATCATATTTAATATCAAACATATCACTATTGGCAATACAAGTATCATTTTTCACAGTAAAAAATATTAGTTATGAATCTGCAATGAGTACATAGAAAATCTTATTTTTGAATATGTAAATATTAAAGTTTCAATATCGATTGTTCACCTTAAAAGTATCAATTATTACTCAAAGGTATCACTATTTTTCGGATCAAGTATTGCTTTTTATTTCAGAGAATTTAAATTTTTAAAAGGGATAATTACACTTTTGGTACCCAAAGTTTACTGTCGTTTTAGTTTTGGTACCTAATATTCCAACATAATTACTTCTAGTACCCTAAGTTTATAATGTTAATCACTTTCACTACGGTCGTTATCTTTCCATCCAAAATTTTAGTTGACCTGTTGTTGTGGTTATAGCCTTAATTAGCCGGTCAATGCACCTCCAACACAATCTTTCCTTGAATGTTATCCCTATTGAATTGTTTTGTGATATTACCAGCCTAAGCAGTAGATTTTTTTGATTAACATTATCAATAATTAAATATGAATTATTGAACTATTTATTGAGTGAAAATTGACATTTATTATTTTACAAAATAATTAAATAACTATAAAAGTTTTAATATCAATTTTTAAAGTCAAATTAACAAAATTTAAATAAATCACTAATAAGTATTGTAGAATACAATTAGTTAAATTTCTAATTTGATTATGAAAGTATTTTTATAATTTCTAATTTGATTATGAAAGTATTTTTATAATTTCTATGCTATGCTTTTCCCTTTCTATTTTGATATATTAATTAAATATATATAAATTTCTTTCTCAATTTAAGAAACAATATAGGAAAATTTGATGAAAACAAAAATAATGTTACTAGAATTAAAATATTATAACTTGATAGACACATTTCACATTTAAGTCTTTATTTTTAAGAAATTCATGTTTAAGCAATGAGAATATATTTAACTCAATATAAATTAAATAAAAATAGTCTACAATGTTAAAAATTACAGTTTTTAAAAATAGAATTTATTTTAAAAATTACTGAAGCATAATGCCAATAATTCGATTTTTATTTTTGTAAAAAATAGATTGTAAGTGAAATTAATTTTCATATCTAATTAGTTTTTTGTTTTCATATCCGATTCTTACTTCTTAATTTTCTAGAATACATGTTATTTACTATAGTATAACTTTTTTAATTATATATAATTTTAAACAAAATAAAAATGATTGATCTTAATATATCTATATATATATATATTAGTAAATAAAAAACTAAAAGAAAAGAAAATAAAAGAAAAGAAAAAGGATAATGGGGAGAGACGATTAATGGTGAATCCCGAGAGAAGAAGAATCGTTGTACGAAGAAAGTGGTGGATCGGGCGGTGTGGGTTGGAGTGGTTGGGTGGGTGAAAGTAATGGTAGTTAAAAATGATGATGATGATGAAGAAGAAGAAGAAGAAGAAGAAGGAAAGGGGAAGAAGAATGAGAAGAATGGAAGAGGAATGGGAAGTCGTTTGTGGTGGTAGGCGTTCGGGTGGTGTGGTGTGGGTATTGTCCAAGGAATTTTAGGAGAAAGATGACGGAAAAAAGAAAAGAAAAAAAGAAAAAAACAAATTTTCTATTTTATTAATAAATATAAAATATAAAAGTAAACCACTTTTTACCTACAATAATATGTCAACCGTCAATTTTGGATGGAAAGATAACGGCCATGATGAAAGTGATTAACGTCGAGAACTTAGGGTACTAGAAGTGATTAAGTTGGAACATTGGGTAGGAAAATTAACCAAAAAGTGTAATTATCATTTATTTTTGAAATGTATCACTTTTCACGTAAAAGTATCACTTTTTACTTTACTGATTTTAAAATGCTTAAGTATCAACGTCAATAACAAAAGTATCATATTTAATGTCAAAAGTATCACCAATGGAAGTACAAGTATCATATTTTACAAGTAAAATCATTAGTTATGAAACTGGATGAGTATATTACATTCCTTCATCAATGAACTATGTTCATCTTTATTCTCCATTGGAGAAATCCTCTTCGTAACTAATATTTTTGTAGAATGTTATTGTTGAATATCAATACAATCCAAAATCGAGCCGGCATACATGTTTTATAGTGCGGTGGAAGGATGATGATGATGAAGCTTTATGCGGTGGGCCACCAAAGTGATAATGGAGATTTGTGTGGGGAGAGGATAGTTGCAGACTTTGTGGGACAAATTGCTTGGAGGGAAGAGATTTGTGTTGTGGGGAAGAGGAGCTACAAGATATGATGAGAGAGAAACTTGGAGGTGGAGAGGGATGCGGGCGTTTTTTACAAGGTTTTATTTATTTATTATTTATTTACCTATTAGATTCGGACCATAGGAACGTCTTAGGATTAGGATACGTAAGACGATCCTGGGATGTTCATTTTTTCAAATCAATTCAAATTTGATTCTTTCAGAATTCGAATCTCAATTTAGAATTAGGATATTTGAATTGAATCAACTTGAATTTGAATATGAATATTCAAATCGAATAATGAATTGGGGAATTATTTTTGAATTCTATTCGAAAATCCTAAATCAAGGTGAAATTCAAGTAAATTCGATTCGAATATTGGTTCGTATTCGTATTTTAATTCAAATTCGTGTAATGATTCGAACTCAATTAAAATCCAAATTTAATTTATATATTATATATTTTAAACATTATACAGATCTCAATTGCATATGCAAATAAAAATTAATATAATTAGTTGATATACAAAATAACATTTAATTTTACATGTCTATTATAATAAAATTGTTGTTGTAGAATTATAGCATTGGTCATAGCCAGTTTCACAGCTCCATCTCATTTCAAAGTTTCAGCATTTTTTGTGTAGTTTTTAAATTATCTTATAATGTGTTTAGACTTAAAAGAATATGTTTATATCTCAAAAAAAGAACAACATGCTTTTGATTTTAATAGATTTCAGCCTTAAAAGTTTTCTGTCTTTAGTTTTTGTAATATCTTTAAAGTAACAATATAGATTTGATAATTTATGTGATTTAGTTATACTTTTGTTTCATTATAAAATTCTTTTGTTAAAATAAAATTGAAATTTTACTTGAAAAATATGGGTCTGAAACACAATTGTGCCGGGACTATTGACAAATTGGATATTTTAATTGACTCAAATTCGATTCAAAAATCGACAAATCCAATGTGATTTGAATTAATTGAATTAGGATCGAATTTCGAATTGAAGTTTTAAAAATTCCATTCGATTAATTCGATTCGAGGAAGTCGAAGAATTCGAAATTCGATTCAATGAACACCCCTAGATAGTCCTATGAGAGACCTACTCATAAGAAATTAAGCAAATTGAATGAAATATAAGAAAGGAAAAAAGAACGCATAGATAAGTTTCATTGGACAACATTTGGATGGAAGGATTTAGATTTGAAGGAAAGATTTTGTGTGATGGATTTCAAACGACTCCATATAATTAAAATGAATTTGAATCAACAAAAATCACTCATGAAGTAGCTTTAGATTGCATTTGGATGGAGAATTTGGATTTGAGGAGAGGATTTGGAGGAATAATTTCTATGGATATGGAATCTATCACAATGACTCCATTGTGGAATGATCTAACCAATCAAGCTCAATGGATTTAGTAACTTCATTTCCTTCAATCCAAATGTAACCTAAAATAGGAGCTTAAAGATTTAAAACATATAATAAGTTTTTTTTTTAAAAAAAAAAAAAAAAAAAGAGGTTTGGGCTAGTTACAAAGAAACCCGGAGATTTTTGAAATTCGAAAAAAACTCACTTTAGGTTTGATCCCTCTTATATTTTCCCCCATCATATGCAAAAACTATTTCAAAATCTCTCCTTATGTTTATCAAAATATTACATAAACCCCATTAAATTTAAGACACAATCGAACCTCAAGGGATTTTTGTAATTATCAAAAACCTCTTAATTTTTTTTTGTATTTAGCCCAAACCTTATGGACTTTTTGTAATTATTCCTAAGTTTATCCAAATAAGCTCAATTAATTTATTGTTACGAATTTGAAATCCTTTAGCCTTCAAATTCACCAATCCAAATAAAGGTTTGTGAAATTAAGATGAATTATGTGCAATATATGATGGAATGACGTGAGAAGCGGAAGGTCGGTTGCATGGGGAAACGCCATAATATCCATGCTACACGTGTTGTTACTACTTGGTGCATGGATGAATGACAAGTGTCTCACTATTTACATGGATAATTGACAAGTGTTTTTAATTTATAAATAGTGGGACACTTGTATAGTTGTATGGTAGATGCACACCAAGTATATGTAAACAAGTGTAGCATCTACAAGGCCAAGCAACGCTCCTCCTCCTCCTCCCTCCCCTCTCCCGACCTAAGTTTACAATTCTATATATTTTATATAAATATTTTAAAGTAACACTACAACATAAATGACATTAGGTAACACAAATTTTGTAGCACTCTTTACATAAGGTATATATGTAACATGTGTTTGTAACACTTTTTACATTACAATATTTATGTAACACTTTTTGTAGACTTTATCAATATGTAACGCTTATATGCAACACTTTTAAATAATTAACACTTTTTAAATATCACTTTTTTTTTTTTTTGTTATTTCTTTTGTAACGCAAATAGGTATCACTTTATTTAAAAAGCACTCTTGGCAACACTATATTTTATTAATTGTAACACTTTTTTAAACTATATTTTAGTAACACAAAATTATATAACTATTATTAAATCATGTCAACGATTTATTTAATTAATTGATGTCACAAAATAGTGAAGACAAAAAATTCACCAAACCTAAAAATTGTAGACATCATGTACTCTGTTTTTTCTTGAATTTTTGTTTTCTTTTTATAAAGTATTTTAGTTTTTCTTTTATTTTTTTATTTTTACGGAGGTAATTAATTTCCGTAATACCGACATAATATGCGCATGTATATATTTTATTACTATTATTTATTTATTTTTAAACTTTTACTAACGGAGACCAATTTCATCGTTAATCTTTTTTTTTTATTTTTTTACTTTTAAAAAACAATTTACCAATGAATATTAATGTTATCGGTAATTACTTAGGAATTTTTCCGTTAGTAAATTATTTTTTTATTATTTAAATTTTTTTGTTAGAACTTTTTTATCGTATCGGTAAATTATTTTATATTTTTATATATTTTTTATTTTTACCGATTGAATATAGATCAGTCGATTAATTCATTTTATATATTTTTGATATTTTTTATTTTTTCTGTCCTTTAATATATAACATAATATGATTTTCAAACTATATACTATAGAATATATTTTTATATAGAATATATTATATATACATATAATATATTTTTTATACAATTTTATTATATATATGTGTGCGTGTATTTGTATATATAAAACAAAGTAAAAGTTGTAATAAGAATCAACATAGCTTAGTGGCAAATTGTCACTTCCACACATAACAGGTCATGGGTTCAAATCTACTTGGTGCTACAAACTTTCTTTCTCTAATGAATTATAGGCAAAAATAGTATTTCTTTTGGGACGCTTTTATCAACTCTTTTTCTTTCTGGATTTTTCCCAAGTGTGGGTTTTAAATAAGATTTATATGTAACACTTTTGACCAGAAATCTTTTTTTTTAAAGAATACTCTTTTCATTTTTATATAAATCGCATTTAATAAAAAAAAAAAGTGTTACAAAAAAGTGTTAAATAAGATTTATATATAACACTTGAGAAAATATTGTGTTCAAAAGATTCATATATAACACAGTGTTGTAAAAATCGGCCAAGACGCTCGCCTAGGCGGCCAAAAAATTGGCCAAAAATCGGGTCTAGGCGGGTATCTAGGAGGTCTAGTCGGAATAAATTGGCCAAAATTAAAAAAAATAAAAAAGAAAAAGAAAAACATTATGTTTCTAGGAGGCCGCCAGGCGCCAGCGCCTCCAGGCGCCACGCCCGACTAGCGCTAGCGATTTTCGCAACCTTGCTTCAAAGTGTTACCAATAGAGAACTTAATGTAACATTTAGAAAAAGTGCCATTAAAAGCTAATAAAAGTGATAGCTTTAGACTATAGGTAAGACGGACAAAATCGGCAAAGACCATAAAAGTGCTACCTATTGTCTATAGTAATATTTTATGGGCATTAGGTAACATTTTCTGGGTGTTACCTAATATCATTTATGTTGTAGTGTAAAATAATGCTCCACTAAAAAGAAAAATTTTGTTATAAAATTTGTTTGGTCATTATTATTAAAATGCTATGAAACACTAATACTGTGTACGAATATACATCGTTTTTTGAAATTTTAAGATATAAGTACAATATATATTGAAAATGTAGACGTACCAAAAAAAAGGTTTCAAACATTAAAAACTAAAATTTGATAAATAATCAAATAAATCTCAAATGTGATAAATCGCATAGAAAAAACAGTAAAAAACATGTTGAAAACATCAAAGAATAGAAAATCAATTACTTTCTTTTTTAAATCATAAACATTTGTGCCACCCACTACTAACTACACATTGTTTGTTCTCCTTCAATTCCATCTCTTTCCAATATGTGGATCTGTAAAAATTTATATGTATGGGACTTTATTTCCTCCAAATTGGGATGTCTAGGCATGTTTTCTTATTCAATTGGACACTTTATGAATACATATGAATACGTATTGGATATAGAATCATATTCGGTACATATTTGGTATTGGCATGCCATCCATGATGGTGGTTACTTGTTAAAATTATAATATCATTCCTCAAAAGTAAAATTCGTAATATCTTCCTTCCAAATAATTGGAAGATCACGTGTGAAAGGAGAAAATGCCATCAAATTTAGACACAGCAAATTAAGAACACTTTGGTAGTTGGGCCCCACAGGCAAGGAGGCAAATTAAATTTTTCCCATACAAAAGCTAGCAATGGTTTCTTGCCCAAAGCTAGCTGTTTCCACATTATACAAATATTATCTTATTTATTTTTCACTTATAAATAAAAACATCACACTAATACGAAACACGAGAAACAGCAATCCAAAGGCAAACCACCTACTAACAATTTTTGTGACAGCCACAGCCATGGCCAAGGCCAAAACCACCGCCACCACAAATATTGCTCACCAATTCATCATCGTCGCCGTTTTAGCGGCGGCGCTGCCACAATTAGACGCGCAATCGCCGGCCGGAGCCCCAATGGTGCCGATATCACCGGGGCCGTACGTGATGGCGCCTTCTCCGTCGTTGGATTGCTTCACATATCTAATAAAGCTTTCTGATTGTCTGACGTTTGTGGAGAGCGGCAGCAATTTGACGAAACCGGATCCGGGTTGCTGCCCGGAGCTGGCTAATTTGGTAGACACACAGCCGATTTGCTTGTGCCAGCTGCTTGGGAACCCTGGTCAGGTTGGGATCTCTGTTGATGTTAGTAGGGCTCTTAAGTTGCCTTCTGCTTGCAATGTTACCACCCTCCAGTTAGCTTGTGTGCAGGTACTTGCAATTTCGCTTCTTTTTTAATTTGTTTATTTTTTAAAATTTTTAAAATCTATTTTTCTTAAAAAATGTTTCAAAATGTGTAGGGGCGATATACTTGGTCATTTTTTCAAAAATTTAATACAGTACATAACTCGGAATCGAGTTATATGTCTTGGTATCGAGATATGTTTTTCTATGCCGAGATATGTATCGGTCCCAGAAATAAAATAAAAAATTACAAAGTAGACATTTAAACTGAAAAATAGCTAAAAAAACATGACTTTGAAAATTATGGTTAAAAAATATTTTTGTAATAGAGAAAATAGCAAAAATTCGACGGACTCGTTTTCTTTTTTGTTCTTAAGATTCACATTTTAGATTTTTTTATGCACATTTTTGCTTTGGTTAAGTTGGTAAATTCTTTCTGATGAGTGTATTAGCAATTTTAAAGTACATTGAGCAGTATAAAAGTTGATTTCGTGATTTCAATACAAAAAAGATCTCAACCTAATTGATTATATATCAAATATTTCATTAGCTTTGATACCAGATATTGACGTAATTGTTTTTCTGAAAATTAAAAAATAAAAGTAAAATCCCCTGTTTTCCTGGTAAAATGAGAAGATATTGAATTGAACTGCCTTTTTGTAATCTAACTTCAAATGGAATATTTTTATGTTTGAATTACATGCTTACGTAACGGCTATATGATAAGCATTTTTCACTGATTCAGTACTGAGAAACGTGTGTGTAAATATATATATTTGAATAAAGTATTATTATCCAAGGCCCATCATTACACCAATTATTTGGCTCATTAGAGGGGGCATCTTTTTTTCCTTTTTTTTTTTTCCTTAAATGAATGTCCAATACGGTCAACTTAATTGGAAACTCGAAAATTTAAATGAATTCTACCCCTTTTTTATTTTTGTACACAACAATTTTGAATATTCAATTTTCAAATTTAAACTTTTTTTAAAGGTAGATTTTCTGTCCCTCTCTTACCTTATTTACATTTATTGCATTAATTTCCGGGCCAACAGACCATGTGGTCTTCTGCCCCTCTATCCTTTCAGACTGAATTAATATTTGGCTTATTATGACCAAGATAGTAAACCAAATATTAAATTCTGTTCAAGCTTATTTTTAATTGTTTTTAGAATTTAAAATTTTATTTGTATTTAATTTGATTATTTCCCTAAAAAAATTTATTATTGATAGAATCGAATTTGAATAAGTTTTAATTAAGTGTACTACGAATCGAGTTTGAATAACTTCATTATTTTTAATTATTAATGATTATCATTACTTACTACTCAAATTGAGCTTGAACCAAATATAGGTTCAAGTTTTATAAAACGGGAAAATGTGTTTAAGTTTGACGTGTTGTGCTTAAGAAGACAAGTTAAAATAAAATTCCTAAAGATTGATGTTGAGTCAAATATCGAGTAATTTATTTATTTTTCAGCCATACCTATTCAATGGAATACAAACTAGCTTTCATATCAAACTATTAGGTAGATTATAATTTCTTCAGTTTCATACCCGTATAATTGGTAGAATGTTGGAAATTTATTCATTACTATGATTGTTTGAGTGATACTCCATTACTCCCACCTACTTATTTCCTTGAGTTGCCAAACACTTTATTATATCACTTTAACTTACTGTGAATTTTAGGTAATTAAGTAAAGATTTCATCGCTCTTCACTAAAACTAATTAATTGTTATCCGTGTACTTGGTCTAGAAACATTTATTTGCCACCATAATAATTATGTGTTATGAGATAGTGAAATGAAAAAAATATAGGTCAATAATTATTTATTAGTATTTGAAATAATTTGTTAATATCAAGTGTACTAATGATAAAGTCCACTTAACAATTTATTGGACAACCAAACTCTTTGTGGTACCTTTTACAATTTTAATTTGTACATATGAAATAGCTAGGAGCTAGGACTGGTGTGGTAGTTTATTTGTGTTTATGTCAACAGCAAATTTAATACTGGGCAAAATTAAATATCTACCAAACTAGGAGATGCCCATTTATTTATCTATTTATTTATTTTATTTTTTGAGAGAGCGATCAATTATTAAATTAGGAGACTCGTCGCATTTATAACGTTTGCTATCTATCTAATATATGATGATTGTTTTATTTATACAATAAATCTTGATTATAGACAGTGTGAGTGACCACAGCTGTGTTAGGTTAATGGTTGGTTAAATTGAGCTTGTGGACCGGTGGCACAAGTTTTTATTCATTTTAATTTATTTTAAATTAATTAATTTTTAGTTAGAGTTCAGTTAATTATTTTACATTTTCTCATCATTATTACCGGTATGATTATAAATAATTACATTTAACGTGAATTTTACACTACACTGTGAAGCGAGATGCTAAATAACTTCATCCAGCAGCTTTTCTTTTAATTATCAATCAAAATTGTTTTTTTTTCTTTTTGTTTTTTTGAGAACAATCAAAATTGTTGATCATTCTAACTAATGAGTAATTTATTTATGCAGCTATTGGTGTTCCAGTAGGAGCTCTTGCACCAAGTGAAGCACCTTCAGATGGTATATTAAATTTTTCCCCTTAGATTATGTTATTCTCAGTTTATACCCCTCATAATCTGCCATTATCATTTTATTTCCCCAAGAATATGTTACTTGTTTTATTAACTCCTCCACACCCCCACGGCCCACCCCCACCCCATCCCGAAAAAAAATGTTATTCTCACAAATTTAAATAAAGAGGATAAGATTAACATCGTTAATTGTACTTTTATCAAGCTTATTAATTTCTTAATTATGTTTACTTACAGCTGGATCAGTAGCAGCAAGCCCATCTCCAGGGGATAGGGACAATGGAAGTCCAAGCAATTTAGCCTCTAACCATCATTTCCTCATTGGATTAACAGCTGTTTTCTTCACATATTTCTTTTGATGTTCTAAATTCATATAGTCATTGATATCTTGATTTTATCATTGATATGTTGTAGCTAGATGTTCTATCTCCAGCTATTTAATTTGAATATTATTTTGAGTTTGATTTGTGTATTTAAATTTGTTTTACTTTGATTCCCTTGTGAACTAATGGATAAATTTCACAATTCAGATAAAAAATTAGGTAAACTATAAAAACGACCTCTAAAGTTTAATTTAATTATAGGGATAATTACAACCACCCCAAAGGTCCGGGCTAATTTGAAAATTGCAAAAAGACCCTTAGGTTTGATTATATCTTATATTTTCCTCTTTTATAAGCAAAAAATAAACACTGCTAATATTTCTAGAAATATTACAGTTATCCCCTTAAATTAAGACAAAATCAAGCTTGAGAGGACTTTTTGTAATTTTGAAATATCTTTTGGTTTTCTTGTAACTAGCCCAAACCTCAGTCTAATTATCCCTTAATTATATTATAAAAATCCACTTGATGTTTGTACTTATTTTACAAATATTCTCAAAGTACGTGCAATTTGCCAGATATTAATACTATTTGTGACTAATAAACTTAAATGAATTCTACTACAAGTAGCCTAATCTTTTTAGGGTAATTTATAACCACCCTCAAAAGTTTATAAATGGATAATAAAAAAAAAGGTGCAGATTTTGATCTCAATTGCACCATTAGTTTCTACTCCACCTCATTTCTGGTGGAATTGGTCTTTGATAAATGGGGTGTTGACCCGATTTTGACTAATTAATTAAGTGGTTTCCATTAGTGAAAAATGGAATTAAATTATTTGTAAAAATTCTACTAAGAGAGTAGATGACAATAGCATTTGGAATTTCTCAAAACCGATTCAGGGTGAATGAGAAATTAATGCTATAAGTTAGTCACTTAATACAAATAAATAGTATGGAAAATGGAAAATGTGGGGAAGAGAGATGCTCCACCCCACATAGGAAAAAGGAGGCAAAGTTGCACACTTAATATATCGCAAGTTGGACATATGGGTTTGGGGCCCAGGGGGCACCCAAGTTTTTAAAGGGGTGAGGACCTACATGCTTGTGGGTTTGGTTCAAAGCACACACGCACGCATTCAAGGTGCCGCCAGCCGGCTCGGCCGGCCCGACCCAGTCCGGTTCGGGTCGTGGGCTTGGCTTGGGCTTTCGGCCCACAGACGGCCGAGCACGGCCCGTGCGGTCGGGTCGTGCTCCTGCCGAGACATTGCGCCCATTGGCCACATGGGCGATCGTGCGCTCGAGCAGTGCGTCATTCCCTTTGAAAATGTGCCTTTTCGACCTACAGACGCGATTTTCCATACGGGCACTTG
The DNA here is from genome assembly GCA_016081115.2 of Rehmannia glutinosa. NCBI lineage: Eukaryota > Viridiplantae > Streptophyta > Magnoliopsida > Lamiales > Orobanchaceae > Rehmannia > Rehmannia glutinosa. The sequence continues at coordinate 60,735,760 of CM071924.1, read as the reverse complement.
CTTGCCTATATTATTAACGCCCCTTGATGAATTTAGATAAGAAAATTATCGATATAAATCGGTCATTCTCGCATTAAAAGCATCTTGATCATTACCTTCCTTTGTAGCTTGAAAGTCGAAAAAAAACACTTTGTAGTTATTTGTGTTTCGGTTTTTGCAAGTCTTGTAAACTCGAAACCGGAAATAGTCGTTGTATCTTAGGGGACGTGCGTAGGGCGAACCGTAATCACTTGTATACGGGACATTTTCATCTTAAGTGAGGCGATTCTAAATCAGGCCTCGACTAATCCTAAACACTTAGCCATTTTCTTCCAAACCGAAACCTTCACCAGAAATATTTACCCAACAATCGCAAGACGAATTTTTTTTTTTGTTTCTGTTGAAGACGATGGCATTCAGTTCGATATCGTTCACACCCATGGCTGCTGCTCCCGCTCATGGCGAAAAGCCGCCTAAGTTTTCCGGCGCCGACTTCAAATGTTGGCAACAGAAGATGCTGTTCTACCTCACCACTTTGGGGTTGGCTCGTTTTCTGAAAGACGACCCACTCTGTAGTTGGAGATGACGAAGTTGACAACAACCGGAGAATCATTTGTGGATGCTTGGCATAACAGCGATTTTCTATGTCGCAACCACGTCTTGAACGGGCTAGACGACACTCTCTACAACGCCTCATAGACGTTCAAGATGTCGAACTTGTGGGAGTCTTGGAGAAAAAGTACAAGACGGAAGATGCCGGCACAAAGAAATTTATTGTCGGCAAATTCTGTAGTACAAGATGGTTGACACCAAGGCGGTGATCGGCCAAGTTCAGAGATTCAAATCATCCTTCACGACTTAGTGTCGAAGGGATGATTTTGAATGAATCCTTTCAAGTGGTTGCAATTATCGAAAAATTACCGCCATTGTGGAAGGATTTCAAAAACTACCTCAAGCACAAGCGCAAAGAGATGGGGCTTGAGGATCTAATTGTTCGGCTTCGCATCGAAGAAGACAATCGAAAATCAGATGTGAAATCCAGCAAGACTAGAATGGAGGCTAAGGCTAATCTTGCAGAATCGAGCACTAGCAAGAAACGCAAGCACTCCGGGAAGGAAAAAGGAAAGGCCAAAAAGTTCAAAGGTAATTGCTACAACTGTGGTGGCAAACCGAACCACATGGCGAAGGATTGCCGACACCCCAAAAAGGGCAATCAAGGTGGCAACCAACAAGCGATGTGACGGAGGACAAGTCGGTTCCAATAGACTTGTCGAGCTCGATCTCTCATTTGTTGTGTTTGAAGCCAATATGGTGGATAACCCAAGGGAGTGGTGGATAGATACCGGGGCTACTCGTCACATTTGTGCCGATAAGGAGATGTTCTCCTTCTACACTCCGATCAATGGAAGAAAATTGTTCATGGGGAACTCTTCGACTTCCAACATCGTTGGGCTTGGAAAGGTGGTGCTCAAGATGACTTAGGGAAGGAGCTTACGCTTGTAGATGTCTTTGCATGTCCCGGACATCCGCAAGAACTTGGTTTCCGGTCCTTTGCTTAGCAAGGCCGGATTTAGACTAGTGTTTGAGTCCGACAAGTTTGTAATGACCAAGAATGGTTAGTTTTTATGTAAAGGTTACCTTGATAAGGGCCATTTAAAATGTTCTGTAATGTCTGTTTTCCGCCAAGAGGCGAAGAATAAAAACGTTACTTCTGTTTACTTGTTGGATTGTTCTAATTTATGGCATGATAGATTAGGACACGTAAACTTCAACACAATTAAAAGGTTAGTGAATTTGGAATTAATACCTACGTTTAAAACCGATTCACAAGACAAATGCGAAATTTGTGTTGAAGCAAAATTGGCCAAAGCACCATTTCATTCGGAACGAGAAGTACCAAACCACTCGAGTTAATTCATACGGATGTGTGTGATTTAAAACTTATGCAAACTCGAGGTGGGAAAAAGTACTTCATAACGTTTATAGACGATTGCACAAGATATTGTTATGTCTATCTTTTGAAAAGCAAAGATGAATCTTTCGTAGCTTTTAAAACTTATAAGAATGAAGTTGAAAATCACTTAATTTGAAAATTAAAATGATTAGAAGTGATAGAGGCGGAGAGTATGTTGCTCCGTTTGAGGAATTTTGCTCGGAAGCGGGTATAATTCATCAAACGACGACACCTTACTCACCTCAATCAAATAGTGTTGCAGAACGCAAAAATCGTACTCCTAAGGAGATGATGAATGCGATGTTGTTAAGTTCTGGCTTACCCCAAAACTTGTGGGGGGAAGCCATACTTTTCGCAAACTACATTCTTAATAAGATCCCACATAAAAGTAAAAGCGAAACTCCATATGAGTTATGGAAGGATGTAAACCGTCATATAAATACCTCAAAGTGTGGGGTGTTTGGCTAAAGTCAAGTACCTAAGCTGAAACAAGTTAGAATCGGTCCGAAGACGATCGATTGTGCTTTCATTGGATATGCTAATAATAGTAGTGCATATCGCTTCTTAGTGCACAAGTCAGCAATTCCTGATATAAATGAAGGTATGATCATTGAATCAAGGAATGTTGTATTCTTCGAGAATATCTTTCCGAACAAAGAATGGAAAGAAGAAAGTTGAGTAAACGGACTTATGATCTTTGCAAGGTTACCTCGAGTGATGATGAAGAGGAACAAGACGCAAAGAAAAGGACAAAAGTAGCTAAGTCTTTTGGTCCTGATTTTCTAACTTATATGTTAGAAAACGAACCCCGAACTATTCAAGAAGCCTTGTCTAGTCCAAAAGCTCCTCTCTGGAAAGAAGCTATCAATAATGAGATAGATTCCATCATGCAAAATCACACTTGGGAGTTGGTTGATCTCCCACCGGGTTGCAAACCTTTGGGATGCAAGTGGATCCTTAAAAGGAAGTATAATAAAGCCCGATTGGTAGCTAAAGGGTTTAGACAAAAGGGGGGATATGACTTCTTCGATACATATTCTCCTGTCACGAGGATTACGTCCATTCGTGTTCTCATTGCTATTGCAGCTTTACATAACCTTGAGATACATCAAATGGACGTTAAAACTGCCTTCTTGAATGGTGAGCTTGAAGAGGAGATCTATATGGAGCAACCCGAAGGGTACGTTGCACCCGGTCAAGAGCAAAAGGTGTGTAAACTTGTTAAGTCACTTTATGGACTAAAACAAACACCTAAGCAATGGCACGAAAAGTTTGACTCGACTATGAAGTCAAACGGTTTCAAGATCAACGAATGTGACAAGTGTGTCTACATTAAAGGTACTACAAATGATTACGTCATAGTATGCCTTTATGTGGATGATATGTTGATTATGGTAGTAGTCATGATTTAATCATGAATACTAAGAACATGTTGAAGAAGAACTTTGACATGAAGGATATGGGATTATCGATGTTATATTAGGGATTAAAATCTCTAGAACTTGAGGATGGAATTGTCTTGTCACAGTCCCATTATGTCGAAAGCATACTTAGAAGGTTTAATGTTTTTGATAGTCCTCCTAAGACACTGTAGATCTAAGTCTACACTTGGCCAAGAATAGAGGCGAACCGGTTTCTCATTTGGAATATGCAAGGGTAATTGGCAGTCTGATGTACTTAACGAATTGTACACGTCCATACATTGCATATTCAGTGAGCAAACTAAGTAGGTTCACAAGTAACCCGAGTACGGATCACTGGAAAGCCGTGACAAGGGTACTTAGATATTTAAAGTATACCATGAACTATGGAATACTTTATACGAGATATCCGGCTGATATTAGAAGGAGGATCTTTGTGATGCCAATTGGATATCGGACACAAAAGACTCCAAGTCCACAAGTGGATTTGTTTTCACAATAGGTGGTGGAGCGGTGTCATGGAAGTCTTCTAGCGGGACGTGCATAGCTCGATCCACTATAGAATCCGAGTTCATTGCTTTTGATAAAGCTGGAGAAGTTTGAATGGCTTAGAAACTTCCTAGAGGATATTCCTTGTTGGAATAAGCTTGTGCCTCTTTGTTATGATACTGTTTGTGATAGTCAATCAAAGCAATTGGAAGGGCACAAAGAAGATGTATAATGGTAAATCTAGACATATACGTCGAAGACATAATACCATTAGACAATTGATTTTGAATGGGGTTATTTCGGTTGACTACGTGAAGTCAAAGGAAAACCTTGCGGATCCGCTTACAAAAGGCATAAATCGAGATCAACTGTATAAACTGTTAAGGGGAATAGGTTTAAAATCCACAACTTAAAGAATGTTCATAGCGGTAACACAACCTTGTGAATTGGAGATCCCAAGACCTTGGTTGATGGGATAACTAAGTTATGAATGTTCAGTTGAACACTTGGAAAATGTGTTAGCTCATTCTCGATACATCCAAGTGTATTTAAACCTGCTGAATGTGGTGAGGTTAAGTTTGAGACTTTTAATGATTCATATACCGAAAGGTGGAGTATTGCGAGGATACTCTTCAATAGGAGATCATCTATATAAGTGAGAAGTAATGGCCGCTTCCAAAAGAAACACTTATGAACCTAAGATATGGTCCAGGGCGAAATGGACACAACGTGAGAACAACAAGTGTTAGAGTTGTTATTGTGTAAGTATTGTTGTCTTGGTTTACACAAACGGCTGAGTAGTTCAAGACATCGCGTCACTAAGCAGCTAGTAAATCCGATAGTATTTTACTAAGGAAGGTTCAAAGCCACAAGCTACCTATCCTCGATGCAATAATGATTCGCCGAGACTTTCAAGCTTAATCGCATACACGCATGCATTAATTTCATTCATGTGGGGGATTGTTGGAATTGGTCTTTGATAAATGGGGTGTTGACCGATTTTGACCAATTAATTAAGTAGTTTCCATTAGTGAAAAATGGAATTAAATTATTTGTAAAAATTCTACTAAGAGAGTAGATGAGAATAGCATTTGGAATTTCTCAAAACCGATTCCGGGTGAATGAGAAATTAATGCTAGAAGTTAGCCACTTAATACAAATAAATGGTATGGAAAATGGAAAATGTGGGGGAGGAGAGATGCTCCATCCCACATAGGAAAAAGGAGGCAAAGTTGCACACTTAATATATCCCAAGTTGGACATATGGGTTTGGGCCCTGGGGGCACCAAGTTTTTAAAGGGGTGAGGACCTACATGCTTGTGGGTTTGGTTCAAAGCACGCGCGCGCCACGCCACCGCCGCACGCGCCGGCTCGGCTCGGCCCGGCCCGGTCGGGCCGTGGGCTTGGGTTCAAGGCCCTTATTCTTTTTGGACCAAAAACCTTTAAAATAATTAATTAATTAATTTATATAATTAATTAAATTAAATGGATTATATTAATTTTTGTAATTAATTAAATCGATTTCAATCTGGGAAAGTTTCGGCCACAAGACGAAGTGAGCACGACCCGTGCGGTCGGGTCGTGCTCCTGCCGCAAAGGTTCGGTGGCGCACGGGCCGGGAGCACGGCCCGTGGTCGGGTCGTGCTCCTGCCGAGACATTGCGCCCCGGCGGGCAAGCGCACGGCCGTGCTCCGGGTTGTGCGCTCCCGGCAGTGCGTGCATTCTTTGAAAATGTGCCTTTTCGAGCCTACAGACGCGATTTTCCGTACGGGCACTTGCGTGCCTATATTATTAACGTCCCTACTGATGAATTTGGACAAGAAAATTACCAGATATAAATCGGTCATTCTGCATTAAAAGCATCTTGATCATTACCTTCCTTTGTAGCTTGAAAGTCAGAAAAAAAACACTTTGTAGTTCGCTGTGTTTCGGGTTTGCAAGTGCTGTAAACTCGAAACTGAAATAGTCGTTGTATCTTTGGGACGTGCGCCGAAACCGTAAGCACTTGTATACGGGGCGTTTTCGTCTTGCGGAGACTGATTCTAAATCAGGCCTCGACTAATCCTAAACACTTAGCCATTTTCTTCCAAACAGAAACCTTCACCAGAAATATTTACCCAACAATTTCCATCCACACTTAACAAACATTCAAAGTTTATGACAACATCAAAATGGCTAATCAGTCATAAAATCAGATCATTAACACAATGCAGCATTTCCTTCATTCACCTACACTGGTATATGAATGACAAAACACCGGCATTATTATTACCCTTAAGAAGAGATGAGTTGCTGCACAGTAATGGGGCGGCAAATGGAAGACAACGGTCGGCGGACCAGGCCGAACCAGCTAACAGAGAGAGTTAACGGCAGGGGTGGGATTGTACAAGTCCCACCACACGTGAGTCGAAAGCCGTTACAAGCGTTTGCCGAAAGACAACCACTCTCCCCACCGTACTTACCTTGTCCACAAAGATGCATTCTTTACATCCTCTATTCCCGCACAACATCAATAATCGGTCGGGATTTTACAGCTATGATGTCCTCTAAGACAAGATGCATATTAAGTACATATAATTGTCGAGTGGATGATCATCTGTAAGAGATGGAAATGTGGAAAACTTTCTGTTTACAAAACTATAATCGGTTCACTTGCATTGTCAAATACTTCAACTTTGGACGGTACGAGCACCTAATGAAAGCAGAACAATATATAGGAGTGTTTGCAAAAACTTCTACTTTTAGAGGAAGTGATTTATTGTAGTAAAAGTCGAAGCAGAAGCATAATAATAAATCTAAAGCGTCCGTCCATCCCCTTGCTTTTAAGTTCTGATTAAATTATGCAGTATCAGAAACAAAATCTGACATTTGAAAACACAAACTATTTTTCTTCCAACAATCATTTTTTTAGTGTTTGTAAAATGCATCTGCACTAAACAGAGTGATCAAGATAACAAAAAAATTGCTGAATGATAACGTACCATAGCCCATGGGATTGTTGATGAACTCCATCATAGCTCGATAAACATCACAAAAAATTATATGAACATCGGCCAACTCTGCATTAATAGCGACAATATTCTCCTCCAACCTCGTATTATACTCCAACACTAACATGTTAACCTCATCTAAACAACCTTTGCTCACACTATCCGATGAACCATCGTTCTTCAGCAGTATACGCGGTGCACATCCCAAAGGTAGAACACCAGCACAAACTATCTTTCTCACATTATTATCATAAAGATTTCTTACAGCATTCGTCATTTGGTGAACTAAAATGTGACTCAAGTTTTGGCCACTGTACTTGAGGCCAATCCCAGACGATGATGAGTTATTAAGAAAGTAATCGATGAAGTCATCTTTCCCGAACGACAGATAGAAAATGGAAGATTCGATGAAATTGTTTGCAGTTTCTTCGCCAAGCCGAAGCTGTAATAACTGAATAGTCTCAAACGCTTGACGTAATTGCTCATTCAGAGACTGATAGCTTGGCTACTTGGGTATAGAATAGTAGCTTCTGCTGAGCCAAAGTTTACTCCACCTAAAATCGCGTGAATGGAGCCGTTCTGGCTGTAGAATGGTGTGGTCTTTGGCAAGCCCATCTTTTTTGCTGCATCAGTGATTATCTAATGGTTAAGGCAAGTTTTTTATCAAATCAAAGTTTGATGTGATAGTTTTTATACACGTGTCAATAGATGAAATACTCCATTGGAACAGAAGATCCTATCCGCATTGCATGAGTTCTATATTAAGTGCATTTACCGTAAAAGTGCACAACTGTTGCTATAATTCGTTCACTAGTTCAAAATAAGTAATCAAAATACTGCATGATGATAAAAGGGAATCCTGGGTTCAAGAAATGTATATGTATTCTTAAACTGTTTAGCTCTGTAATCATAGACAGCTTCAATCATATAGTTGTAATAGCAGGTTTGATGGATGAAAATCGAACATTCGCAACTTATTAAGTTGCTTATATTCACAACAGCAAATCTTGAAATTCAAATTCTTGAAAGAAGAAAGTTATTTCACTCTTTTGCTTCCCATTCCTTATAATTAATACTAATTGGTGAGTGTGTGTGTGTGTGTGTGTGAGAGAGAGAGAGAGAGAGAGAGAGAGAGAGAGAGAGAACACCAAGAATCTGAGGAAGAAGAGTTGCATCAGAGCCATTGCATGGAAACATGGACAGGTTTCGATGTGACAAAACGTAGAACGGAGTGTTGTCTCCGCAATCAACAGAAGAGTCTCCCAACACGTACACTGCGGCGGATGGTGACGACGTCAAATCACCCGAAAGCCCCATTTCCATGGCAGCAGCATCGCCATGTCTAACAGTGATCATCAGAAATATCAGAAAACTCAGTCCAACAACACCCCACTTTCTCATCTCCATTTCTTGTGCTTTCTGATTAAGTGTTAGAATTAGACTACCAAAATGGGCTAAATTGCTTTAACTTTCTTTTTTTTTTTCCTTGTTTCAATATTTTCTTGGTTGATTTATCCTTTTAAGAAAAAATGAGTAAGTATGAGCAATGAATCTTGGGTTCTTCATATAAGGAGTAAAAAGTTTGGCTTGGCAATGGCAGTTTTTGGGTTGTGAATATTGTGACCCCACTTCTTGTATGGTTAACTCACAAGTTCTGTGCGTGGGACTATTCTCAATGACAATTTTTCCATTTTCTACTTATCCCACTTTCAATTAGTGCTTACTTCTGGTTCATTGGCAGCCCAACAAAATCAAACTGAACAAAATTAGCAACACACTATTTCAAGTACATATATTTGGGTAAATTTTCACATTACAGACAACATAGAAATGGTATAACTAAATCATGAAACTGTTACTCAAATCCATGATACATTAACAATTCTCTAAATCTACGGCAAGCAAATTCCGGCAAGCATATGCAGAGCACCATTGCTCCACTGGTTTCAGCCTCTCCTCCCTCAGGCAGGAATACACACACTTGCGGTGTCGGAGTCAAGTCGATCGGGCCTGCATATATCGGCTTCCCCCAACCAAAATCAGCCGATTCGTAAATCGAAAACCGAGTCCATTGAGTTATTGTCAGTTTCCCACCAAATTCCAGCCTCTTAGGCCTATGCAGATCAATGTAGTCAATTGTGGACCTCAAATACTCCTCCGAGATGCCTAATCGAGCCTCGTGCACCAGCCGGGCCGTCTCGGCTAAACATCCACCGACGAGCCTCTCCACGGTGCTCGTTGCACACGCCACGCACAAGGCATTACCGTAAAACCCATCTTTCAGAGGCGGATTCTTGAGCTTCGAACGAGCGTTGACAGAAAAAGTAAGGCGAAGCTCGTAGTCGAGTGGCTTAACATCCAACGCTTTCACCCATGATCTCCAAACATGAGCCGTCATTGCATCGAACGTCGTGCACGAAAATTCTCCATCTCGTTGTGCTAGTATCTTCAAACGGGCTTGGTACTCACGGCTAATACGGTAGCATTTCTGAACAGGCTTCCTAGCCATAGCTGTTCCGTCAGAGTTGAGCCTTCGTCGATCCTCTTGAACTCAGTGTGTGAGAACTCGATCTTGGGAGGATTTCGGGGCAGAAAGATTTCACGATCCCAACGAGGGTTAGGGTTTAATACCACCGAGCCGGTTTTAGCTGTTTCGGCCCACGCACTGAGAAACTGCATGGCTCCAAATCCATCACAGAGACAATGGCAGACTCTCAAACCAAGACTAAAGCCACCACAGCTGAATTTGGTCACTTGGGCTATCACCAATGGCATGTTAACAACTTTGTACTGTTCTTCATTAGGAAACCTGTAGATCAACTTTATCCATGCAGGATTTGGGACTGATAAATCTCCGAGATCGGCTAATGCCACGTCAGAGTGAGCCTCGACTAGAAGAGCGCCTTGGTCGGGACCAAAGAAAACTTCCAGCTTCCCATCAGTTGTCTCTCTTAGCCTACCTGAGAAAGGATAATAAGGTACTAAAACCGCGTAAGAGCATCTTTAAGTTTTTGCACAACCGGTTCGTCATGGGGTTTTGATTTGTAAAAATACACTGTTGGAGTGAAAACGCGCACCCCAATCATGTCATCAAGATTAGAGAGATAAAGAGTATGTTCTTGGTTGTGTGCTGGGAAGTAATTAGAATTAGACAAGATGGGATCTATTCTGTCAATGGTTATGGGGATATCTACTTGAGGAAAATGAAGTTCTTGAACCCAGTGAGCCATGTAAGAGATCAAAGTAACAGATTTTACAGAGAGATGAGATGTTTAAAGATTCAGCATAAATTTCCTTTCTGTCAGATAATCAGATATGTAAAGCTACATATGGTGTCCATTTGGTATAAAGCTGTTGCATTTCAGTTCCGTTATTAATTAAGGTATATGTTATCTTAGTTACTTCTTTTCTAGGTGAAATTCAGTTTGTGAGCAGATAACCTAGTTAGACAGAAAAAAACACTCTAAACGTGTGACTCTTTAAGTTGCTGGGCCATGCTTATTCTACTAAAGGAAGCAGATTTATAAGTTTAAGCTCCAGGGCTCTTGGCAATCTTTGTGTTTAAGAAAAAGAACACATCACTATAAAAAAAGAACTTTCGGTTCACTGACAGAATTTTCCGACAAAAATGATTTTATCACTAAATAACTTTTACTTCACCGACAGAATTTGCCGACCGAAATAATTTTGTCACTAAGTTACTTAGAAAATGCCCACAAAATAAAAAATATTGTTTTCCCTACTATAAAACAATGATAGCCCCCTCATTAGGGTAAAGAAAAGAACTAAAGATAAGGAGTTTTTGCGGGCAGGGCGATCAGTTACCAACAAATCACCAACAATATTTAAGTTTACCGACAACAACAATAGTTTTAGATTTTGTTGGTAAATATTTTCCTACTAAATTTCACCTACAATTTATGGTTATCTTAATATTTAAATTGGTTTTTTGTTGTAGTGATGACTAAAAACTAGAGAGAAGACATCAATCGGGTTAGTTCATATCTAATTGGATTAGTTCAATGCAGAACACAATGAACCTACCAGCCATCAGAAAATTTAAAGGCATTTACCTTCAATACCTCGATCCATATCATATAAAAATAAGCCATTAGATACTGAACAAAAATCAAAAACTGTAAACACTGAAAACCAAGAGAAACTTGATCATTTGGTTCAAAAGCTAATTATTCACAAACTTCTTGAAAACTAATAAGCCAATTAAACTGTGTTTCACCTAGCAATTAACATAAAACGATATGATATAAAACATTTAGAAGCTACAATCTAAGACTACGCTCTCAGCTTCCCATTTACCCTACGCTTGTTACGCCAGCCATTCTTATCGCCGTTCATCTGGTTCTTCTTTGCAGCAATCGAACACTGTTCACCTTGACTACTTTTACCACTCATTTCTATTTGGAGCTTGCGACGCCTCATCCGGTTTTCAAGCCTTATACCCTCAAACTCTGCACTCTCTGCTCAATCTCCAGAGCTTGTGAGAAGTTCCAGATCCTTACAACACCGTCTTCACCACCACAAACAATCCGATCGAAACCAAGCCCCACCGAAAACAAATTGCTACCAAATCCATGCAACATCCTCTGTGGAGGTTCAACATTCTTTTGATCCAAGTAATCACCCTTAGAAGCATTTTTCGTTAACAATGTCTACTTGTCTTCAACAACTTTCTGACATCAATAAGTGAAATCTTCCCATCACTGGAAGCTGACACGAGCCAAGGGAACTCAAATGCAAGAGAATAAACAGACCCACTGTGAGGAATCCAAGTTGCAACCCTATGAATATTGCACTTAACATTTCTATTAATCTCAAACATGTGTATAGAACCATTTTCTCCTCCAGTAAACAAAAGCTTCCCCGTGTGGCTCCGTGCCAAAGAATATGTGTTACCAACATGAGAACCGTTAATAACAGCAATCTGATTTCCAGAATCGGTGTCCCAAATGTAAACACCTGAACCCGCCGTGCTCCCAATTGTAGTGTCATGAGGAACGAGGCTCCAAACCCAGTCATTATGCACGAGGACCTTCAAACATTTCAAAGACGAACGATCCCAAACGCGTATAGTCATATCCCAAGAACCACTATACATCTTACTAATATCCAACGCAAGACAAGTTATGGGCCCCACATGTTCCCACACTCGAAATTCCATGTTCTGATTATGAGGCTGAGCCCTAAGATCGAACAAGTTAGGGTTCCCATCCTCCACCTTCCAACCATGTATGAAACCGTCAGTACCCCCAGCAATCAAAAGCTTTGTGTCGGCTGCGACGGCACGAATAGTGCAACCAAGAGGTCGAGACGATGCGATTGCCAAACCCTCTTCCAAGTCCCACATTCTTACCACCTGATCATATCCCGAGGTGAACACGAGCTTTTTAGAGGCTAACACAAAAACAGTCCTAACAGCTTCTGTGTGCCCATACAGTGTGTCAATGCTGTAACGCCCCATAAACGTTTTGCTACGAAACTCCCTCTCCACGAATAGTTTCTTCCATGAGTTCTCATTTGAATATCCTGGCCCTAAATTGACTGCAGTTATCGGATGCCCCCACCTCTCATAGTAGAAATCTTTCCACACATGGTGCTCAGAGGCGAGTTTATACAAAGATGTATTGACACAAGACACGATACCGAGTCCTTTTGGGTCAAGGAAATTAAAAATTTCAGAAATCAATGCCGAAGGAAGATCAGCAAATGACCGGCAATGATTTGGTGAAGCTTCAGTGAAAGGTACCCCAATTTTGGAGTTTGATTTTGATACACTCTGCCGATTTTCAGTCACTATGGATTCAATTTTTCCCTTATTAATCAAAATATCTTGATCCAAGTCGAGTTTTTGTTCTTGAGGATTATCCAAGCAATTTGTCAGAGATTCTTTTAAGCCAATTTCTGTAGCCTGTCGGCATTCAAATTCCATAAAATTCTTTCACTGAATTTGGTTTAAAACAATCGAACTCAATACTCGACCTTATACAATAAAACTTCTGAATGAAGAAAATTCTGAAATTAAATAAAAACTAAAATGAAAACAGGGAAACCCCAAAAACCTTGTTAAAACCCAATTCAATCACACCCCACAACCAGAATATTAGCCTAATTACTCAAGCCCTAGACGATGGAACGTATAAAGCAGCAGAAAGTCACTTAACAAATGAAAACGAAAAATGAATTTGATGGAATAGGACTGAACTTTTTTTCGTTGATATACCCAGAAATTCAAATAAAAATAAAAAGAAAAAACAGAGAAGAAGAAATCAAAAGAAAACTAGATATCCGGAAGAGAAAAAACCAGGGTGTGATTGAGATTGAGCGGAGAAATACCTTAAGAATTTAAAACGCAACGACTTTTTATGCTCCGCAGAACTATAATTGAAAGGAATCCTATGTAAGAGAGAGGAAATTTCTGAACTAAGTTACGAATCTGATATTTTCTTTTAGTTTTCTTCTTCGTTTAAATCCTTCTACAATTTTCGGAGGGTTCAAAGAGGGAAAAAATTAGGGTAATCAACAACTTGTGGTGGTCGCGTTTGTCAATTTGTTGCGTCCATTTTGTCGTTTTGTTTATATTACATTTACCGCCCCTTAAGTTTCTCATATTTGCACCTACTTAGGCACGACACGACGATAGGACAAAATGAACATAATATGAATTTAGCAGGTATAACTACAATCATTAGCATATTCAGGCGAGGTCAAGTTCGGGTTGGACACAGTTAATACGGGGAAAAAATAAGTCAGATCAAGTTGACTCGCGTGTCAACACGATTGACCTATTTAACCCATTAAATTATATAGTGACATGTTATTTTCATATTTTGTGATGTTTTAGTTGTTATATGTTGTTGGACAAATTATCGAATGCATTTTCTAATAATTTAATGTATTTTTTATTTGTAATTTTAGTTTTTTCTCCATTTTTTTAATTCTTTTTTGTGTCAACTTTAAATTATATAGTTATTATGTGTCGTGTCGGATTACCCATCTCATAAATATGGTGTGTTCGTGTCAAACGTGTAATACCCGTACCAGAACACGACCCCCGAACACGAAACATGACATGATTGCCACCCCTACATATATTTACTCCAATTGCAAATTGAATTCATATGAGACCGTTCAATGGATTTAATTAGTGAGACACATCTTGAATTGGCTAATAGTATATAACTCATTTAATTGTGGAACTAACTTGTATTGATTTATAAATGGGTTGGATCTGTCTCATAAATTTAAATCTGTAAGACGGTCTTACATGAGACTTGCTCTTATAAATTTAACCATCCCTCAGTTTTTAGAATAATAATTGTTGGGAAAAATAGATTATCCTCCAAATTATGATCATTTTCACACTTGGTTATATAAACTATTTCGAATTTCAATTTATCACCTATATAATACACGGGTTTTGCAAATAACCATCTGAGGATCATAGCCGATAGATTCAATGGCATGCCATTATTTTTATTTTATTTTAATGTAAATGTTATTAGAAATTTTATTGTATTTCGTTAAAGTAAATACATTAAATTTTCTAATAATTTTGTTTACAAGTATATAAACTATTATAATTTATTTTTCGTAATTTCTCCATTAATTTTTGCATTAACTTAGAATAAAAAATAATAGCATGTGATCGAATCTCCGATGAGTTTTCCGCCAACGGTGATTCTGAAATGGTATTGTACAAAATTCGGATACTAAATGAGCCAAATTAAAATTCAAAATAGTAATGAAGCGTAAAAAGGAGCATGGGTAAATTAATTTCTTCTCCACTTGTTATAGGTGCTCTTTTCTGTATATATAAATGGAGTTAATTGCATCTATGGTCCCATAGGATTTTCTTCATTACAATTTTAGTCCACATTTGCTAATATTCCCATAGGATTAAGATTGTTGCAAAAGAAGTCCCAAAATCTTAAATTTAGCATATTTGGTCCCACAATTTTCAAGGGTTGCACCTTCGGTCCCAAAATAATTCGTTTTACATTATACCCATTTTTTAGAATTGTTGACTCAAAATGGTATCAAAGCCCAGGTTTATTAAGAACTTTTTGTTATATTTATTATATTTATGTAATTAACAATTGGTGAGGAGAATTATTTCCGAGTATATGGATCCAGGACAATTGTCGAGATGTACACCTACAGGGACATATCGTCAAATTTCGACGATGTATGCACAAGAACACCAAGATAAGATCGCATATTGGAATCACCAATATGAGATACAAGAACGCGCAGGAGCCGATAGGGAAGCCTTGAGGCAATGCGAAATGCGAGCGGGCATATCATATGAGTTTCTGGACAGAGAACCAGACCTTATATGTCGAGTTGATGAATCTCCAAGAAGCGGTGCATGAAAATTCCCATCAAAATCATGAAGACGGTGCAGAATTATGGCAATCGCCATATTCATATACCAGTACAAGTACATCAAATTCAGAACCAGATGGAGACGATGGTTAAATATCAGAAGGAAACTCTTGAAATACTTCATGATATTCAGAAACGAGTCAAGAACTTGGAGGACAGACCGAGTTCTTCTGGAGGAAAGAAGCGTATAGATTTCGGGACAGTACCCTATTTACACCAAAAAGGGAAACCAACCGAAGTATTCACCAGACGCCTTATGGAAGATCGCATCTAGATCCGATACATCCATATGGGTTGATGCTAAATCTGGATATCCCAGATTTCAAAAATCGAGAAGTCCTTATTGATGAATGGGCATCAAAGAATGAGGATCGCAAAGCAGTACTTGATCTTACAAAAGATTCCTTCATTTTACTCCTTGAAATGAGTATTGAGGGATCTGTAAAGATTGCATGGGATATGACCGATGCAAGTACGAAGAGCGCGGTCACATCAGGAGAATCACTGAAAGGAATTGTCGATGATATGGCAAAACTATTTAAAATCCAGTTTATCGGCACATGTTACTTTGAGGGATTAGAGGATGAAAAAAGAAAAAGATATAAAGTTGTTCACCGAATACCGGTGGAAATCCAAGATTGGAGAAAAGGAAGCTTCACAACTATTCTTTGTAAAGATTCCGAGTCCGGAGAGAAATGTTTATCGGAAATACAAGGATGGAGCGGAATTAGATACAAAGTGGCGGAAAATGTCTTTCTTAAAGGCCAAGTTATCTGAATGGTGTTACCAGGCAGCTCTATACAGGAATTATAAGAGATTACGAGGAATTAACAAAGTGGTTCCTCTATGTTGCGTGGACAATGATATCCCAACAGTTGTGGGAGGTCAACCACGGCGGCATAAGAAAAAGAAGGAGAGAAGCCATCCATACCGCCGGGAAGCGCAGCTGAGAAAAAGGTCTTCATGGAGACCTAGAAGGTTTTAGTCAAAACAAAAGCCCGGTTACAAATCGGGGCAAAGACCGCACCTGAGGAGTAGAGCCTCATCATCGAGGTTCAAATCAAGCGAGTACTAGCGAGAACCACGGGGAGAAGAACTTTTCAGCGAGCTCATACGCAGCTAATGAAAGTTTGAGATCAGTAATTATTGGACATGCGGAGCAAGAGGGCATATCTCAAGCGGTGCCGCATACAACTTAAACGGGAGTCAAACAGTTCGAAGCGACACCAGAAATTGAAGAAGCTGTCTATTATCAAGATCTTATACAGGTGTATCAATTTGAGAATATACCCTCAGATGAAAGCATCTATGAAGAAGAGATCTATTCTGATGATGGAAGTGAATCCAGTTCAGAATCAGAGTGAAGAAGAAATTCTTCAACAGACAGTTAGGGAGGATATGTCAGGATTCCTCTCTCACACTATGGTTTCTCATAAGACTCTTATGAGAATTATGAAGGAAGATCCAAAGCTTCAGATATACGACGGTTTTACTATCGGAGCTATGGAGAAGGCGTTGAATAAGATTGGATTTCGTAACAGAAAACACCAAATTATTCATAGAGTACAACCGGAGAATTTGCCATTCCGATGGAGTTTATCGGAAACCTGATCGAGATGCAGTTGGTCCCTATTAAAGAAATCCAGGAGATCAAAAGCAGAGTTAAGAGAGAAGTTGCTAACACACTCTCATGGATCCATATCGGAGCCATAAGGGTTATTATTAAAGCAACATTCAAAGAAGGAATAGATTCGCCACTCAATCTTGCTATCTTTGACAAGCGAATCTCAAACCTCAAGGATTCATGCCTTGGAGCAGTTATAGGAAATTTGTATGCAGGAAAATTGGCATTTAATGTCTATCCTAGAATTGCATACAATCTGGGAGATCGAGATTTCAACAGAGTCCTAACCCTTCATCAAGATTTCAAAAGAGATGATTTGATGAAAGAAGGGAACAGACCCTACTCGATCACATACAAGATATCCTATGCTCTTTCGAATACACATCATTCAGAAGTATTCTTGAGAAAGAAATTTATTGAAGTCCCAAGAATCTTCGAGGACTTTGCCAGGGTGGTTCTACCAGAAATTATGGAGTCCCCAACTATCAAGGAGATCGATATGAAAATACAAGATCAGCCAGTCTTCAACAAAAGTCGAAGTCTCAGAGTTGAGCCCAGAAGGATGTCTTTCCAGCAGGACAAAATGGTGAGTAGCAGCCGTTGGGAAGAAAAGAGACCAAGTACAGTTCAGCGCATCCCAGATGTTTTCAAAACATCAGGAGAGCTGAAATGTCCAGAAGGATGGCGAGAAGTTGAAGTAATATTCGACATCACTCAAAAGGATAATATTTTTCCTTGTGATGTTCTATATTATCTCCAACAACCAATAGTTGGAAGGTATCAAGGAAGCCTGAAGATAGGTGAAATTGCGCTGACTATCACAGGAGTTGCGGGGAAAATCCCAGAACAATTAATACTGAGAATTGAATTTCTCGAGGATCATAAACCTTGGGAAAGATTACAAGATGGAATGGAGTTCACGGTGGCTGATAAAAGATACGAGAATCGGATGACCACTAGTCCATTCTCCATATACATTTCTATCGAAATGTTATATGATGAATACAAGGCCGAGTATTTCGCGCCTATATTGATTCAGTGTCTTAGGAATATGTCTTTGCAAAACCGGATGTTTTTCCTAAAGAAATTGGAGAAGATTTACCAGCTATTGCGGGAAGAGATTTCTCTAAAAGAATTCTTATTCTTAATGAGGAGGAATTAAACAGCATAAATCATGATCGGAGGCGGAGCAGGTACCCATGGTACAAAGTAAAGACGCCATCAATCTATTTTTATGATACGAGGAGCGAGATGTGTTGCTAGGAAATAATTTCCTACAAACATTCAAAAGGTTTACACAGAAAATGAGACAAAGAAGACTTATTTTCACAACATTATGTGATCATAAGATTATTGTCCAAAATTGCGGAAAGCATTTTACAAAAAATGCCTATCAATTTTCGCAGCAAGCGTGGTGATGAAGCCAAACTTCGGAATCCAAAGATGGCGGATCGAAGAAAATTTGGTGATGCATTATTATCCTATAGACAATTAGGAAGTCGAAAAGATAAGAAGATATGGGATAATAACTTGTATCATTGAGTACAATGAGAGAAGAACGAGTGACTCGGAAGCCATTGAAGAATTATGGATGAGTCGAAGGAGAATCCACAGAGTGACATGACCATTGAGGAACAAATATCACTAGAGGATATCAAGAAGAAGATCCAAAGGAATTATAATGAAGATCCTTTGGCATGGTGGGACAAGAACAAGCTCAAAGCATCCTTGAAGGTTAAACCGGGAAAGATGCGAGTTCGTGAGATTCAAACCAATCCTTATAAATCGAAAGATCGTGAGGATATGCAAAAGATACTTAAGGAACATCTTGACCTTAAGTTAATTTCACCAGGAGTTTCTCCATACAACGATCCGGGATTCTTAGTCGAAACCATGGAGAAATCAAAAGAGGAAAGCGAGAAACATTGTTATTAATTACAAGGGATTAATAACATTTTGGAATTCGACGGATACTATATCCCCAAGCAGAACATCCAGTTAATCGCATCAAAGGTGTCAAGATATTTTCAAAGTTTGATTGCAAATCTAGATTTACTGAGTTAAGATGGAGGAAGAAAGCAAGAAGTTCATAGCTTTCTCCACACCACAAGGACATTATATTTGGAACGTGATGCCTATGGGATTGGCTAACGCACCCGGATATATCAAAGAAAAATGGATAATCTCTTCAAAGATTATTTGGTTTCATGTTCGTGTATATCGCGATATTCGATCGCATCAAAGAACATGAAGGAGCATCTCAAACATTTGGAAATATTTTGAGGATGTTTGTCATAAAAAAGGATTAGTGCTTTCGGAAAAGAAGGCGTAATCGCAACAAGACAGATTGAATTCCTCGGAATTGAAATAGATGAATCGGAATTATTCTCTGAGCTTAATCATATTGTAGAAAAGATACGAGGATTTTGAGATACATTTGAAAGACAAGAAACATCTTCAGAGTTTTCTTGGAGTTGTTAATTTTGCTGGGATGTTCATTAACAATCTGGCATATTACAGGAAGGTGTTTAGCCCATTGCTTAAAAAAGATGCAGTATTCAAATGGGAAGATGAACATCAAGAAGGAATTAAGCAACTTAAAGAAGTTTGTAAAAAGCTTCCAAAGCTTGTGATTCCCAAGACGAGGACGAAGGCGGTTCTTTACACGGATGCGGTGATGATTGGTGGGCATCAGTTCTTACTAAGGTCACACCAAACGAGGAAGTGCCATGCAGATATTGCAGTGGTTTATTCACACCCAGTGAAGCAAACAGATGGCATATCAACGAGAAAGAATTCTTTGCAGTCAGAAAGGCTTTTAAAAAATGGCCTCTATTTTTACTGGCTAAAAGTTTACTTTAAAAATTGATAATTCAAGTGTCAAGGCTTTTCCGAAAAATAAAATTGAATCAAAACCGTAGAAAAGGCTCGATTACTTAGATGGCAAGTGAATGTCAATATTATGATTATGATATTGTCATTATAAAATCTCATGAAAATATTCTTGCAGATTTTTTGACACGAGATGGAAGGATGCGTTCTTGTGAGGTCCTTAAACGAGTAAGACATCTTAGGAAAACCTGGAGAGTCTAGAACGAAATTTTGGGACGTTATGTCTCAATGCGAGTTGTTGGCGACTTCAACAGCTGACGAGAAATCCATTTCTAGTCAAATACGAGCATGCCAATTCGCTCAAGGACAATTGTTCTTAAGATCGCAAGGGCCTCTCTTCCAGCCGCATCTCTACGGTGCAAAAAGAGGCAAATAGAGAACGGGCTCTAACCCGGAGGTTATGGATTCAAGTACCATAATCACAAGTGTTGCGGGTGATGCATCCCCGAGAGGTGTACAAGCGGGAACGAATGTTGAAGTTGCGGTGTCACAACCCGAGTCTTCAAGTCAACCCAAAGACCTTTGGGTAAAAGAGGAGAGTTGAATCTTAGGCCACGAGGCACGGCAAATCTAAGGTTCAAACCGTGAGATTAAGATTTCTCCTATGGGGGTATATCAACGACAATGGGAGAAACTAGTTACAAGGAGAGATATTAACCTAGAAAAACTATAGTTGATATCTCGGGCAAGTATCCCAGGATTTGGATGAAGCAGGGAAGTCATCAAATGAAGTACAAGAATGGTATACGTTTGGAGCTCTAGCTTCAATCTATCTTGTATCACCAGGATTCCCGAGAAATTTCAAAATTACCGAAATGGATTGGGGAAGTAGTTTACGAGACTTGGGCCAACAATCCACACTTGGGAGAGGAGACATTTTGGAACTATATTTTCTAAGTGCGACTCCAAGAACCAAAGAAAGAAAGACTTTTAATGAAGCTTTTCATTTCATCAAGTTAAGAAGACCGGGTGGAAATACTTTAAAATATATAAAAGTATCTTCAGGAAGAAGGACCGATATTAGTAGGAGCATTTTCGAAGATGAAGCTTTAGCATTTGAGCATGGGTCTTTGGGTTTTGTCTAACCGAAATGGACAAAGTCAAATATCCATTCAAGTTTTTCAGGAATTCAACAAATGTATCTTTCCTTTTGAATTCGATGGTGGATCAACCACAGGATTTGCGGAGGAACTCTTCGAGACCAAAAGAAGAATTCTGGGAGAATAAGATTCCGCAAGTAAAGAAACTTACCGAAAATTATGTAACATGGCGCATGTTGGCCGTTGGATCGTCGGATCATCAAGCATGCCCTAAACATAAGGAACCCGGGTTTGGGAAAGGTTTCGACCCAAACCCGACCGACAAGACCATACAACCTGGAAAGGAAAGGATCACGTAGACCAACTTTTTAAAAGATTCCCCGACAACCATCACATGAAATTTGAGTTATGCGGAAAGAAAGGGAAGACAATTTGGCGAGGCAATAATGCAGGATATGACGTAGCGGTGACGCCATAAGTTTCAACAAGATTTGGAGTCCGCCTTTCAAGTCCAGGACTTACCTCTATAAAGTGCGGGATTTGAAGGAAGGCGGGACATCGAACATTTTCCTTAGTTTTCTTATAATAAAGTCCGAGAGAAAATTTTTAATATTTTGAGTGTTTTAGTTTTCAAATTTTTATGTGTTTTTCGAGTGCAAGCCTCATACATGAGAGGCTAAACAAGTATTCTCCTCCCAAAAAGGGATTACTAATGTAATAAATATTTCAATAAGTTCTTAATAAAAAGGGCTTTTCGCTTCAACATGTCTTCATAATGTTCTATTAATTTATCCCGTTTAAAGATTACTTGTATGCCGGAGTAGAAACGAACCAAGGTTGTGAAACGATTCTTTGGAGGAGTCGGATAACTTGAGATCATCTTCCCTAACGGTGAGGTTGAATAGTGAGAAGTTGTTTGTTAAACGATCCTGGGGCGATAATTTTACGATTTGGTGGTGTTGCGAGCCATCTCACCCGGTGTTGTTTGATCAAAAGAAGGTATGAATTTTAAAGGATATTTTAATTTACGGAAGCATGTTGGGCTCGATATGGTCGTAATGGACTATATCCATTTATGTTAATAAACTTAGGCAAATTGAAGTATGTATACATGTTAGTAAAACTTTTTTAAGTATGCCTGTTAAGTTTATAGGTGGAAACCTTACATGATCCATTTAAAACCTCGAATAGAGACTGGATCTAAGTAGGTGTAACAATGCCACGAACAAAACAGGTGTCAGAAAAAGTAAGCTTTTACAACATGTGATACATTGAAAAATAGGGTAATTTGGGACTTGCATGGCAAATTTTATAAACTGTGGGACTATTTATGCATATCTCTAAAACTGTAGGACTAATAGTGCAAGATCTGAAAACATTGAGATGACAAATGCAAAGTACGGGACTAACGGTGCAATAGGCCTAATCCTGCGGGACTAAGGGTGCAATTGTCTCTATATAAATGAGTGAGTCTCATATTGTCTCATGTTGATATTGTATCATGGGTCGACAAACAATTATATTATTCTACCATTTTAACTAACAAATTACCAAATGCATAAGAAGAATAAGTAAAAAATATTGCAAATATTGTATAATACTCAAAATTCCTAAAAATATTAAGAAATGATAAATATCGAATATAGACCCCTTTATCTTTAAACAAATGTTTCATCTTCAACTTGAAGAACAACTTCTATCTTCCATGAATGTGTTGGATAAAGAGTCTTTTCGATGTAGGGCTTGAGAATGTATGAATTTTTGCTTGAGAGAGAATGGTTGCAGATATTGCTTGAATGCTTGAATGTTTTCTCTCTTGTGTGTCACGTACTTCTCTCTGAAAATTCCTCAGTCTTTTATAGTGGGATATTATATATATTTTGTCCGTTGAAAAGATAGACAAAATTCAAATTCACACTTTTGTTCGTTGGCTTGTCTTGTTTCTGCAGCATTTGATGTTGACCCAACCTTTGAATTTTAATACTTGCAGACTCCTGAAACGATTCAAAGTTCTGCAGGCTTCACATTGGCTCCATCTTCTTGTACTCTTTCAGCAAGACAGTTTTAAGGTTGCAGGTCTGTCTTCATTACCGAAACAGGTAAGTCTTTGACATTCAATACAACAGACCTCTTTAGTTGACTTAAAGTCCTTTCAGCTGCTTTGCTCCATAAGATAGGTCTTCTCCATCATTCCTAATTAAAATGGGACAAAGAATTCCCGATAAATTAGGGGATGAATGCGGGATGGAGAATTCATGCTTCTCTAAAATCGGGAATGAGACGAAATCATGGGAAGGACTACAATTATTGGAAGGGCCCTGGCCCCCTCCTAATATTTTTGTTTATATATATATATATATATATATATATATATAGGGTTCAATTTTAATCTATTATTGTATTTTGATTTGGTATTTATTAACTAATGAATTAAAAATTAATATGACGCCAATGAAATCTTATTATGCCCACATTAGTATCAATCCATTTTCGCTTTTTAGTATCAATCAATTTTTGCTTTTATTTTTAATAGATTATTGATTAGATATTGAGATTGAAATGATTTTAGGTGAAATTTTTATTGGCCTAAGCTATGTTTAATCGTTTTTTATTAAGATAAAAACACAAAAATTCAATGCATTCTCATAGATTGTTAGTTAGTATATATTGAAAAGCAAGTTGTACAAAATATAGTATAGATTCACTATAAATAATTTTTGTGATATGTGTGGTAGACATTCTAAATTTTAGTATATTAGCATTGTAATTATGTATTTTGGAATGCTTAATGATGAGTATTGACATTTGAATTTAATGTAAATATATTATATATTTTGAATTTTATTATTATACAAACTAAATTGGCCCCCTCGGTGTCTAATCTTGGTTCTGCCCATATCTCCATCTCGTCCCGTCCCCGATCAGATAAAATAGGGATTCTCCGCCCCTCTCCCAATTCCCTCATATATATATATTATTTATTATTAATATCACTTATATTTAAAATTTTCCATTTGTTAATTTTAAAAACTAAATCTTAAAATCTTTACAATTTTACTTGTTCTCTGTCTCCCTTCACAAATTAGAAATTTTATATTATTTATATTTATTTCAATTACTGGTAGTTTTAAGTAATTTTTAATTCTTAAAATGTTTATATATTAATATATATATAAAATTGAGACATTGGTTCCCTTCGGGGATTCCTGATCCCCGTCTCAGACTCTCAAATAATACCCAAAGCAGAAAAAAATATGAGAATGAAATTTGGGTTGGAATTTGAGGACGAAAATAGTATGTCACGCCCCATAACAGCCTCATCATCGCCCATTGTCATCCCTACTTTGTATGAAACATTCACAAATTGGTGGCAGAGGACTTTCTACCTTAAATTAGTTCCAATTATTCTAATATAATATTAAATGACCATTTCAATTAAAACTTAAATTTAAAAGTAAAAAGACAACTATTTAATATCTCTAACATAATTTCGTCCCAGTAGGACATTTTGTATTGAACAACAAAATCTTAGGACCTTTGTATGTTTGTTTAACTTCTCCAAAAAGCATTTTCTTTCTAATTTCTTCTCTCAATCACCAACCAAACATACATATATATGTTTTTCAATATATTTTATACTAATACACACATTTTCAATACATCACATTAAACATCTCTTCCTCCAAAAACTTTGATCACCCCTAATCATGCATTAGGGGTGATTGAGAAGTTTTTTGGGAAAGAAATTTAATGTAATGTATTAGAAATGTGTGTATTAGTATTGAAATATCTTGTGAAACATAATGTATATTTTGTTGGTGATTGGGGAGAGAAATTGGGAAAGAAATGCTTCTGGGAGAAGCTAAACAAACATTTAAACAAACATACCTTCGCTTGTATAGTTTTCATTTTTCCCAATTGGGATGAATTTTTAGCATTTTTTTTTTGGAATGTGTATAGTAATAAAATATGTTAGGTTATAAAAATTTAATAAATAATTCATAGATGTTAAAATAAGAATATATTTGATTTTTCTGAATTTGTTTTATAGAAAACTGTGATAAAATGATAATTTATATAAATGATATTGTTTGGAAAATTATAATACATAATTTTTTTTTGAGGAATTATAATACATAATTGAATTAAAATGGTGGAGTCTACTTTGAAATTTTAATTTAGAAATAATAATTTACGGAGATTAAGATTAGTAAATGTCACGATGTAATATAGGATCCAAAGATGAGTGTACTTTGAATATTGCTAGATTGGTGTTCCGGTCCCTTAACAAACAGAAATTCGTGAAACAAGCAAGTTGGGAAAAGATTTGCGTTTCAACAATCTCAACCTACACTTCTCTTTAGGACTACCAAATGTAATAAAATTAAGGTATAATTACAGAAGACCCCCTCAAGCTTAGGCTAATTACAAAAAGTCTAGAGATGTTTCAAAGTTACAAAAAGGCCCCTAAAGTTTTTTTTAATAAGCAGAGAGTCTTGGTTGGAGAATTCCAAATAAACTGAAAGATACAGGGTTCGAACCCTGGTTAACACCCTTATAAAGGGTTAGTGATACCACTTGAGCTACAAGCTAGTGCTAAAAGGCCCCTAAAGTTTAATTATGTCTTAAATTTAAACGGATAACTGTAATATTTCTTGAAATATAGAGGGGCTTTTAAAATGTTTTTTGTTTACGAAAAAGAAAAATGTAAGAGAAATCAAACCTCAAGGCGTTTTTGGCAATTTTCGAAAACCTGTGTGTTTTTTTATAATTAGCCCAAACCTCGTGGTTTTTTTTTTTTTTTTTTTTTTTTGTAATTATCCCTAAAGTTAATACCAAATGAAATGAAATTCCCAGGTAATGCAGCTGGCAATAACAATACACATAAGAGCTTTTTCAAATAGTTCATATTAAAAATACATCTTATATCTGAACGTTTGTTTCAAAAGTGCTCTAACATACACCTCAACTTGTGGCCGAACAAACAATTCCTACTTCATGAGTGGATACTTAAATTATTAGCATATGGTAACTGAAAGGTAGGCCCTGTCAAATGCGAAAGCTGAATACACATTTTGCATTTTATTAGTATTTAAGATGCAAATCTGTATTGAAAATTTAGCAAAAAACTAAAAGAAAAAATGTGGATACGGTTCAAGAACATATTAGTGTCAGTCTTATCCAACGATCGAAATCAAGAAAAGAACAATTATAGAGATATTGAACCATGATATTTTGGATATACCTGTAGGTACCGGGATAACTACATTCTGAATCATGTCGAAATTCATATCACTCAAAAACCATCTTATAGTACAATATAAGAACTAAGAACCAAAATATGAAACACTACACATAGAAGCTATTTCGAATGCGCCAGGCATCGCAATCTTATAACCAATATATGCCTTGAATCACCATCATCCAACAAATAATAATAAGAACAATCTATCCCATCTCATCATTACCAAATCACTAGAATTTATCTGAAGAGTGATTCTTATGTGCATAAAACTCATCAAAACCATAAGTTTCCAGACTCAGTTTACTTTCACAGACCAAAAGGGCATAAAGCATATTGTTTTTTCCAGAAAAAATAAAATAAAAAAATAAACCTGATCTAGTAACCACTGCCATATTTGCTTTCCTCCCTAAGTAGCTATCAAACAGCAATTTGTTTACTATCCATTCTCCAGTTTGCACGTTATTCATTCTTGAATTTTTTTGCAAGAAACCAAAGTAGAAAAAAGAAAAGTTTGTGTCTGAACTAGAACAAGTTGGAAATTTGGAACAAAACTATCCATAAAACACGGGGAGTGGAGTCTCATATGATCTGTGGCCTGCTCTCTGCTCGTTATAGCTCACTTGAATATGTGGAATGTGTGACAGTGATCTCCATCCCGAACCTTTCTTGTCCCCATAGCTTTTTGATAAATAAGTGCAATCAATAATTTCCAAATGCTCGAGTGAAGATGCCTTGCGGAGGAGGTGATGTGGTAGCTCAGTTAAGAAACAATAATCCAACACCAACTCCCTGAGACACGGAAATAGCGACAAGGTTACGTTGTCTGCTTCTTCAGCTGTTATATCCTCCCAATCTTTCCAGAAGGCGCAGTTCCGGAAACTCAGTTTCTTTAACTTAGGAAACCTGATAACTGCCACAGCTGACGATGGGATCGAAGCATCATTAATATTAACATCTCCTGCTATTCCCAAAAACTCCCTGCTGTCCAGGATTTCGAATGAATGCATTCTCCACACTGAAAGCTCTTCCAGGCCTGGCAGCTCTCCTAATGGAGGCAAGGTCGAGCAATAATTGCATTCTTGAATTTCAAGAACCTTTAGATTGTTGAGGGCCGATGTGATCCAGCCTGGAAACTTGGTGCCCTGGTAGTCAATAATCCTTAAACGTTGCAAGTTTGGAGGTGGCTGCAGAGCATCCATTGCCTCATATCTCACCAAATTCATTTCATCTGATCTATCAATATTATTGAATAACCAGATTTTTAGGCACTGGATATGTATCTTGCTTTTCAGTTCTGCTTTCTGGGCCTCGATCACGTCTTGTCTGTCGTGAAGACTAATTCTCAGCTCTATAGATCCACTAAGTTGGTCCATGTTCTTCAAGTATCCCAACTTGCTCCAATCTCTTCCGCGAAGAATTGGGTCAATGTTCAAGCCCGGTTAATTGTTCCAATCCTTGAGGAATCTGATGAAGACAGTGAGTGTGTTCATTGGGGAGATGTCTCAGGTTTATAAGTCTATGGATCCCTTCAGGAAGTCGGCGAAGACTTACGCAGTGCGTAATATTCAAGGTTCGCAACTCATGCAAATTGCATATAGTTTCTGGCAACTCTTGTAAGTCTGCATTCAAGTACAGGTCCAGGTGTCTCAAACAAATCAAGTTCCCTATTTCGGCAGGTATCTCTTTCAACCCACATCTGCCTAAATAAAGAGTTTCCAAGTTGTATAACTTGCATATGGATTGAGGAAATTGAACCATCAACTTATTGCCAGTCAGGTCTAAGTACCTCAAGTGAATTAAGTTCTCTATATATGTTGGAATCTCTTGCAACTCACATTCATATAGACTTAGCACCCGGAGGCATGCATTGCAATCACATAGATCTGAAGGTACAAGCTCTTTTTGACAAAATAAGCTGCGATACACCGACCCCTTTTCCGTTGTGGCCTCTAATTTGGTCTTCCTGAGAAACTGAGCGAAATCATGTACTATATCATGCATTTTGCATGTTCTCCCATTATAGTCGAGAAAGAAACAACGCATTCTCAAATTGTTAAAGTACTCTTTCCCTCTAAGTTCCAAGTCGTCCTCTCTTCCGCTGGAGCTGCTGACCAGATACCCTTGCGCCATCCACATTCTTATCAACTTGTCTACATCAATCTCAGTATCTTTAGGAAACACGGCACAGTATGAGAAGCAATGTTTTATTGTTGGGGCCAATTCGTTGTAACTCAAAAGCAAATGAGGGAAAAGGTCGACTTGGCTTCCTCCAACTGCCATATTTCGCTGTCCAACACATTCCTCCACTCTTCCACAGTATCTTTAAAAAGCAACATGCTCCCCAGGACCTTTGCAGCAAGTGGCAAGCCCTGGCACTTGTAAGCTATGTTCTTGCCAATGTCTAGTAATTCTTCACAAGACCTCTCTTCACTACTCCTCCCGGAAAATGCTACACGACGCATTAATGCCCAACAGTCCGTATCGGATAGTTGGCCTAAATGATACATATCAGTAGATCCCATCATTCTTGCAACCCTTTCACTCCTTGTTGTTACCAAGATTTTACTTCCAGGGCCTCCCAACTTTAGAGATTTTTTCAAGGGTTCCCACTTGGTATAGTCTTCTGTCCAGACGTCGTCCATTACTAGAAGAATTTTTTTCCCTGAAA
Organism: Rehmannia glutinosa; assembly: GCA_016081115.2. Classification (NCBI taxonomy): domain Eukaryota; kingdom Viridiplantae; phylum Streptophyta; class Magnoliopsida; order Lamiales; family Orobanchaceae; genus Rehmannia; species Rehmannia glutinosa. The sequence continues at coordinate 60,707,055 of CM071924.1, read as the reverse complement.
TCGAGTCTGTCAAACATTTTAGCAGCGACTCCAATTCATTGAGATTCGGACAACTCCCCTCACGATCTCGACAATCCCTTTAGCAATCCTAACCTCATCGAAAACATCAGAAACACAAATCCAAATTCTTTCATTGAAATTGTTTTTCACGGTATCATCATTATAAAGCAGTTGAGCAAGAGTAGTCTTTCCAATCCCCCCTGTCCCAACTATAGAAATAACACTGGGGTTTTTTAATTCTTTTTCACCAACACCACCTTGAATCATGAGTTTGCTTACTAGAACATCTTTTTCAACTTCTCGGCCATGTATTTCCGATACATCAAGTAAAGACGTAGATCGAACTCTATCTGATTCTCGAAGATCAACAGGCTGACCAACGATGAAATCATATCGATCTTTTTCATTCACAATTCTATCCAACCTTTCTTTTAACCCCTTTATCTTCTTGGCAATATCATGACGTGTTGCAACTTTACTGAAATTCAAATATGAACGTACCTTCTGCCTGGGCACAAAATCTTTAGACCCTTGGATCTCAAGTTTGAGAATAGCAAAGTTCCATTCATCCAGCACGTTGTCTATATCGTAAGACGTGTCTTCGAGTTTTTCAGCCAATATTGTATGTTTTTCTCTTTGTATCTTCTTCTTTCTGCATCGTCCAACACATTCCTGATTGCATTCAACTCAGAAGAGAGATAGGAAACCTCGTTTTTTACTTCTCTCACCAAATTTATCTTCGTCCCGATCTGTTTCTCTACCAAGGCTTCCAATCTCTGCACCGCAATCGAAACAATAGCATCTGCCATGAACCTGATTTGCTTCTCAAAGTATTTGATTGATAAACTCTTGTGTCTTGAAGAAATTGGAAACTTGATAGTGGGGCAGATCGCAAGATATGCCAATCCTGTATTTAAGTCAACAGCCATCTTTTCTTGCATTCTAATTTTTTACTAACATGGATTAAAATAATATTTAACAATGACTTTTTCCCCTCCCAAATTTTTGTAGACATTGAAGTTGATATTTAAATTTTTGAAGCTTCTTCTACTATTTAAACTAAATGAGATTTTTTTCCAGAATTAAAATTTCATATTACCCGTTTCACAAAATCACCGAAGACCGCCGCCGTGTCTGCACCACTGAAATTTTGCCCCCACCACCGGCACAACACCGCTGCCTGCACATTCTCCACCACAGTGTTGTCTCCACCACCCATCTCATTCTTCATTGTATGACCCAACTCCGTCGTCACCCCCTCCTCTGACTTAACTTCGCCGTGCCATCATCCTCCGCCACCGCGTTCAGCCATCACCCTTTTTCACCATCAACATTGGAGTTTCTGAGCTCCTGCCGTGAATGGAAGAACAAAGTTTGTATCAATGAACTTTTATACTTGTTTGGGGCTAGGAGATGTTGGATCATTTTTATTTTCTACATGGTTTGGGTTGGCTGAGGCTGGTAACAAAATTTTATCGGTAGACTTGGATACCATTTTTTATCCCAATCCACTCGAGTATTTTTTAGAAAGAACAAACAAGAATTATGTTAAAAAGAGAAGAACAACTGCATCAATCACCAGCAAGTAATACTATTTAGAGTTACTTTCAAGATCTTGGAGGATCTGAAAGTAGTCTTGGACCTTAATAGAAAAATTATTATATTGCATGTTCGAGTTATGTTTTCATTAATATTACGTGTTTGATATTTTATGTCTATTTAGGTTATTTTATATGTTTTAGGTTATGGTAATCTTATTTTAATTTAAGTGGTAATTGTCCAAATTGCACAAAAACGATCTACAACACTCTTTTTATAATTTTTCATAACAAACTCTCTTTCTTACACGAAAAGAATGTGTTTTTGCATCTTTACCCTGAATTTAACTCAACTCATGGTTGACCTTAGTTTATTTCTATATTCAACACACATTTGCTTTCATTCATTTTTTTAATTTCCCAACCAATATTATTCAAATGACATCAACATTGGCGGGTTTCAACTCTCACATACACTTCTCAGCCTTTTTTTTTTCTTTTTTCTTTTTCCCATTGATAGTCGCTGGTTGATTTCAACTGCTTCTAGCCAAAAGACTACAAGGTATATGCTCTGCACTTTCTTGCTTGACTTGTTGTGAGATTGTAGAAGCAAGAGTTTGGTATTATGTATATTTATTTTTATTTTATTTCGTAAGTAGGCTTTTTAATATTCTTCTTTGGTGTAAGTGATCGAGTACTTGTAATATGGTATGAAAATATTCACTATATGACTTGAAATATTATATCACGGTATAGATATTGAAGAATTGGTTCGATTCACGGTATGATAGATAGTTCACTTGGGGTGACAATTCTTAACACGATATGATAACACGACCTAAAACGATACAAAAATAATAGGTTAGTGTTTAGCCTTTATCGTATTCGTGTGTTGTTATCGTGTCGACGCGATAAGGACACGAAAAATTTGTGTTGTGTTCGTGTAACACATTAAACACGATAGAAAATAACGGATAACATGTTAACCTGCTAACAACCTGTTAACCGGTTAGCGACACGATCCGGTAAAAACACGATAACCTGCTAACAACCTGTTAATCGGTTAAGGACACGATCCGGTAAATACACGATAACATGTTAATGACATGATAACTGAAAAACTATAATAAAATTATAAAACATAAAATAACTAATAAAATAAATGAAAAAAATTAGATAATGTTAAATTTGTGGATTTACTATTTATCTTCATTTTTAAATATTGTATAACGTTTTTAGTTTCTCATTTAACACAAATTACAAAACACTAACACAAATCACAATCTCAAAAACAAAAATCCAAAATTCACCTAAGGTTTCACTCTTTACTCTTCTCTTACACTTTGAGTCTTTGCGGCCAAACATCGAGCCACTACCCATCAACATCAACCTCCATCATCCAGGTGTATATCGGCCTCCATCGTTCGAACTTTGGCATATATCAACTACCATTGTTCGTCAATTTTGAAGGATTAAGCTCTATTTTAAAGAGTATGTTAACTATTCGATTTTTTTTTTTTTTGAATTTTGGAGCCATTTGCCATAGCTAAACATTGGGGTTGTCTTTCTCCTCTTTTCTACTTCTAAAGCCTGAACATCACTTTTATCCATTTTTATTCTCTTTGTTTCCACATTTATCGAATGAGTAATTAAAGCATGAGTGAATTAATATTTTTAGGATTTGGATTTATAAATTTTTCCTAAAGTTTTTGCTTTACTAATTATTTTGGAAACAAACAAAATGGTGATGGTGATGTTAGCACTTAGAAAGATTCTTCTAAGTTATAATATACTATATGCATTTACATAGTGTATGGCCCTATATTTATTGATAAAGTTGCATTTACATAGTGTATGCCCATATATTTATTGATAAAGTGATATGTTCTTGTTTGTAGGTCCCAAGGGGTGTGAGTGTAAGGTTTAGAAGGGGTTTGAATAAACCTTACCAACTTTTCGATTTAGTCCTTTTAAAACGTTGAGTTAATATTTCACGGTGAGTCTAGATGGATGACTAAGTTAGTTAATCGTGAGTTAGTCACTCAAACTGACGATCGAGCCGTTGATAGAATAACTCGGTTGTTCGACTAAAGACTTAACTCGATTTGTGAAATATTTTCATTGGAAGACTTAACACCCTTGAATTTTGTTTAAGTATGTTTTAATACTTGGTTTTAGACTTTGTTGATTATCAATTGGATAGCAAATTTATCGTGAGATATTAAAGTAATGTGCGAGAAATTAAAAATCTTGAAATGTAAATGACACAATAGATTTTTATAGAGGTTCGAAGATGGGGTAATTCTTCTAATCCTCTCTTCTCCAACTCCTGGAGGAATCCACTAAGTATTGATCAATACAAAGTGGTAATCACCCGATGCAAGTCTTGATCACACGGTGACTTGATCCTTTGGGACTTAGTCACGGAGATGTCTTGGTCACACACAGTGGCTTCTCGTGCGACTCGGCCTTCTTCACAGGCAATTTTGCCTTGCTACTACTGACCCACTTGCTCAAGCTTCTTGGATTTGATCACGAAGCCCTCCAAAACTTGAGACTGGTTCGACCTTAAACCTTTCTACAATCCTCCGTGGAATGTAGACCCCTTGATTCTTCAAATGTTTCCTCTTCAACCGATTGAAGTCGTCTTTCCTTCACGAGGTAAGTGTTCGATTGATTTCCTTCGTAATGTAGGTTTGAGGATTGAACTTGAATGATTTGAGAATATTTTTGGTTCTGAGATATTGCTCTTCTTGCTCGTATTTGTTTTACGATTGTCAAGGTAACCAACATTCTCTCAAATAGACTCCTCGGCCTTTTATAGTGTTCTTTTGAAAATTTGCCCGTTGAAGAGATAGCTAATTTTCAAAAGACATTTGTGGTCGTTGGCTTGTCTTGTTGCAATCCTTGGAATTGACATTTCCTCGTATGAATGATTCTTGACTTTTCGAGTTCGACACGGTGCGATGCTTCCCATTGGTTTATTCCTTTTGCACGCTTCAAGGGATGAGCACTTTAAGAAAGGTAGTATGGAAGTATTACTTGTTTAAGTAATTCTCTTGACTTACGGTAACGGATCTCTTTTAGTTATCTCGACTTGATTGCATTTCCTTGACTTCCCAGGTGACTTGAGTCGACTTCCAATCATGGATGACTCATCCATGCCACTTCAACTTGAGACTTGGCTATTTTTGAGTTGACTTGACTGACACTTCACTCAGCTGCACCTTCAGTCGAGTTCCTATCTTCTCTTCTTTGCCACACTCAGCTGTCTCACAGCGGAGTCTTCCTTTTAGTCTCCAGTTGTCTTCTTGCATGTTCAGGTATAGCTGGCTTAACTCAGCTCGACCAGTCCTATCTATTACAATGCAATTTATAACAAAAATGGGGTGCCAACTTTCTATTCTAAGTTTTACATGGCATTCATCAAAATCTAAAAATTAATTTCCCAACATTATTTAGCATATGTTTTATTAACATTTAAATTTCCAATAGCATCACTTCACTTTATCATATTGATTGTTCATTTTGTTGTACTTGATGATACATTCTTAATGTTATATTTAATAATGACTTTTTTCCTGTAAATTAGGTTACCATGTCGAATGTTGTGAGTGCTAGTGTTCTTTGATAATGGGAATGAATTTGTTGATTTGGAAGAAGGATATTCGAGTCTAAATAAAGAAAAGACAACCGAAAAGAATAAAAGAAAAAGAGATCATATGTTTGGAACTTGTTTGAGGTTCTTAATACATGTACTAATGGTTTTAAAACATGCAAGTGCAAACATTATGGACATAAGTATAATAAAATTTCAAGCAAAATCAAAATCGGAAATTTGAAACATCATAGAAAGTTGTCAAGGAGAAATACACATAATATTGGAGAATCGATGATCTCTAAGAGTAGTGCACCTAAATTTGATGTTGAATACTTTGGAGAGTTGTTGTGTTTTGCGATTTATAGTTCACGACTGCCTTTTTCGTTTTATTGAATATGAACATATTCTAGCTTGTTTTTAGTATCTTGGTGATATTAAGTTGGTTTCTAGATTGAAGGCTAATGTTTTGAAATTATATGCAAGATAAAAAAATGTGAATCAAGTCATGTTAAAGGAGACACTCGGTAGAATATGTTTAACCCATTCATTTGGAGTTCTAACTCCACCAATTGCTATATTTCTCTAACATCCTACTTTATTTACAAAGAATGGGTGCTTCAAAAAAGGATATTAAACTTTTCTCTCATGGCATCTCCACACACCGATTGCAACATTATCTAATAAATTTATTTATATGATTTTTGAGTGGGGATTGAAAGAAAGTTATTTGCTTTGGTTTTGGATAATGCTTCGCAAATGATCTCGCCTATTGATTTGTTGCTTACACAATGAATTTGAATAATGCACTTGTTTGTAATGGTGACTACTTCCATATCTCGTTGTTATGCTCATATGATAAATTTGGTAGTACAAGATGGTTTTGAGGATATTGGTAGAGCTATTATTAAGATTCATGAAAGCATCAAATATGTGTGAGCTTCACAAATGAGGAAACAATCTTTTTTTTTTGAATGTGTAGGCATGGTGTCTTCGAGAAGTAAGAAAGGACTGAGGCAAGGTGTGTCCACTAGGTGGAATTCTACATTTTTATGCTTGATAGTATTGTGTACTATCGTAAGGCTTTTTTGAATCTTCAATTAAGTGACCACAACTATAAGAATTGTTTTTCGTTAGCTAAATGGGAAAAAATAGAGAAAATATGTGGTTTCTTAGGCTTATTTTATGAATTTTCTAACATATTTTGTAGAAGTAAGTACCTACAGCAAATCTATATTTTTGTTCGGTTGTTACATATTATGCATCATTGAGGCAAAATAAGGATGTTGCTGATGAGTATATTAAGAAAATGGCCTCACATATGTTATCAAAATTTGAGAAGTACTGGCATAATTTCAGCTTGATTTTGACTATAGCAGTTGTCTTTGATCCTCGTTACAAGCTTCAATTTGTGGAGTTTTCTTATAATAAGCTTTATGGGCCTAATTCTCACCAATATGTGCAAGTTAAAGAGAAATTATTTGATGTTTTTTGTGAGTATCACAAGATGTTCCCTGGCCAAGACGGGAGCAACACAAAAAAATATGATGGATGTTCCACATTCAAGTTCTGGTGTGAAAATGAAATGGCTATTGCTATGGTGGAGGTAAAAAAATAATCAATGTAATTGTCAATTATGACTTATTCCATCAATTTCTTTTATTATTGTTATTTACTAGGTACATTATAGGAATTCAATGCATTTGATACTGAGTTTGAGTTAAGCGAACAAAAATCTCAATTGGAGCTTTATTTGGAAGAACCACGAATGGATGTGAAAGTGAATCTTGATATTCTTGAATATTGGAAAGGAAATCAATACATATATCCTCTAGTCGCTTTCATAGATCGTGATATTTTGTGCATTCATATAACTACAGTGGTTTCAGAATCTGTTTTTAGTGTTGGTGGAAGTGTACTCAAACCAAATACCGTGAAAGCAATTATTTGTACAAGAGGTTGGTTGTATGGAGATAAAGATATATTTTTTTATTTCATATATTGGCTACTTTTTAATCTATCAGTTAAGTTTACTAATTTACTTGCTTTTTTTTAGAGACCATAATTTACTTGCTTTTAGTATTTACTATTTTATTATTTTTCAAAGTTGTTAAGAATGAACTACCGATTAATGAGTTGGTGGAAAATTTGATGAATATTTTGTTTCGATGCTACAATCTGAATGTTCTACTCTTACATTAGTTACATGAAAGGTAAATGCTTGCAATTATGTTTTGTTATTCTTCCTTTGTTTTGCTAGCTTTATCTGTTTTCTTTATTTTTGTTTAATTATTTGTCCCATAACTTGCTACTTATTATATATTTCATTATTTTTTGTCAATCAAATATGTCATTGTTTATTATAGTTTTGGCCATGTTGCAAGTTGGAATGAGATTTTGGACTTTAAGAAGGAATCCACATATCACAATTCATTGTCATATGTGGAGTAGACTATATACTATTTAGTATGTATTGTTTGTGGACTGTAGTGAGGTTTTTGTCTTATATGGTATGATAATATTTTTCTCTGTTTCTATTGAAAACTTTGTACTTTTTTATTATATATTTTCGTGTAATATCGTCTCATATCATGTAGTTATAACTCGTGTATTATCGTGAAATATCGTATCATTTAGGGGTGGTAATCCCTAATACGACATACATGACAACCCGACACTAACCTCGACCGAAGTTCTTGCGAGAAAAACCGAACCCGAACACGAAAACCCAAAATCGAACATGGACCGACGGGAACATGACACGATATTACCAATTTGTCCAAAATTTAGTTATTTTATATTTTGATCAATTTTTATGTAATCTAAGCATAACTTGAAATCAACACGAAATTAAATGCGAACCCGACCTGATGACCCAAATTGCCACCTTAGTATCATTCATATGTGGCAATTTTTCATACTTATCGTGTCATATCGTGTTGTATTGTTTCAACACGAATATTTTCGTGTTCGTGTTCGTGTCAGCATAATTTTTATCGTGTCGTGTTTGTGTCGGAGCTTATCGTATCCTGTCGTGTCATTATCGTGTCAACACGACACACAACACGATTACACAATTTTCCACCCCTGTGGTTCTCGTTGGCGCATATTTTTGCAAATTTTATGGTATGAATAAGTTCACGGTATTTACAATTTCACGGTTGAATTGTCGAATTGACAGTTATTATATATTGAACCATGAACTACCATGAAGCCCAATATTCCAGGAAGTGAATGTGAATAATATCGTGATGTTAGTACATTAGCGTGAAGCTCTATATAGAATAATACAGTGAGGTTAATATATGACCATGAAAGTGTATATATCGTGAAGTAAGTTTGTATTACTGTGATGGTAGTGGTACCATGACTCTACATATATACATATATATATATATATATATATATATATATATAACGTGAAATTATATATACCCGTGAAATTATGCATCTTGTTTTGAGTATAATCTTGTGAAGTTAGATGTACGTACACTACAAGAAATCACACATTTTATAACGAAATTTTTAAGTGACGCACAACTATTTGTCATCATTTGTTAATTAAAAGTGACAACTTTTATTTTTGTCATTGTAAAAGTAAACTATTACGACACCATTTAATTTCGTCACTATTGGTATTAGATGTCGTCACTAAATTGCCTATTTCATGACGATTAATCAATCTGTCACTATATTTCATAGAAGGTGGAATTTGACAACAAAATTTTGGAGGAAAAACGAATTGGTGATAATCGGTGATGAAATTTAGTGTCACAAATGATTTCTTTTAATGACAACATCAAAATTTATCATTTTCACTCGGACAAAATGGTGACACTCTTATTTCGTCAACAAAGACATATTTTATAACGATTTATTTGCAACGCATAAAGATTTGTCATTATTTTGTTAATTAACAATGACGAAAGTTATTTATGTCATTTTAAAATACTCTTTTATGACACCATTTATTTTCGTCACTATCAACATCACATTCGTCACTAATTCACATATTTCACGACAATTAATTGAATTGTGTCATAGTTATTTGTAAAAGGTCGAATTCGCACCAAAAATTTTCACGCACAACTATTTGTCATAATTTGTTAAGTCATAGTGACGAAATATATTTTTGTCATTGAAAAATACATTTTTATGACACAAATGCGTCGTCTTAAATATTTATATTTAGTGACAATACAAACAAATTCGTCATATAAGAAAATGTATAGAAGATATAAATATATAATTCATGAAAACTATATTGTCATGCTTGATAAATCTATATGACTAGATATTAATTCACCATTAATGAACTTATTCGATTAGCTACAAAAATATTTCGTCTTGAGTAGATTGACATAATATGTCGAATTAAGTAAAAAAATTGGATGCAAAATTTAATATTCAAAATTTTGGAGGCGAATATTTAAAGGTATAAAATATTACAATTTTACACAATTTAGTTTTACAAACATCAAATGTGCAGAAAAAGTACCAGGGTGAAGGCTAATCCTACCCTATTCTAAAGCATTACATTATCAAAATCTTTAGAAAATATCTGGAACAGGGTACCAACCTAGGGGCCATAGAAGAAGTTACTATGGAAAGGTGAAGCAGCAATTAAAGAGAACTTGAATTCCATAGCAAACTTAGGCACAATTAGCCACTTGCAAACCTCAGTATTCGCATTATCGCAGCAACAGCAACATGTACTCAATTTAATTTATGCAGGTTAACCCCATCTCCTCCCAAGATAATGTCACAACCCAGGGCCCCACACCAACTGGCCATACGCTTGAAGGAAACAATACATCCATTTCCAATTTGACTATAAATTAACATCTTTAAGTGCACTCACATTATTTGAGGAAACTACTAGATAGACAAGTTTGAGTTCACCTGTTCTGGGCTTTTACTTAAGACTATTTCATTCTAGACTTGTTAGTTTACAGGGTTAATGACAAAAGTACCCTTTCAGGTTTGACCTAATTATAAAAAAACCCAGCTAGCTTTCAAAATTATAAAAGATACCCCGAGGTTTTATTTTGTCTAACATTTAAACCCTTTATAAGCAAAAAATATTTCAAAATCCCCCTTCATATTTATAAAAATATTCTAGTTTACGGTTTACCCCTTAATTTTAACACTGAATCAAACCTCAGGGGTAATTTTTGTAATTTTAGAAGTTAGCTGGGTATTTTTTTGTAATTAGGTGAAACCTCAGGGGTACTTTTTGTAATTATCCCTAGTTTATATTTTTAAAAGAAACCAAGATGATCTCTGCACAAGACTTGTTATTTTAGACCTAAACGAAATATTGTCTGCGGCACTAGCGTAAGTCCGAAAAGTGTTTGGGAATGAACGAAACAAAAGAATTATTAAGGCAAGTTCAAACTAGAAACCTTAATGAGACAAAATTGTTGCAATTCCCATTAAACAAACGCAAGACTGAGGGCAGAAAATAGACCCTATTCATAGAGCATATCTTCAGGTTCTAAAAGGAATAATAAACTCAATATTGATGAACCAATAGAAAGTGGCCATAAAACCTGTTCATAGCCTATTCACAACTTTCAACATCATCGCAAACTGTATGTGCCAGATGTTTGCTATTCAACTCAGAACAAAAACATTGCCATCCAATGGAGATGAGGAAGTTATTGACTGTCTTATTTACCGCAGCAATACTACACGAAAATCTAACAAACAGACTAAATGACTATCAAGACACGTATTCATCACCAACATCATTGAAACATGAGAGTGCTTAGTGTCAAATTCTAATAAATTAGAAAAAAATAATTAAAAATTCCAAAAATCCATTTAAAGAAGCTAAAACTGTTAGCAGCTTGAAAGAGAAGTCTCAAAGGTTGCACAATCAACTCACAAAATTTCCTACAATTTTCTGTTTTTGCATATAATGAAGACAAGTTTATTCCTTTTCCAGTCCCCAGCTCCTCTGTATACAGGCTGTGCAGGTGTGACTCCACTGTTAATGTTGGTCAATTGTGACCTGGAGATAATCTAATTTGAATCAGATGGTACATCATCCTAGATAGAGGAGTTAGATTATGTACATGTAATCTAAACCTCTTTAAAACCCAAACGCTGAATCCTTGTGCACTAAGCACCCCATTTTAATATAATGTGGGATATAAACTATCATACATTAACAACATCCAAAAGTTGTAGGATGACAACCCCAAGAAGGTTATGCAAGCTGTTATGCCTAACAGGCTAGATCACGCTAAATGACATCAAAAACATGGGCGAACTTGCTTAATTGAAATTAGATGAAGAAAAGACAAAGAAGAATACATCAGTAAGCCAACCAACATTGCTTGACAGACCAAGATGATGCTTTTGTAACAAGAACACAATGAGCACAACAATCTATCTTATGTCTATGCAATTCTGTCCATTTTATTCCGTTAGCCTATAAAATTATACTTTTATTTGAGAATTACTTTTCCAACAATCACATGTGGAAAAAGCTATCACTGTTGCTCTTTATGAACTATCACTCTCTCCTTCAACATCTCACAGAAAAGAAATCAACCATACACTCATCAAAACAAACCCTTAAAAGATGTAATTCACATATCATTGCTTAAAGGAAAGTTAAAAAAAAAAAAAAAAAAAAAAAAAATGCTATAAGCATATTCAGCTCCATGTGTAATGATTTGTTTTTCTCTAAAATAATTGGCCATGCTAGTTTATGTTCTATTGAGTGATGGTTAATCACAGTTAAATATGTCCATGTGTAATGATTTGTTTTCATTAAAAGTGATGAACAAATCCAAATGAAATTGAACTATATATATAGGCATTCCATATCATCTCATGATTCTGCTTGTAATTCTCTAGTTTTTCACAAGGTTTTAATTTCCTGCAAAATCCATTGTCCATTAATTCACTCCGTGAGCAGAAGAAATGCAGTCGGAAAGGCCCAAAATTTCAAGATATTTTACTATTGATAAAGTGAAGAGTTGAATGCATTATTACTACTGGGAAAAGTGAAGAGCAGAGAAGAGCAGAAGCAATGCAGTCGGAAAGGCTCAAAATTTCGGTTTAACCGAAACACCAAACAAAAAAACGAAAATAAATTCAGTTTTGACCGGATCGAACCGGCTAATACGGTTCGGTTTTTTGGTTTTGTATTTCGACCAACCGATTTTCGGTTAACCGAAATTTCAGTTCGGTTCGGTTTCGGTTTGACCGAATGAACACCCTATTTCCCAATGCGCTAGAAAGATTTATCCAATGGTATCAAAACGCTACAACAATAGAAACAGATAGAATGTGATCTTTTACCAACCTTTTAGTATAAGTATTTCAATTGAGAAAAACCAATTAACAAATTCTCAACCAATCAACAAAAACGCCCAAAAACATAACAATCTGAATTTTTTTTTTATGCAACTAAATCAGTCCATTAAAAGCATAACTCATTTACAAAGTTACAAGTCATGAAAGAGCATAATTCTCTCCTAAACTCCTAAAGAAACACAAATCCTAACTTATAAAAACCCACCCACCCCCTACTAAGCCGTTCATCTCTTGCTCGATTCGATCATAACAGTCGAAAGCCATTGAACCATTGATTCGATCATAGCTGATGTTTTTTACGACTGCGAATCCAAGGACCATTGATTGAACTCGATGTAAACATAACAATCTGAATTGCGAGTAGGAATACCAGAATTGCGAGCTAAAAAGTTTAAAAATAATAATTAATCAAACAAATTCAATTCATATATGCAATAAAAACAAATTGATGCTGTAGAGTATGCCTTCGTACCTGATCTCACTCTTCGAAGTCAAGCTTATCAAGCTGCCGATGTACGAGTCCGCCGATGTGTTTCTCGAGAAATTGGAGTTTCTGGTGATTGGCGCCGAAGAGGAGTTGGCCGCCGATGGACGCCTGGGCAGTGATTTCAGGGTGGCGCTAAGTGGTTTGCAGATGGCGCGATAGAGAGACAGGGTGATAATTTTGAGAAGCAAAAGACACAGCAAATCGCGAAGGGGCTGCGATATTCTTCTTTCTGAAAGCGTTTTTCTTATCAAAGCTAGATTGCAGAGATAAGTTGTCATTGTCCTAAGATAAGTTGATATATTAAAGTAGCAACTTCTATAAGTAAAACAAACTAAGACTACAAGATTTGGCAACCTGGTGTGGTTTGTTATATTGGTTGTTGTTCTATAAGATGATAAAATAATGATGAAAGTTGATTTGATTTAAAAATAGTAAAATCAGTTATTATATTTTTAAAGACATTAAAATCGAGAATAGATTACCATTTAAAATCGGACATTAAATGTCGTTTTGATAGAGACGACTTTCTACTTGGCCTTTTTGACTATATTTTTTAACATTTCACTTTACTTGTGTAAATTATTTTGCAAAATAGTATTAATTAGGGATGTCGATGGGGTGAGTAGGTCGAGTATCTGGATACCCAGATCCACCCCATCCTTAGGACGGAGCGCGGTCGAGGTCGACCAGTCATGTCCCATATTAAATGAATTTAAATAGAAAAAATAAAGGAAATGGAAAAAAATATTTATTTTTAATATATTTATAAAATATTCTTTACAAAAAATTATTATTTGCAATACTATATGAGAACGCAGTGGGGATAAATAAAACAATAAATGCACTTCTATATAGATGATAGATTAAGCAAGATAATATAGTGCCTTATTCAAACCAAAATAGGCATGGACTTATTTATATAATATAATTAAAAACATAATTAATTTTATTAAAACCGGTAAAATCGGTGAGTTGAATTGATCCCATCAATTGAACCGCTTCTTGATGGCTTGGCCGGATTGATGGCATGTACAATATTTAAATAAACCGCTAACAAGAATATTAAACAATTACAAAAAACTACCCCTCGGGATTGGGTTAATTACACACACGCACACACACAAAAAAAAAAAAGACATGTTTCAAAATTACAAAAATCTCTTGGGTTAACATATTTCTCATGGTTATTTGTTAAATACAATATCATTAAAAAAAGATGTTAGATTTTATTTTCGGGAAAATTGCAATTTTGGTCCCATAACTTTGGGGGTGTCAAAACTAGTCTGTTTCGATTTTACTTTTTCAAAAACACCTGTAATTTATAAATTGTATCAAAACTAGTCCCACTCGATTTTACTTTTTCAAAAAACACTGTAATTTACAAATTGTATCAATTTGAGGACAAATCCCACCGCCGATTGGAATTTTCGCGGAATTCGTCACGTGATAAGCACGTGACTGAATTTTGGGGATTTCTCACCCTCTTTGACACGGTGGAAATAAAATGCTAACATGAAAAGAGATTTGGAGGAAAAAACTCGTCACCACCATTTCGAGGTGTTGGAGTTTTTTCCCTTCAAATCTCGGTGGCAGTTCCCCCAAAAAAATCTCTTTCCACTCGGCATTTTATTTCCACCGTGTCAAGGAGGGTGAGAAAATCACCAAAATTTCAGTCACGTGCTTATCACGTGACGAATTCCTAAAAATTCCAATCGGCTGTGGAATTTGTCCTCAAATTGATACAATTTGTAAATTACAGGGTGTTTTGAAAAAGTAAAATCGAGTGGGACTAGTTTTGATACAATTTGTAAATTACGGTGTTTTTGAAAAAGTAAAATCGAGTGGGACTAATTTTGATACAATTTGTAAATTACAGGGTGTTTTTGAAAAAATAAAATCGAGTGAGACTAGTTTTAGCTTTTGACACCCCAATGTTATGGGACCAAAATTGCAATTTTCCTTATTTTCAACACAAGATCTTATTTCAATAATCTCATTAAATATTAAATATTTCAATTAGACAAGTACTAAAATCTTATAAGCTACAACATTTTTTTCTTATCCAAACACTTCAACTATATATTTTTAAAATAAGATCTAACATCTTATAAGCTCTAAAAATATCTTATAAGATGTAGGAGCTTATGTTTTAAATAAGCTTAGCTATAATTTTTAGGCTTAACTTGAGTCATTTGAATTATTGTACATATATGAATAGTCAAAGTATTTCTAAATAAATATAAGGGACAATTACAAAAACTAACCCTCAGGATTGGGTTAATTACAAAAAAGACAGACATGTTTGAAAATTACAAAAATTCTCTTGAGGTTTGATTACGTATAAGTTTGCAATCGAATCGAACCGAGCCAAGCTTTTGAGTGTTTGAGTTTGGCTCGTTTATTATCGAAAGTCGAACTCAAGCTGAATTTATCGAACATGTTGGTGGCTCACGAACTTTTCGAGCCTAAACGAGATTAGTAAATATTAATTAAAAATTAAAATATTCTTCAATATTACAAAAATAAAATTATTTATATTTAAAATTCATAATATATTTATTAAAACTTATAATTTTATTCAAAAAATTAATTTTATTGAAATATTTTATATTATCTTAAGCAAAAATATGAAAAATTAAAATTAAAATTAAATTATTAGTTCAATTTATACGAACTTACTATCACCTATTCACGAACTTACTAACGAGCTTGTTCACGAGTTAACGAACCGAATATCTCAAAGTTTGAGTTTGGTTCGTTTATTTTAACGAGCCTCATTAAACGAACTTGAACGAGCTCATTAAATCAAACTAAACCTATGGATTTCTTAAATTTTAAAAAGAAATTAAGGAAGAACCCTAATAAAATATAATAGACTTTACCAAGATAATAAAACTCTAAACAATATTATCAAAAAAACTCTAAACAATATAAATCGAAATTGATTAAAGTTCCGATTTTTGTTTTATTTGGTGAAAGGAAAAAGAAAAGAGGATTTGCCAAGAGATAGAACCCTCAACCTCAATGACAAAAATATAGGAGTCATGGAGGTTTGATGTCAGGACCTCCAATGTGCCAAAAAGAACATAAAAGACTTGGCTGGAGTATTCTTTGGCTCAAACTTGTAGGAATATTTACAAAACACCAAATAACACCTACCCTTGAAAGCCCAAAAGCCCCCGTCACCCAAAATTTCACAATCTCTTCCACCATAATCAGAACCTGCAACCCTATCGGAAATCGGTCACCGGTCATCGGCCATTTGCAACCCTCACCGACGCCGACCAGAATTCGTTGCACCTTGAGGACACTTTCGCCCCAATTGAAAATCGACCATCGTTCGTCGGCCATGGAGCATCGGTCGTCGGCCATACATGACAGGTTAATGTTTATTACTTTTGTTTATTGCAATTATATTTACCGTATATTAGCTGTTTTGTACTTTGAGATATAATTAGTGATAATCATGTTTCTCTGATTTTGGCTATGGGAGATGCTATTAACACCCTAAAATCTATCAATACACCCCTCTTTTTAATTATAAAAATACCATCAATTGAAAAGACTAAAGCGCCCTTAATATCTTACCAAATTTCTAAATACATCAATAATCTATCTACCATCTACTACTATCATAAAAAGGTGAATGTTTCTGTGAAATTACCCCCACTTAAACAATTAATTAAGTTTAAGGGCAAAAATTAATTTAAAAGAGGAACATGTATATGTAAAAGGCACATATGTCTCCTCAGTTCCCCTTAAATGTTTTCTCCTGAAGGAGAAGGAGAAGGAGAAGGAGAAGGGTTTTCTCCTTAATTTCTAAAGGCATAATAAGCAGAATAATGAGCAGAAACATATCACATCACACTTTTCTCTCTCTTAAGGAGAAGGAGAAGGGTTCACAATCGTGCTTGGGATCCAAGGTCGCTCCAGAAATCGCACTTGGTCCAATTAGGTACTCTCATCTTCCTTTTAAGAAAAGGATGGACATTTTTCAGTTTTGTTTAATTTTGGAATATGGTGCCCAATTTTGTTTTTGGTTTTCTTTCTTAACTATGATGAGAATATTGGTATACAGTCCTTAGTTATTTGTTTGTTATCTTGCTTTTCTTATATATTGTGTTTGGCCCATCATTAATTTTTTTTTAATGTTAGTTTAGCTAAAAATTATTCATTTATTATCTATCTGCAATTGAGAATTTCAATTTTACTTGGATGGAGTGGAAAGTAGTGATATATGCACTGATTGTTATCTTTTAGTTTTTGTAAGGATGTGAAACAAGTTTGTTGATTAGAAAGTCTTTTCCATTTGTTGGCTGATTTTAATAATTTCAATGGCGAAATTAATAGGTATTGGATTATTTTATCATTCTCTATTGAGAAAGATGGTTCAACGTCAAACAGGAAATTATAACTTCCTTTTTTAACCATTTATCTTAAATATGATCAAAATCAATAGTCAGCTTGAGAAAATGGAGACTGATATAGGAAAAAAGGATTTTAAACCAAGATTGCACAAGTATAGGCATAAATCAAAGAGTAGAGAAGGAATGATGGAGGAAAGAAGAACTTTTATACCAAGATTCCAGACAAAGTCCGAATGGTGCCTTGAACTGGTGAAGTTCTTTGAGTGCAAGAAAATGATGATTCGGTGTTGTGTAACGTTATTGTTCGACGGATGTCGGTGGTAGATAGGAAGATATGAGGCGGAGAAGATGGACCTGTGGAGGAATGCAACGAAACAAGCGGGTAATATTTTGGGTTGGGGGGTCGCATCTCGGGTGAAGTTTCTTTTTCATTATTTTGCTTTGTGCAGATTAATTTTTCCTTTTATTTTTAGTATCGATTAAATTCAAGATTTAGTATGGTAGAGTGAAAGAGAAGTGAAATTACTGAAAATTTGTTTTCGTGAATTTTTTACTCTTCCGGAAAACAAGTATCAATTTTATTTTTCTTGGATGGCGTTGAATATCTTATTTGATACACAACGATTTCTTCAATATAATCTGAGATTCTATTCCCTGAAGTGCTAACGAAGCATTAAACTTGCAAAGTTGTTTTGATTATTTAGTTGATTTGTCATATATATTGTTTGGCGAAATGCTAATATACTTAACTTTGCAAACATTTTGCCATCAAATAAATTGATTGAAATGGTTATTTTTTTCCCAAGTTAATAGATAAAATTTGATAATCAGGCCCAAACTTGTGGAGAACTCTATTTTTAGATTCTTGAATCTCCCACCATTGTACCATTCAAGTTTGGGCCTAATTATCAACTTTTATCTATTACGGGAAAATTACAGGGAAAAATTACTATATTACCTTTGGTGCTGTTTTTAACATTGTTCCCATCAAAACTTCTTTGGATATGAAATTTATGGACTTGGGATAATAGTTGGAGGCCACTTTATATTAATCTTACCTTATAGTTATTTTGCTATTATTTTGGTATTGGTGGTGTGCCCTTTGGTTCTCTTTAATGGTGGATAAGATTGTGTTAAGGGGTGACTCGATTTGAATGTTATGGTTTAAAAAATGTTATCGCACAATAAACATTCTCATGTCTGAGATGGAGTAAGTTTTAGTTTATGCTATGTATATTTGTTGAGATGTTCTCGATTTCTTGATTTCCATGGCCTAATTAAGAAATATTTGCTGTAGTTTCAGGTTTTTTTTTTTTTTATTTTTAAAAAGTAGTATATTTTGTTGTTAAAGAAATATAATTAGGACAATTTAATTCCAAGGAGAAGAATTTGTGAGTAGCTTACAGGTTATTTTTCCCAGAAGAGACAAGATACTTTGTTCATAGATTTTCAGTGGTGAGATTCGATGTAGAAGAGTTTCATATGTTATAGCATTTGACAATTCTACGGTGTTTTACATATTTGTCTTATAGAAATGTTTTTATACTTATATTTCTTTGATTTAGTTCTCATAGTGATATTATACGTCTAAATATGTTTTATATCTTGTTTATTATAGACCATTTAAGGAAAAGAGTAAGAAATAAAAACGAGTCCTATATGTTTTTGCTTGAACAAGCATTTATTTTGAATGAAACATGACAAGGACAAAAAATGGATGGGCATCCTTCTAATTTAAGTTTAGACAGGTCTTTCTTGCCCAATTAATATCACATCTTTAATTTGTCTTGAATGATGTTTAAGCGATGTGATGGCGCGATATGATCAGATAGCCGACCCACATAGTGGGATTAAGGCTTAGTTTGTTGTTGTTGTTTATTTAATAATATAAACTACTATGAATTTTTTATTTTGTTTCTCGTGTTATTGTGAGAAGGAGAAGAGAAAGCTGGGATTTTCTATCGCTGTGAAAAGAGGAGATTGAGAAGAATATTTTTTTTCCGATTGGATCAAAGCCAGCGAGGAAGCCTAAGAAAAAGGCAAGGAACAAATAAAAACAAGTGCATGTAAGAAAATATCTTATTTGTGATTCTCTCTCTCTCTCTCTCTCTCTCTCTCTCTCTCCTCGGTTTGTTTTTCCTTCTCTTATGTTTGCTGCATCAACTAATTTTTGTGCTAATATTATATGCACTTTCAGGAAAGAGATCAATTTAACACAACTCGAAAATAGAAGTTTGCCAAATATTGTGGTTTCAGCAAATAACTTATTATGGTATTTGTATTATCATGTTTGCTTGGGACTGATTTTTGTGTATGTTGGAGTTTAGCATAAACCATAAAAGCTTGAAAAGCTTGAAAACAGAACATAAAGCAGAGCTTGTTTGATATATAAACTTTCTGTGTATTTCTTGATATTAATAGCTGATTACATCAAGGCTATATATAGAAGCCAATGAATATTCTAGATAGGACACTTGTCAATTTATCATAGGAGACACAAAATATCTGGTAACAAATTGGTAAGGATGGGTGGAGGGAATAATCAGTCCTTGACAGCTGCTAAATTCCAATTTAACTGAGGGAGGCTTTATTTGTGTATTGATGAGCAAAGTTGCTATTTCCATTGTCACAGTTGCTATCACGTTTTCTATCAGTGTACATAAATCAATTGTCTGCACTCAGATACTGCATATATGCACAAAGCATTGGCAGATCTGGTCTACTTGATAGATGATGGAAAACTAAAATAGATGTAAATGTAGGAGTTAGGCAGTAATGATCCGCAGGTTCAAATGGAGAAAGAGAACTTGGATAGAAGTGGAACTATTTCTTGATTTGGTTTTGTTGATCTCAATAGGGTTTGAAATTCACCATTTGTTTTGGCAATTGGATAATGTTTTCATTCTTTGGAGCTACGAGTCCGACAAGATATGGACGTTTGTCGTGAAAGGCATAGATTGTCGAAAGGACAGAATGTTGTCCTGTCTGCGGACAATTTTTTGAAACTTCTAAGATATGGGAGAGAGGGATTTATCTTTGTCCACATAAGTTTTTTCTTACTAAAGCCACTGTTCTCAGGTAAGTATAATAAATCATGAATACAATTTGTTTAAGTGAGAAAAATTTATTCAAACCAAACATTTTTCTCCAAGAAAAATGAAATATGTTATACAGTTATTCACTATCTGCTACTGGGTAATGACATCTGCTATACAGTTATTCACTGTCTTTACACGACCTAATATACATTATAAATAGTCAAAGTTTCATCTCCATACTTGCCACATGGATATGCATTTGCAAATAAAATATTTAACCCCTTATTGTTTCCCTATAATTTTGTAAACATAGCTTGACATTTTTAAGTTTATTTCAACTATTTTCTAATGATTGATAGTAATGATTTCACACTGCAAACTAATACAACTAAAGTTGTACTGTACCGTTTTGTTTTTCTGTACATCTTAGTGTTAACGGGTTGAAACTTATGAATGACATAGCAACTTATTTAAGCATGTCATACTTTTTTTTTTTTATCTTTCTATAAGAATGCATTCTACAACTACTTATCTGCATAACCGAGAAGCATATAACAAAGCTTTATTTTATTTTATTTGGTTGTTTTTTTATGTATTTCAGTTACTTAGATGTCAATGAGGCTGAGTATAGTTTTGTATCAGCAACAGCAGGGAGCCGCATTGCTGAGGTGAGATCTATTGTACTTGTTATAATTAATCTTGCCCTTTCCTTAAATTAATGAAGGCTTAAATCCATGTCTCTCATGACTGAAAAGAAAGATTAATATCTGAAGTTGATGCCCAGGGGCGGAGTTAGACGTGTAATTTTGGGGGCTAAGTAATTTTGGGGGACTAAATCACTAAAAAATAATTATTTAGTACTAAAAATTAATATTCTAAAATAAAATATACACAAAAAAAACTAATTTTCAAAAAATTTGGGGGCTTTAGCCCCCCATGTTACAAAGAGGGTACGCCCTGGATGCCCGACAATTTATTGATACCTGGATTAAGCTTTTGTGAATCATTTGTTTAAAAGTGTTGATACATTGACTTTGTGCTTTATCCAGTGATTAAATGATTGATCTTTTAAAGAACTAAGTAACTACATTGTGATCAGCTTAATAGTTATTGAAGAGCTAAAATCTATCTATTTTGATTCATTAGTATTTGATAAAGTAAAGAAGGGATAGGTTCTATGCATCATCGAGGTCATGAAGTTGATGAATGAAATAGATATAAGCACTAAAGTTTTTTGTGCTCCCTTGTTTTTCAGCTACTATCAGTCACCTTGCATTTTTTAAGTGTTAATTACTTTAAATTGCTTGTGCATTGACATCTTAGGAAAGTTACGGTCGGGTTATATCTCTGCAAGTGCACCATTCTGCAATATTCCAACTGTCAATTGATAATAACTATACTTGTCTCACAGTTGAGGAGAATCAAAATTTTGCAGTTTGATCAGTCTGGAGCATTTGTTGAGATCCTTGCAGAAGTTGGGAAACCACTTAGTGACATGGTGAGTTTTTATGGTCGATCATAGTAATCGAGCAACAAACTTCTTTCACCCTCTTCAGTGTCGTCCTTACGTCTTTTTTTTTCCACGGTCTACAACCTCTTTTTTGTTATTGAACCATAGAGCGGATGCAGTCAAAAGGTACACACGAGTATGAGGGTGCTCGTCTTAAGATTATTGTGAGATGCAAGATATTTTTTTAATCGCAGTAATTTTGTTTTACATGGTTGAGACCTGTTTAGAAATTGAACTAAATGAGCTAATATTAATTTGTTTTTCTTGGGCCTAATTTAGAATTGTTTCTTTCATGGCTTGTTGTAGTCACGTTGAAGAGTAAACCTGATAAGTGTAGTTCTTCGATTTATTATAGAGAGTTGTTTGCCTTTTTATGAATAGATAATATATTGTGCCAAATATTGCAAGTCTTATTGATTGCTAGGTATCTTAATCCTTCTTTCTCTTAGATGATGTGATGAGATTGAAAAAAATTATTGTCAACTTGAAACTTTTTCATGGAATTTCAGATGATACCTTGGTCATGAGTTCAGAAGTTCAAGGTTGTGTCCTTTTTGTATCTATGTTATATGGTTCAAATTGTTTTAGCCCTTCTTTTTGGCCACATTAATTGATATGTTACTTCTCCATTACTTTGTGAGGGTATGAAGAATTACTGGGCCTTTAAAAGCAAGAAACGACTGATTGATACGGAAAGAACAAATTCATGAGTGGGAATGCAATTATTATACACATCCACCTAATGGTGAGACTTTGGAAATGTGTAGTTGTGTACTGTGAGAGTTGTTATCTACTTTAATAATATGTAAGAACTTCTCTTAACATCTGTCATTATGCTCAATAAAGGTACTTGTGATGACCAAAGACCATGATTTGCGGCAACTTGAAGAAACTGAAATCGATGCCTTGTCGCTGAGATATAAGCAGAGAAAGCCAGAGGCTGACAAAAAGGCCTGTAGAATTTAGGTCATGTTATATTGCTTTAGAAGTTCAAATGGGTATATTGTTTTCTGATGTGACTATATAATTCATCCTCTTAATTTCTTCACTTGTTGTAACGATTCGAGTTTGGATTATCTCATGTTCAGGAATATTTATCATTTGCAATGAATTTGGTATTGGATTTGTTAATTGTGTTTTATTAAGTGATTGAGTTGTCATGAATATTTTGAGTTTTTTTAATTATTTCTGCAAAATAATTACAGGAAAAAAATTGGGCAATGAAAAATTTCATTGTGAAACTGTTCTAAGTATATTGTCTAATATATCAAACACAACGGAGATTCACCGTTGTCTATTAGAAAAAATTTGTTGTAGATATCGGTGTTGTAAAAGAGGGCATCAATGGACAACGGTGTTTCACCGTTGTATTTTAAGGTATTAGACAACGTTGTTTAACCGTTTCAAAACCATCACTTAATAGACAATGTTTTTGCAACGGTGTTCCACCGTTGTATTTGATGGCAATAGACAACGGTGTTTGCTCATTTCAAAACTGTTGTGCATTGTGTAATAGACAACGGTTTTACAATGGTTTAACCGTCGTCGTTATACAAAAAAGACAACGGTGAAAAATCATCGTCTATTACAACCCTCTTTTACAACACCGATATCTACAACATATTCTTTTACTAAAGACAACGGTAAATCACCATTGTCTATTAGCATTTTTCTTGTAGTATCAAAAAGTACTAGAATTTGATTATTGGAGTTGAATCCTCCAAATTCCAATAGCTACAAGCAACCACACATACATTATCTTCATACACCCTTTAGAGATCCTATACATTCTCTTTATACATGCTATTCTGCAACATCGATTATCTACAAGATCATTGGACAAGTATCAGATTGTTTGAATTGTTTAGTGTGCTTATTAGATGAACATATATATATATATATATATATGTGTCAGGTTTTAAATCCTGGTTTATTACAAATATATTTTAAAATTTTCAAAATTGACATTCATGAATTTCAATTATTTGTATTCTAGAATTCATGTATGTAATAACTAACATATATAGTATCAATACATGTTAATTAGATATCATCCAATTGGGTAGCACCCAATTCCGATGTACAATCATGCATGCATGTTTCTGGAATATAGAGAGTAAGCTAGAATAATCTCATTAATTTCACACTTCAAGCACAGAAAGACATTAAATATATTACAATCATGCATGCATGCTTCTGGAATATTGGGAATAAGCTAGATTAATCTCATGTTTTTCATTAGTATTATTATTATTAGTATGATTATTATTTAATTTAACCACGAGAAAATGAGTCAAAGTCAAACATCAAAACAATTCCACTTTCTAAATGCGCTGAATAAAAAAGTAAAGTAATGAATGGAAAATTGAATGTATTAGTTGAAGTGATAAAATAAAGATAAAACCCCGATTTAAGAAAGACATCAAGTACATTTACCAATGATATTCAAGCAAAGAATGCATACGCCAAATAACAAAATGTTAGTGAGCCCCAAATTTCAACTGAGAGTGAAGAAATTATTCAAAATATCAAAGATAAATATGCAAATAAATCGTTAAAATCAAGTAGGCAGAGCACATCTACAATAATTACCAAAACGAATCAAGTGAAGGCTTTATCGCAACTTGAAATTGTCGAATGTCTTTCTCTTTTCCAAATTGTTTCATGGACTTATCTTGATTGTTTTAAGAATTCAAATCCTAGGAACAATACTCGGAAGAATTTGTTTCTTTTTTTCTTTTTAACAGGGGGCACTCGCAGTGCTACCTCTCGAGTGGACACTGCAAATAAAATCTCGAACTTGATTCAATAGCCCGCAAACTACGCAAGTTAAGTAAATCGTGACTGGGCAAGCCTTGTGCGACTTAATCAATCAAGTGATACAGAGGTGAGAATTTGAAGTTAAGACCTAAGGCCTCAAGGAACATCCCCCAACTCCATTAGGCCACCCCATCAAGGGCACTTGGAAGAATATTTTGGTATAGCTGAATTATGTTCTAAGTGATTAGTCATGTTTTTTTTTGTCCTTCAAGATGTACAATCAACCGCAATGAAGTGGATAGCGTGATACAAAACGTGAGATTCTTTACATGTATGTTACATAAAAGTTCTCCATTTGATAAAGTTAATATGACAATTTCATTGAAATATTCATTGCATGAGTTTTTGAATCCATACTTTTTCACTATTTTCCCCTTTTAAAAATTATTTCATGAAATACAAGTTTTTAACATGCAAATTTCTCTTCATTGTATGAAACGAACAAAATCTTCAATAAAACTAAAGCAAATTAAATTATATTAATTAATTATGTTAAATTAATTTAGTAAATTATGTGGTTCACGTGCAACGCACGCGCACCTTACTAGTATCTCTAAATACACCATCTTTGTAAACCCTATAATCTTCTTCCCACTCCACCCATATCCTTCTTCTTCCTGCACAAGGAATTAACAAATCTTAATTGCACTAAATTTATTTTGTATATTTAAAGCATGAAACAAAAACTTTCCAATAAAAGGAAAAATTATATGAAACGCAAGAGTCGTATGTCTACCCTAAAGGCTCACCCTGTTTGTTCTAAACCCAAAATTCGACGAATTCTTGTATGGAAATTTGATATTGAAAATGAAATTTAAAACAATTTCCTATGTCAAGCAGATAAAGATCGAATGAGCAGAGATAGGCTCTCATGGAAATTCATCCACTCATTATCAATTTATCATTTATATGGGCTTATGTTCACCTTTCTCACTTATCTCAAGTGTATCCATGGAGTTGGTTTATTAGGATTTGGCTGAATTAACGAAGCAAGAGATATTGAAGGGTTCAGATTGGGGTTTTATGTTTTGGGAAAAGAATTGGGATTTAATTGTGAAAGGGTAAATTGAGAAATATTAGTGTGTGTATTAAGTAAATAAATTATTTTTTAAAAAGAGTGGGGGTGTATTAAGAGAAGAGGTGTATTAATAGATTTTGGGGGTGTTAATAGCTGCTCCCTTTGGCTATTTGGTAATATTTTGTAATAATAAATAAATGGCTAGCTAACTATGTAAAATATGTAAAATAAAATGATTTTACAGGGAAAATATTTTTGGCGGCCTAATATTTTGTTTACGGCTAAATATTTCAATTTATTTAAGGTAGGTTTTTATCTAATTAATCTAGATAAATTAGAGGATTCATTGTTATCTTATATATACCGCTCAATCTCTTCCCTTTTCTTTGTCATTCACGTTTGTCAAGAATTAGGTTTAGAATATATAGCGCTCGCCTCTCTCATTCTCTCTTGTCAATCTGCAATCTATTCGCAGTCCTGGTAATTTTTCGGTTATTCATTTTTACTTCATCGAACTCAATCATTTACTGTTGTTAGACTTATATTACAACTTGGTTATTTTTACAATGTAAGTTGCTTGTTTTGGTATTGTTATGATATATGTTGAATTCTGCTGGTTTGTTGATCTGCCTGAAAATGGGATTCTGATGTGTAGGGTTATTTGAGTGGTGCTCGTACTAAGTTTTTATTTTCATTTTGGCTTCTATACCTGTACTCATCAGTTTCTTGGTAGCTTTTTTGTGGTTTTGTTTTGTTGCTGGTTTGTTTTATCAGCATGCTTGGCCATCCGTTTGTGGATTGTGCTTTGATTTTTCTTGGTGATATATTGTCATCAAGAAAGATGCTGTAATTGGAGCTCCTCTCAGCGAATTGCATTTTCAAATGCTCACCCTTCTACAGTTATTATACCTTTCTTTGTTTGGTAAAATTACTGGATGTTGGTAATTGTTACCTTTGTTACATTTGATATTCTTTCTTTATCAATCAGAAAGCTATTCATTCTTTCAATCTCATCTTCTTTAAAGTGATTTGGATCCTCCCACCCTTTAAAGAGTTAGTAAAATGATTAAATGCACTAAACGTATTAAGTGATGCATCCCACTGGTTATCTGATTCTCTCATTCCAGAAGTAGTTTTCTTATTAACTGGAGAGTGGAATTTTCAGGGTTCTAATTACTAAGTACATTGCCTGGGTCTGCTCGTCTTACTAATCTTAGTTATATTATGTTAGGATTTCTAGTTCCAGCGCTCGGGTTCAGCGCTCGGGTTCGTGAAGCTAATGTCAAAGTAACCTTCTGTAATGAAGAATGCTAAAAGGTCCATAAATATTTTGTTCATGCTCGAAATGAGATTAAATAAGTACCTTTTCAAAATCTTGACCCAGATGATCCTTAACGATCTGCCAAGACAGAAACCAGTCATAGAACTACAAAATGGTACCTTTCTACTAATGACAAATAAAGTTAGAGCAAACGGGGCAAATTACCCACTTGGGATATGTGATAGAGTTTTTTGACATGTAGGATAAAAACATAGTTTTCTACCCACTTTTGGTGTTCTTTTACCACAATACCTTTGAGGCTTTAAATGCAAGCCTTTAATATGTATTCTCTCTCTTGAAATTAAATACTCCCAATACATAACATACATGAACACTCCTTCTCTTTTGCTCTTCATTTTTTCTCTCTCTTCTTCTTCTTCTTCACAAAATATCAAGAAGTTATTTTTGTGGGCTTTCATCACCAAAATCGCACCAAAAAATCGAATAACAAGGTAATGTTCTTCTCCTCCTAATTAGTTAACCTTGTTTAAATCGTTCAAGACCAATATATTTGCAAAATATGTGAAGTGTTTTGTGAAAGGAAAATTTTTCTGCATTTATGAAACACAATGCACGATATCGTGTCATATATTAGGCACGATATCGTGCCCTTTATTAGACACGATATATCGTGCTGTATATTAGGCACGATATATCGTACCCCATATATTAGGCACGCTTATCGTGCTCAATATATATGGCACGATATATCGTGCCCAATATACAACACGATAAAAATGATCGTGCCTCAAAGACAAAACATACCATTTTTTATGCGTTCTTGCATTTTTAATATTTTTCTTTGTATGTAGATGAACTCTCGCTATCTTGTTGTTCGATTTGGTGGTCATTGGGAAGGTTTAGAATATAAAAGTGGTGAAGAAGAAGTTGTACGTATTAAACCGGGCAAAATGAATTATAGTGAAATATTGAAGGAGGTTTATGGTGTTGTTGATGTTGATAGGGCGTAGACGATTGTATAATGCATGCTATTGTAGATATTTTTGGAAACAAACTTGGGAAGTTAAAGTTGAAAAACGATGATGACATTAAAAGCGCATTTGAGAACACCGAGTTACCAGTTGTTTTTGTAACACCGAAAAGAAAAACGATGGGTGAGACTAGTTCGCATAATGTATTGGGAGGTCGTCGGCCTGAGCAAAATCGAGTTGAGAACGTTGAAGGTCAACAAGGTGTTGGTGGAAGTTTTATGCAACTAATGGCTAGTCGAATGATTTGTCAACAAATCATTGGGCCTAATTACAACTACATGCAACTTCTTGGTTTTCAACAATACGATTGTACCGCAAATCCCGATATCATAGCAAAATCACGCCGAGAGAATCGATGAGTCCGCTCTCCGACGCGTGGAACCAACACTCCGATTCCGGAGCGTCCCGCACACGCACCTCCATCGCAACTAATGCATGCGTGCCGCATTACAATCGGCTCCGTCATACCCAAAATCCATAAAATATCCAAAAGCCGACTATCTAAAGCGACTATATAAATCATCAGCGATCTCCCGCAACTCATCTCTCGATGGTCGAATAATATTCGATCGAACGTATCCCGCGATCTAGGCCCTCTCTCGATGATATGAGGGTATCTTCCATTGTGGACCGACCTACAACAATTAATATAAATTTCAATTTAGTAAGATGAATTGTTGAAAAATTGCGTAAATGTAGTGAAAAAAGCGCATGTGGGACAATATGGATATGGATATCTAGGCACGATATAGGCAAAGAATACATGGAAAAAACAACATGTTTCATGGGCGCACAAAATAATCCTAGGGCACGATATCGTGCCAAGATATACCTAGGGCACGATATCGTGCCCATTATACCTAGGGTTGAGCACGATATAGTTCCCATTTATACCTAGGGCACGATATCGTGCCCATTTATACCTAGGCACGATATCGTGCCGCTTCATCTTCTTCATCAAATCGCGCCGCACGGCGGCTGCTACACCAAGTCACCAACATCCAACAATAACCCAACACACAAATTTATCAAACTTATTCACAAATTTATCAAACTTATTCACAAATTTATCCAACAATAACCCAATTGATAAACCCTAAACACCAAAATCGAACACTAAAAATCCTAAATCAATGAACCTAACATAAATAGAGTTTAAAACTTAAAACCCAAAATCGCGATTGATATGCTTACCTGTTCGGAAGGGGCGACGGCAGCGGCGGAGGATGGTGCGGAGGCGGCGACGGAAGCGGCAGCGGCGGAGGTGGAGGCGGAGGCGGCGACGGAAGCGGCAGCGGCGGAGGTGGAGGCGGTCGACGTCGACGGCACGATTGAGTCCATGTTCTTCTCTTATTGGGCACGAAATGGGGGGTTGGTACTTCTTCTTCTTCTTGTAGTCGCACGAAATGGGTTCCTTTTTTTCTTCCTTTTGTTTTGACTGTTGGGGCACGAAATGGGGATGGGTTTGGTTTCTTATTTGTTTTTTGTTTTTATACGGTTTCTTATACGATTTAAATTTCAAAATTCAAAAATACCAACTTAAAGGAGGGATAATTTGGTCAATTTGGGTAGAAAAGAAGTTTTTTATCTTATTGGGTAGAAAAGAGTACCCACTATCCATAGTGGGTACTTTAAAAATTCTCCGTAAAGTTATAACCTTAAAAAGATAAAGTTTGAGAAATTAGCACTCAAATTAAGAGATCAAAACTCATCCACTTTTAGCCTATCTGTGTTTTTCTCTTTTAATTGCTGGCTGGTATTGTCCGTTGTTAGTTTATCTATATGTTTATATTTGCATTCGTTTATTGAATCTGTTTTCCAATTTTTATTTCCTCAATTAGGAGGATAAGGACTTAACATATCTGTGTATCTATGGACTGTAACCTCTCTCAATTATTAATTCCTTGGGAATATGTGATACTTTTTCTCTTTGAAACAGAGATCTTAAGATGATAATGTCACTTGATTATGGTGTTTTTGCGTAAAGGGAATTAAATTGGGAAAAGGTACCAAGATCATCATTAACAGAGTTAATCCTTGGTTCAGAAGAATTATGGTGATAGATGTTGAGTTAATGTTTGCCTCATTAGTCCCACTTTCAAGATAATTCTGCCAAAATTTGCTCATGTTTTGATATACCTGTATTTGGTTTGGTTTTATGAAGATTGAAAAGCAATCAGTAGTGAATATATAAATAGAACTTTTATTTGTCTCTTGTTTTGTGGAAATTTTGCATAAGTTGGATAATGATAATAAACTGTTGAAAGTCTTCCAGTTCTTTTGATCTATCAGAAGATGCATATTGATTTCTACTTGTTTACCAACTTATTTAACAAACTCTCTTTTTTAACTTTTTGTATTTTTCAGTTTTCAGCATCAATTTTCAAACAATTTCTAGTTATAATTCTTAGCTGATTTTGATTTCTACTTCTGTTATCTCATCATTTTCCTCTATTTTAATTGCTATCTTGTCGTATCTCATTTTTTTAACTAGTTTGGTGTGCATGTTTTGTTTTAGAAATGGCTTCAGGCGGTCGCAAACTGAAAATGAAAAGCATCCCAGACAAGTCCCTACAAAGTATCATAAATCACACTACCAAGGATTCTTCATGTAATTCGACACCTCGAAGAAGCATCAGACAAATTTTGGACAAAACAAATATTGCAAACAATGGTATGACTGAGGCTTTGGTAACATCTGGACTGCGCAATGGATCCTCCGGCATAGGTGAAACTAATGCAACAAACAACACCAATGAGAATGAGAACATGCAACAGAACTCTGAAGTTCCACCAAGTCAAAGGCCAGAATTCAGTCACATTCAGAGAACACACAAGAACGGCTCATGAAGCGAATGATATATCAGGTATATATCACATTCCTAATTTTCTGTATATATCACATTCCAAGTCTGGGAGTTTTTAATATTTCTGGGGTATATTGATCTACTATTATCATTCATTTATGTTAAAGTAGCTGATGAAATGAGCAAGAATTGGGACCTTTTCTCGGTGGTTGCAGTAGCAGTTAGGTAATAATATATATATACCACAAAATCACAACTAGATCCAACATGTATGAGAATATTGATGGCATAGAGTGATACTAGGCTACACCAACTACCACTTGAGGCAAAAAAAAAAAAAAGGGACATTTTTCTTCTTTTTCTTCATAAGTACTTTAGATCAAGAATCTTATTTCTGTGGTTAGAGTTGACACGCATTGAAATTTAGATGGGAGTTTAAAAGTTTTTACAGGAACATGCCATGGGTTGGACTTTAGTTTAAAATAAAATAAAAAATTGGAAAAAATATAAAATCATTTAAATAAGTTCAACAAATACATGGATTCTCTAGAAAAGCAAAAAGAGAAAAATAATGTGGAAATATAGAGATGAAAACGTTAAATTTCCTCAGTGAATGATCATTTTTTTACTTTTTGCAATTAACCCCGAGAAATATATACAACAACAACAACAACAACAACAACAAATTAAGCTTTAATCCCACTACGTGGGGTCGGCTATACGGATCATATCGCGCCATCGTTTACGGTCATAAGCCATATTTTCATTTATTTCTAGGTATAACATGTCATGTTTAATAGCTTCTTTCCAAGTCTTTTTAGGCCTACCTCTTCCTCTTTTGATTTGTGTGAGTGATTCTCTACCTTCTAAACGCCGCACAAGGTGCATCTAAAGGTCTCCTATAAACATGTCCAAACCATCTTAATCGTGTTTCTCTAATTTTCTCGTCTATTGGTGCTACTCCCACTTTGTTTCTAATGTGTTCATTTCTTATTCTATCTAATCTAGTGTGTCCGCACATCCATCTTAGCATTCTCATCTCTGCTACCCTCATTTTTTGTTCGTGTTCATATTTAGTCGCCCAACATTTCGCTCCATAAAGCATTCGGGACTTATGGCCGTTTTATAAAATTCTCCTTTCAATTTTAATGGTATTTTACGGTCACAAAGGATAGAAGATGCACTCCTCCATTTATTCCAACCCGCCTGGATCCTATGTGTGACATCTTTATTGATTTCTCCGTTCTCTTCAATTATAGATCCTAAGTATTTAAAACTCTTTGTTATACTCACTTCATGTCCATCAATTTTAACTTTCGTCTCATTGTTCTCGTTGTTTTACTAAAGTGGCATTCCATGTATTCTGTTTTAGCCCTACTTATAGTAAAACCTTTTGATTCGAGTGCTTCTCTCCAAACTTCCAATTTTGCATTTACTCCTTCCCTTGTTTCATCAATTAAAACTATATCGTCCGCAAATAACATACATTTAGGGATGGATTTTTGTAAGTGTTTAGTGATTTCATCAATTATTAGGATAAAAAGGTACGGGCTTAGAGCAGATCCCTGATGCAAACCTATAGTGTTTGGGAATTCACTAGATATTTCTGTTGGTGTCCTAATACATGTTGTTATACCATCATACATATCTTTTATGGCATCTATGTAGGCTATTTTTATTCCTCTTTTTTCCAATACGCGCCACATTATATCACGGTTGACTCTATCGTATGCCTTTTCAAGATCAATAAAAATCATATGTAAATCTTATTTTTCTCTCATTATATTGTTCACATAATCGTCTAATTAAGTGTATAGCTTCAATTGTGGATCTTCCTGGCATGAAGCCAAATTGATTATCTAATATACTAGTTTCGTTTCTTATTCTTGCTTCTATAACTCTTTCCCATAGTTTCATTGTATGACTTATTAATTTAATTCCCCTGTAATTTGCACAATTTTGTATATCCCCTTTGTTTTTATATATAGGTATCAATATACTTTTTCTCCATTCATCAGGCATTTTCTTAGTTTTTAGAATAACATTAAATAATTTAGTAAGCCATGCAATTCCAACTCCACCTAAACATTTCCACGCTTCAATTGGTATATCATCTAGGCCAACTGCTTTGCCAGTTTTCATTTTGTTTAGTGCTTTTTCTGTTTTCATGAAGTTGAATTCTACGATAAAAGGTACGGTTTCTATTCGATTGATTGGCCTAGTTCCCTAATGTGACTTCATTTCTCTTCGGTTCATTAAAAAGATTATTGAAATATCTCTTCCATCGATCTTTTATGTCCTCGTCTTTCACTAAAATGTTTTCATTTTCATCTTTTATGCATTTAATTTGGGTTAGATCTCTTGTTTGTTTTTCTCTAAATTTTGCTATTTTATATATATCTTTCTCTCCTTCTTTAGTATCTAGTTTCTTATAGAAATCTTCATATGCCTTGGTTTTTGCTTCATATATTGCTCTTCTTACTTCTTTTTTGGCGTCTTTATATCTTTTAAGGTTTTCTTCGTTTTTACAGGAATACAATACTTTATAACTAGTTCGTTTTTCCTTTACCTTTTCTTGGATTTCTTGATTCCACCACCATGACTCTTTATTCCATTTATTACCATTTGACCCCTAATGTTTCTTTTGCGATCTTTTTCATTTGAGTAGTTACATAGTTCCATGTTTCATCGGCTTTGTCTTCCACTTTCCAATCAATGGTTTCTACTAGAGATTTGACAAAACTATCTCTTTTTTCTATATTCTTTAAGTTCCACCACTTAATTCTCGGTATGTTAATTTTCTTTCTCTTTAAGTGTATGTCAATAAGTTTGATATCCAAAACTAGTAGTCTATGTTGGGTGGTGAGGCTTTCTCCAGGTATTACTTTGCAATTTTTGCATATTTTTCTGTCGTTTTTTCTGGTTAGAAAGTAGTCAATTTGTGATTTGTTAGGACCACTTTTAAATGTGATTAAATGTTCGTCTCTCTTTTTAAAGAAGGTATTACCTATAATAAAATCATAAGCAATCGCAAAGTCTAGAATGGTTCTACCTCATCATTACGCGAGCTAAAGCCATATCCTCCATGGACCCTTTCATAATCTTCATTATCCTTCCCAACATGTCCATTTAAGTCTCCACCTATGATGACTTTTTCATTTTGAGGGATTGATTGCATTAGGTTTTCTAAATCTTCCCAAAATTTAGCCTTAGTAGCATCATCTAATCCTACTTGAGGTGCATATACACTAACAATATTTATAAGTTCAGTTACCTACTACAATTTTAAGGGATATGATTCTATCTCCTTTTCTAGTTACTCCTACTACTTGATCTATGAAGAGAGGATCTACAATGATACCCACCCCATTCCTAGTTCTATCCTTTCCACTATACCAAAGCTTATAACCTGTAGTATCTAGTGTCTTAGCCTTCTCGCCTACCCATTTAGTCTCTTGGATACACATAATATCTATGTTTCGTCTTTTCATAATATCTACGAGCTCTATAGTTTTACTGTCAAAGTACCTATGTTCCAATTTGCCAATTCTATACTTTCTAATTTTTCGATTATCATTTGTGTTCCTCTTATTAGTGTGTGAGGGCTCTTGTGTATTTTTCACTACACCCAAGCCCTTATGGAGGTGTAGCGGTCCTTGCCAAGACACCGCATGATCGGACCCTGCGGCGCACTCCTTACGGGAGCATCCTAGCCTTATCACGATGTCTTATATGATCCATACCATAAGGAAATGACAAGAGTTTTACTGGCTGTCGACCTAACGCAACCCTCCTCCTTTATCCGGGCTTGGGACCGGCAACATATAGACGGGTTGCCCTGTCTATATGCAGGCGGAGTTCTGAGAAATATATATACATTAATGAAAAAATGAAACAGGGTAATTTGTATATACAACAGCAGTCCTAATTACAGGTCCTTTTCTTCAAGCCTGTATAATCTGTATCCCTTTTTTGACCCTTGGCAAAAATATTTCTTTTCACCTCTGCCACCACATCCATCTTACCCTTTTCTTTCTCGTTCATAATCAACTCATTCATATAAGAGAAAGAACTAATCCGATCACCATTTTCACAAATGAACCCTTGGATGTCGAAAGTCCAGCTACTTTCTTCAGGGGTATTTGTTTTTAGTGCACCAATAGAAATGGCAGGATTTTCCATTGTTGTTTGTGCATATGAAAATGGGGGGGGATAATGAAATTAAAGGATTTTTAATTGAGCCGCTCAGTGAATGATCATTAATTGAAAGTAGTTTTTTTTTAAATGACATTAATTGAAAGTAGTTATTTTTAGTACTATTGCTATATCTATAAAGGAATAATTTGTGTTATCTCTAATATTCAAAATGCATTTCGTACTTTATGAATTTTGCACTTTTTATTAATGATATCAATTATTTATTGTAGAAACTTTTAGACAACTTTAATATTATTAAAAATTAAATTTTATGGGATCATCTTGCTTTATGTGCAGATGTGCCGGTTGTCTAAAAAAGAGGATGTGGTCAAACAATGGGCAAAGGCATCATGAAGGCGTTTGTTGCTTCGGGCATAAAATGAAAGTAATGGATCCACCGCTCGGAAGGCCAAAAACTCGGGAGGAGTCTTCAAAGCTTTCTAGTCAAATTGGTGTAGTAGCTCGAGACATCCTTCCCGGTGCCCAAGAAATGGAAAGAAGTGGATGAAGAAAAAGGTTTGGACTCAAGGTTTGATCATATAAGCATGAAATGTTTTTAGTTTTCCTTTTATTTTCTATATAATCTAAAATGATCTTATATGTGTCACTTGTAGATCCACATGGATGTTAATGTTGATGATCTAGGAGTGCGAAAATGCATGAA
The DNA here is from genome assembly GCA_016081115.2 of Rehmannia glutinosa. Classification (NCBI taxonomy): domain Eukaryota; kingdom Viridiplantae; phylum Streptophyta; class Magnoliopsida; order Lamiales; family Orobanchaceae; genus Rehmannia; species Rehmannia glutinosa. The sequence continues at coordinate 60,671,366 of CM071924.1, read as the reverse complement.
TGAGAGGCTGAAATCTAGTACCACGACAAAAGCGCTACAAGCTTCATCAACATTTCAAGAAGTATGCAACATTGGAAGAGGCTAAAAATAATAAGCCATCTTCTATTAATAAACATACTTGGGAAGTATTGTGCGAGTGTTTCGCAACACCCGAATACAAGGTAGTATCACCTAACTTAAATTAAACTTATGTTTAAATTTTATAACATGTCTTAGTTTTTATTATATGTGTACCTTAACTCTAATATCACTATTCTTATTTTCCAGGACCGAATCAGAATCAATACCGAAAATCGGAAACAAATTTGAGCACCACATATTTCAGGTGTAACATCTTTTACTATTCTTCAACATGAAATCGTGAGTGTTTTAGGTAACCTTGAGTGGATAATGTTTCTTTAATTGTCTTTTTCTTTTTGGATTGTGATTTTTTTTATTTTCTCATTTTTTTTATAGTCTCAGAAAGAGCTGAATGGAGAAGAATGTGATATGATTGAATTATATAAACGTACTCACTATAAAGAGAAAGATGGTTGGTCAAGAGTTGAGGCTCAAGAGAATGGGTAATCATTCACATACTCATTTTTATTGTATATTTTAGCTTGTGTCATGATATTAATTGTATATTCGTATGTTCAATATTCAAATAGGAGTTGATGATATCAAAGCGAGCCCAATATACGGAGGAAGGAATTGAGAAGAGTGTCGACGAAATAGTTCTTGAGGTCCTGGCCATGGATCGGTTATAGAAAGGGCCTTGACTATGGCCCAAAACCTCCAAGTAGACGCACCACATCGCATGACTCAAGTACTCAAAGAATCGCAAAATAAACTTGAAGAGACACAAGAGAAGTTACAAGAATCGGAATCTCAAGTGAGTGGGTTTAAGTCACAAGTGGGTGATTTGAAAGATCACTCGGTCAACAAGGTGCTTGTATTGAAAAGCTTATGACATTCATGGTCTGCGAGTGAGAATACTCTCTAAGCCGATATAATTAATCTAAATACTCTTTTGTTTTGGTTTGGATATTTAATGTTTTTTTCCTAACATTGTTCAAGTAGTTTATTGTCCATTTGAAATATGGATATCTTATCATTTCTCTTATATTAAATAATTGTATTCCACTTAATCAAACATGATTGATTTTATTTTTATTTTATTTTTCATGCTTAATCGCATTTGAACTTGCACTTTGTAGTATTATTAATTTATTGATAGAATATTTTACAAAATAATATTTAAATCATTATATATGTACAATTAAAAAAAAGTGCCAATTACATTGCCTATAATACTTATTTTCATGACAATTATGTTGTCATGTAAGAAAGCTATCAATTGGTGACAATGAATTATTTCAGTAACTTAAACACTCATTTATTACAATAAACTTAGTCATCACCAAAAAAAATCTATTCTTTGACGATATACAATTTTGTCATTAAAAATACACTATAATGATGACTTGTATCGTCACAAATATTTTCAAAACTTGTCATTGTAAAAATTTATTATGTGACGATACATTTTGTCACCACATATTAATTTTTATGACGGACGATTTCATCATTATTTCAAAGGCAATTAGCGATCTTGATAAGCTTTGTCATATATTGCGATTGTTTCCATGACAAACAAAATCATCACATTACATATTCTTTTGGTGACAACACATATCTCGTCGTTGAATTGTAATTATTGGTGACACATTATTTTGTCATTATAAATATACATTAAGTGACACGCAATATTTCGTAACGTTAAATCACATCTTTCATGACAAATCGTGTAATATATGACGAAATTATAAATACAATCGCGACACCAAAATTCGTCATTAGAATTTGATAAATTTGGCAATGCGATTATTTTCGTCACTAAAATTTAATGCTATGATGACAAAAACATGCTTTTGTCATTAAAAATATATTTTTTTGTGACAAAGAAAAACATATAAATGATAAAAATTTATCGTTTATGTGACAATGTAGCGTCACAATAAATGATACAAATCGTGACAATCGTTATTAGCGTGGCAAAAAGTTAATTTTGTAGTGACAAATTTCAAAAATAGTCATGTATACCTTTATGACGGGCTAGAGTGACGATCTTTATGACGCTCAATTTTCATCACCAAATACATTTAGTGATGAAAAAATAGGTTTATATGACGATATTTTTCGTCATAAAATGTGTGATTTCTTGTAGTGTACCATGAAATTATACATATTGTGTTAAATAGAAAATACATGGACTTTTTTATAGACGTGCCTAATATCCAGACTCCCATTAGTTGTTATTTGTTATTATTTTTTTTTTTGGCAGATAAATTGGCATATTTTGGTAGTTCGATATGATGGACATTGGTAAGGACTCGATTATGTTGATGGAGAGGACTAAATAGTAGTCATTCATGATAGAGAGCCAAAATTATACTAAAGACAAAAAAATTACAAACAATTTATTATAATATATAACCAAATATTCTATGAATAATAACGATATCATAATTTTTATATTAATTCTAAAACATATTGTTTTAAAATTAAAAGATTGAACACAATTCAATACATTAATTGTTATGATTTCAAGAATATTAACCAGTTTGACTTCACAATATAACAATTAGTATGACTTCACATATATTAAATAGGGGATAGTTCAAATGTGACACCTATACTCCCGTGAGACAAAGAGGGACTAATCTAGACCATTGAGATTTTTCAGTTGATGGCCCAACTTTAATGATTGAAAATTATAGTAATAATTAGCAATTATAATTGATAGGGGTATAATAGACAATATAATGATTAGTAAATAAATTGCCAAATCGGTTACCTAAAAATAAGGAGTAAACAAGATCAAAGAAAATATATCTTAATTGACTTTCATCAGTTCAAATATATTCTCTTCCTAAAAAAACGCATGTGAGTCCATATCTTCCATATTCAAACATATATAAACCTTTAATAGAAGAAAACCATGCCAATTGACAACAAAATTCAGAAAACAAAAATTGTGGAAAAAAAAAGATCCAAATTCTATGTTGAAGAAGACAAACATGTTGCACAAATATTTAATAATTACTACATATACAACTTTATGGTGATGCAAAATTGAATTTGAAATAACTGGCATGTCTAACTCTCTTATACGTTTTTTTTTTGACGAGTGATTGAGACATATTACTTCACATAAATTATTCCTGATTTTTTTAGAACATTGTTAATGCAATAAAAAAATAGAAAATATATTTTAGAACATTGCATATATTGGTCCACTATGGTGTATTAATCGTTAACAATTTTTGCATAGATAGCTCTATGATGATGCCTAATTGAATTTGAGAAAGCTGGCATGTTTGACTCTCTTATAATTTTTTTATCTTTGATGAGTGATTAAAACACACCACAACAACAAAAATTATTTCTTACTTTTCTAAAACATTATTGTGAAATAAAAAGATGGAAAAATAGATTGCATATATTAGTGCACCATTGTGCATAAATATAAAGGAATTCTCGCAGATTTGAATTAATAATGATGCCTAAATATTAATAAATCATTACATGTTTTGTTTAGCTTTTATGCATATTTAAAAAAGATCACTGCCAATAAATTACTATTTTGTTGCATATTTTAGTATATCGATTTAATATAGCGGGCGTGAGCGCTAATGTTTAGTAGGGCTTGAAATATCTCTGGTTCGAATAGATATTGGATTCAGTAAATTGAGCAAGATAAAATCCCACAAATTATAATAAAATTTATTGCATTGGTATGTTGTACAGTTCTATAAGGAATATGGTTCCAATAGTGGGTTTGACATACAAATAAGTACAACAAAAAGGTTTAGAAATGGTGTGCTCGTGTACAATATGTAGTGTGCAACAAGGAAGGATTTAAAAATATTAAGAGCTCTGGTCCGATTGATATTAATAAGAAAGACATGTCCAACAAAAATATTTCGGCTTCCTGACATCAAAATTTTCGTCCCTCTGATATCAATTGTATTTAATATCATGAAAAAGTGACCCAAATAAACCTACAAAAAAAAAAAATAATTTATCACATTATAACTATAATTCACTATTACATATAAGCATAAAAACCATTTATGTACCCCTTTCAATTTTAATGCATATTTATTCAACTCGTATTGCATATTTATATATAGTCCACTGCACTAATAGTTTGCACACTGCACCACACACAGATATGTATATATATACTATCTATGCATAATAATCATACTAATTATGCATCGAAATTCATCTAACTATGCATGTGAAAATGGGCAAATATGCAATACAATTTAACTAATGAATTTGAAGTCTATAACCTTCAACAAAAACCATTTACAATATGTATGAACTAAATATGCACATTAAACAAACTAATTATACGATGCACTCAAACATTATGATAACACTACACTATATTCTTAGAAGAAATATATACTGAGCAGAAGACATAAAACAAATATGCAATAATAGCTTTAAAAATGCAAAAATAAAAACTTTTTTTAATTTTCATGATACCTACACATATTATGCAGTAGATACAATGCAACTATACAATAAAATTACTGTAAAAATGCAAGGTTCAAATAATCATACTAATTATGCATTGAAATTCATCTAACTATACATGTAAAAATGGGCAAATGAGCAGTAGAATATAACTAATAAATTTGAAGTCTATAACCTTCAAGAGAAACCATTTACAATATGTATGAACTAAATATACACATTAAACAAACTAATTATACGATGCACTCAAACATTATAATAACACTACACTATATTTATATAAGAAATACATACTAAGCAGAAGACATAAAACAAATATGTAGTAATACATTTAAAAATGCAAAAATAAAATCGTTTTAATTTTCATGATACCTACACATATTATGCAGTAGATACAATGCAACTATGCAGTAAAATTACTATAAAAATTCAAGGTTCAAATAATCATACTAATGATGTCCAAAAAAAAATTAATCATATTAGTTATGCATTGAAATTCATCTAACTATGCATGTACGGTAGAATATAACCAATAAATTTAAAGTCTATAACTTTCAAGAGAAACCATTTACAATATGTATGAACTTAAATTGCACATTAAACAAACTAATTATACGATGTACTCAAACATTATAATAACACTACACTATATTCATAGAAGAATTACATACTAAGTAGAAGACATAAAACAAATATGCAGTAATACTTTTAAAAATGCAAAAATAAAAACCTTTTTAATTTTCATGATACCTACACATATTATGCAGTAGATACCATGCAACTATGCAATAAAATTACTGTAAAAATGCAAAGTTCAAATAATTATACTAATTATGCATTGAAATTCATCTAATTATGCATGTAAAAATGGGCAAATATGCAGTAGAATATAACTAATAAATTTGAAGTCTATAACCTTCAAGAGAAACCATTTACAATATGTATGAATTAAATATGTACATTAAACAAACTAATTATACAATGCACTCAAATATTATAATAACACTACACTATATTCACATAAGAAATACATACTAAGCAGAAGACATAAAACAAATATGCAGTAATACCTTTAAAAATGCAAAAATAAAAATCTTTTTAATTTTCATGATACATACACATATTATGCAGTAGATACAATATAACTATGCAATAAAATTACTGTAAAAATGCAAGGTTCAAATATTCACAAAAATTACCAAACACAAAAAGTATAAAAACACCAACACAACAGAACACAGTACCTTTACAACATCATAACGCATACAACTTTAAAGGAAAAATTTAGAAAATATAATAAATTCATCACCAATATGCTTGCATTTCAACAAAATAATGAAAGGAGCAAAACCCACGAAAACACCCATCGATTTTTTACAAACAAACAGAAAGAAGATCGATGCCTTTATGTATTCGCACATAAAATCTTCAAAAAAACAACGACGATGGAGCCTAGAAAAACAGAGAAACCCAGAAAAATAGGGAAGATAGCCTTCGACTTTTCCGAACACGAAGTATGAGAAGTCACCACCGACGAATCTTTACCAAACCTTGAGAAAAATAAACAGCAACATTTTGTTTTTGGATGGATATTGCGGGATTCCTTCAGAACTCGGACAGACTTTTACCAAAAGAAAGTGAGGAGACGTAATTTTTCACCTTCTGAAAATAAAGAAAGACCCTTCCAATTTTGATTGGTGGATCCGGATTCTCTAACAACTTTACTGATGAAAGTTAAGAAATCAACGATTTCTGTTGAAAATGACTTTTTATCAAATCTATTTTTTTTCGTTCAAATTTTTGTAATCGATTCAAAAAGAAGGATACCATGAATCCGATGTATCCCAAGTTTCTCTATGAAATTTTCTATCAAAGTTTTTTCTAGGATTGAGGGTGAAAGGTTTTTGTAGATTATTTTCCGATATGATCCGCTTGGGAAAGGATCATATCTTTTGGATAAGTATTTTTTGGATAATCGACTAACTCAAGTAGAATAGGGGCTAGGCTAATGCGATAATAATAATTCAGCAGATTAAAAAGATGGAATGGAATCGGTAGTGAAGCCGGGACGTCGAATGCTACTCTAGAGCCGATTCATAAACAACCTCAAAATACACATCCGAATTCGATGCAGTGACCACTTTCTCGACTCAAAGCATTTTTGGAGGGAAAGTTTCTTCCGGTTTGGGTGAGTTCACAAATCGGATGGAGAGTCACCCATCCACAGGTATGAGTCACGTGGACGCCGCAGCAGCATCCGCTAGGAAAGAGTCGGGATCTTCTAATGTACAAAGATCCCCAAGGGACTTTCTTTAGATCTTTGTTGACTGGGCCGCCACAACTCTCTCTAGCTTAGTGCGGGCAGTTGATTGTATGACCCAAACTTGATATCTACACACTTAGCTACCACATCTATCGGCTTGTGGTACTCTTCATTGATGACTTTCTTGGTAGTTGTGGGATTCAAACTTATCGGATGCCTCCTTCTTTGCCATCTCCTTTGAGATTTTCATATAGTCAAACTCATAATATTTAAGTTTTGTGAGTCCATTGTTGGGAGATGTAATAGCTCGGTCAAGCGGTTGCGGCCAACTTGATCTCTTTCCCATTTTCTTGTGAGTGAATAGTAGCATTCACGTAGAACATAACAACTTCCTCTTGAAATGTCCGGGCTATCTCTATCGAAAGAAACTTCATCAAACGGACTTTTCAAGATGCCCAACAACTTTTTTGGCCAATACCTTGTCATGAGACGCTTGACAAGGCCTTACGCATCCACTAGTGCACCGAGTACACCTTTTCAAATGAGTTTAGCAAAGCCGAGGGCATATTTCTTTGGTGCCATTTGAAGATTTTGAAAATCCTTGAAGAACTTGAGAGGGTTTTTTTCTTTGCGAGAGAGAATCTTGAGAGTTTTCGAAAGCTTGAGAGTATGTGAGAAGAGCGAAAAAGTGAATTTGGATATATATGAGATACGAAGAGACAGTTTTGGGATCTTAGAATTGAACTGTGAACAACGGTCGAGGATTAAGCCGTTGCATTTAATGCGAGCAACATTTATAACCAACCATAGGTTACTATCAATCTTTTCTTTGTGTTGCATTTAATAATGCCGACGTTAGCGTCAAACACTCCCACTTTAATAAAAACAACCTCGTTTTGTCTCTTAGTTCATAAATGAGTCAACTTTCTTCATTTATGACTTAACTCTGCTTCTCTGTGTCTCTAGTCTGTTGATGGAGACTCAGTTGTTTAGCTAACTCAATTCTGCTGAACGACTATATAGGTTGTTTTACTCTGCTGATTGAGCAAAACTTTCTGAAATGCAATCCTCCCATCTTTAACTCTGTTGAATGAGTCTTCTGAGTATATTAACATAGCCCAATCTATCCAAGCTCATTCTTAAGTTCTTTAAACCTTGATTCCATAGGGGCTTTGTGAATATATCAGCTAACTGTTTTTTTCAGTTGATACGTATTCCAATGTAATGTCTTTCTTCAACATGATCTCTTATAAAGTGATATCTGACATCAATGTGCTTTGTTCTTGAGTGCAATACTAGATTCTGAATAATTGCAATAGCACTTGTGTTATCACATATAATTGAAATTTCCTTCTCTTCAATGTCATAATCTCTTAACTGTTGCCTCATCCATAAGACTTGGGCACAACAACTACCTGCATTATGCCTCAGCTGTAGATGTAGCTATTGAGTTTTGTTTCTTACTGAACTAAGAAACTAATATATTTCCAGCATAGTCTGAGTATCCAATCAACTCGAATCCACCATCTTGTCAACTAATCTAGATGTACTCTTCATGTCATCTCTTCATCCAACATAGTCTGAGTATCCAATCAACTCGAATCCACCTTTTTTAGGATACCTAAGCCAATTTCTTGGCTACCCTTCAAGTATCTCAGAATTTTCTTAGCTGCAGTCATATGACTTTCTTTGGGAGCAGACTGAAATCTTGCACATATACATACTGTAAAAGTGATGTCGGTCTGCTTTGGTAGTTAGGTAGAGCAATGATCCAATGAGTGCTCTATATCTTATCGATCCATCGACTTTCCTTACGCATCCATATCCTTATTGCTTTCGCTTAGCAACAGTGCAAAGGTTTTATCAAAATCTATACCTTTTTTCTTGGCAATACCCTTTGGCTACCAATCTTTCTTTGTTTCTCATAACGGATCATTCCTCATTCATCTTGTTCGAATCTTTGTACCAATAACATTTTGGTGAGTAGGGCTTTGAAACGATTCTCAAAATTTATTCCTTTCAAATCGATTCACTCTTGAGCATAGCTAGAATCCAATTAGTCTCATCCAATGCTTGTGACACATTCTTTGGCTCAATTTGAGAAATGAAACAAATGAACATATCTTAACGTTGAGTTTTGGATCTTGTTCTAACTCTTTCTCTTACATTACCAATGACTAGCTCGTGTGGATGGTCTTTCACCACCTCACATTTGGTTGGAGTAAGTCTCATTGGATTGGTTCTTTTTGCGGCTAAGTTTTCTTGAACAACATTTTCATGATCATCATCATTCAAAAACCCTTACTATCTATCTCGAGATTCGGCTATCATCATTCATCCTCATCAGGATCGAGTCTTCTGAGATTTGCTTTAGCATAAGGACTCTTCTGGATAGTTGGTTGATTCGTCTTCTCAACTAACTCATCAATGTCTTCTCCATTCATATTAGATTCATCAAAAACCACATGGATAGACTCTTCTATTACGATAGTCCTTTTGCTCATCACTCTGAAAGCTTTACTCTTTGCTGAATATCCTAGGAAGATACCTTCATCGGCCTTTAGCATCGAAGCTTTCAAGTTGTCATTGACATTGTTATGAATAAAGCACTTGCTTCCAATGATGTGACAATATCCACATTAGGCTTCCTTCCGTCCCAAATTTCATAGGGCGTTTTGATGGATGCTGTTTATCATACACCTATTCGAGTGTAAGCTGTTTGATAAATGGTTTTATCATGATTTTGATGATTTTGATTTTACACCAAAACAATGGTTTTAAAGGTTGTCCAAATACTCCTAAATGATTTAAAATGGTTTTAATATTTTAGGAGTATTTCTTCAAGTTTTATTTTCGACAAAATTGGACAACACTTTTAATGATTTTCTGTTAATGTATTTTTACACCAAAACAATGTTTCTAAATGTTGTCCTAATACTCCCGATCGGTCTAAAATGTTTTCACTATTTTTTGAGTATTTCTTGAAGTTTATTTTCGATATAAAATTGGACAACACTTTTGTTTTGAGGTCAACCGTCGCCGTATAGGGCAACCCGTACTGAAAGTTGAGGAAAACAGAAAACTTCATGTTTGCAAAAAATGGTCGGCAACCGGTCGCCCTATAGAGGCAACGGTGCCGTCGGCCGTCGACCCTTGGGCGGCCGTGCACTGGGAGCAAAAATTGAAACAGATCATTTGCCTTTCATTTTTTGTTGAGTTGAGTGCCAGGTTGTGGTTAGGGTCGACGGTCGAGGTGCCGCGTCGGCCGTGCCTGTGTAAATGTTGATATGATTATTTCAAACTCTATTTCGTGCGACCGGCCGCCTTAAGTTTTTGACAAAAAAATGTAACCGTTGTGCATCAGACATCTTTTCCTTAATTTGTGGGATTGATTTCTAACAGCTCTTTTCTTCAATTGTCTTGCAATTTTTTACAGAATTCATGTCCCCAAGAGGAGCCTATCATGTACAAGACATCTTCTATAAATAGAGGAAGAATTGAAGCAACACAACAAGAGAGAAAACTACAACACAACAAGATACACTCAAGAATACACTTGTTCTTACATTGTCTTATTTCTTGTTGTAATTTGCCTAGCTATTCACTTTCACATCCTTGAGGTCTAGGCTTTTCTTGATTACACTTGCACTCTATTGTATTATCAATTATCGAGTTGTAATCTTGAATTTGGGTAATCATTCAACACAAGATATCCTTGTGAGTGTTCTTGTGGTAAGAACACACTTGGGTGATCTAGGTGATAGGTGTAAGAAGATTGTGGTAATCTTCTTGTTGAGGTGTTGAAGAGTGTGGTGCTCTTCAAGGGTGAAGATTGTGGTAATCTTCACAAGGTGCCGTTGGAGATTGTGGTAATCTTCAAGTGAGATTGTGGTAATCTCAAAGGTGGTGTTGAAAGAAGAGTGTGGTGCTCTTCAAGGTGTTGTAAGTTGAATTTGTATTAATTTTGGTAATTAAAAAAATTCTTTTTCTTTTTGAAATCCATCCGGATATCTTTGGGGTGGTAGAGGATTAGGCCCTAGGTGGGTTGAACCTCTTTAAATCGACGTGTGTTGTTTACATTCCGCACCTTTATTATTTTGTTTGAGCATTCGATTAAAAAAAGAGGGCGAAATCGAAAAGATGGAGATAATCTATTCACCCCCTCAGATTATCGCACCTTTAAATCGTAAAGCTCTTAGTATTTTGTATTGTTCACTTACTACTTTGGAATTTGATCATGTTGTAGGTATTCGATCGGCACATGAAGTATGGCAAAAATTAGAAGCCATCTATGAAGTATATGCAAATAAAAGGAGCAACTCAAAAGCATCTACTTCACAAATGGATACAACATCAAATCCAACAACATGGGATAAGCCTTCTACAACATCCCATGATGAACAAGTTGAACAATGCCTCATGGGCATCGAAGAAGAAAACGAGGTAAGTTCTAAACCTCTACTTCTTATGACCATGAATTGCAAAATGAATATAGTGATTTACAAAATGATTATGATGAGCTACAAGATGAATTTCAAAACTTGTTAAATACAAAAATTTGAAAAAGGAATTCATTGTTTTGAAAAATGATAAGGATAGTTTATTTACTTCCTATGAATCACTATCATGTGCTCACACCACCACTCTTGACAAGGTTAGAAACCTTGAGAAAGAAAATAGTACTCTTGTTGAGGATGTAAATTGCTTGAAAAATAATTTATCTAAATGCAACTTGAGTACCGATAGAATGACCAAGATTGTTGATTGTTGTGATAATTCGAAACTAGAACTTGATCATAAGCCTAAGGGTGTCAATCACATGAAAAAGAATCAAGTCTCTAAGCACGTTGGTCATTATGCTCCTAGAATTATTACATGCTTTTATTGCGGTAAAAAGGGTCATACGGTAAATACTTGTCGGGCTAGAAATAGCTCTAATTATTGTTGGAGACCTAAAAGTCTCAAGACTAATCCCAAAGGACCCAAACACATGAGGGTACCACAAAACAATGTCATATTAGGTACCGTGAAATAATGATCGAAGAAAATCCATACCGCAAGAAGGCATCAAATGACCGTTTCATTTGATCAAAGAAGGAGAAACTATTCTCAACAAAGCTAATTTCCAAGAAGAGGGTACAATCAAAAATGGGAAGAACACAATCCTTGAAATGGCAAAGACATCATCAACAAGATGATTTTCAAAGAAGAAGAGACTTTCAACAATGGGAAGACAACAAACCTTGGAAATGGAGTAATCAAAGAAGTCATCATCAACAAAGTGACTTCTCAAAGGGAAGATATCATCAACAATGGGAACGACACAACCCATGGAAATGGCGTAATTGGTAACCCGTATCTCCTATTTAAATATGCATTTTATTTTGTTATTATGCATGCTTTTATTTGTGTCTTTATTGCAAAATGAATTTTCAAATATTTATTTTTTAAGGTCTTCAATATATATTTGTGCTTTTAAATTTTTGAAAAAAAGACCTTATATGATGTTTTTTAAAACTCTTGTGCATTTTTGAAGACTATAGTATGTTATCATTTCTTATGGATTTTTACGGCATGAGCTTACTTGTGATATCTCTTAGCCTACACTTTTTATGATTTGTGCTAGATTTGTTTTAAGAATTGTGTAGGATTTACATATTTTCACAAATGGCCATTTACGTCATTATTTGTCAAGAAAGGCATAAATTATCGAGGTACGTTTACTTGTGTTATTCTTACTCTTATAGAACTCGATATATGTATTGCCATATGCCTATGTGCTTGTTTTTCATAGTATTTCATACAAGTGCCATTAAGAGGATTTTTAGATTTTTTTAAAGGCACTATTTGATATTTGATTGTACATATTTGCTTTGTCAACTCTTATTCAAATACTTCTTTTAAATGAGGTCTCAACTATATGCTATCGGATTTTCTAATTTCAAAAGAGACCTTTTATAGCTTTCTTAAGCTTATTTGAACTTGCATGATTTATTAGACTCTTGATGATATTCTAAATGCATAGTATGTGTTTCTTGCTTCATGGTCTATATAGTGTCTATTTCTACTATGCTCTTATGCAAGATATTTTGTGATTGATGATTGAGGCATATTTTTACACTTGGGCTACTTTTTCTTGCTTATATAAGCGATACCGGTAATGAGTTTGTTTAGTTGTGTAGATGAGAAACGAAGTACTCTAAATATTGTTACCTCAAAATATTTGGATGTAAATGTTCTATTATGAACACCTTAAATCAATTGGATGCCCTATGATGATAGTGATAAAGAAGACAAAAAGGGTATTCCGGAACAAACTCGATGACCAAGGCAACATTGGTCGAACTAAGACGAAGTTAGTAGCTCGAAGGTATTTTCAAGAAGAAGGTAATTGATTTTGGTGTAACATTTGCACTCATAGCACATTTTGTAGCTATTTGCATTTTACTTGCCCATTCTTGCTTTAAGAAAATTTCAAGCTTTACCAAATGGATGTTGAATCCAATTTTCTAAATGGTTTTATTCAAGTAGAAGTCTATCGGGGTTTAAATTTTCTAGGCCAAATGATCTTTATAAAAGGCCTTGTATGGTTTCAAACAAGTACCCCATGTATGGTATGATAGACTTATTTGTTTTTGCTAAATGATTTTACAAAAGGTAAAGTTGATACTACTCTCTTTGTTTGTGAAAAAAAAGGGCAATATTGTTTAAACTTGTGCATATTTATGAGAATATTTTTGGTGCTACTAATGAATATTTGTGCAAGATATGGTTTTTAAGTTGATGCAAGGTGTACTTGAAATGAGCATGATTTCTTGCTTGGACTTCAAATCATTAAATGCCAAGAAGATGATTATATTTCAAAAGAACTCTTGAAGGAGTCGAGGCATTGAAGAAGGAAGAATCATCTCAACCTCTATGGCTACCAATGAAGAGATTGACAAAGGTTGAGAAAGGCATGTCGGTTGACAAAAAAATTCGAGGTATGTTTTCTTGTATTATTCCTATAGACTCGACATTCCATATGCCTTATGTCTATATGCTCGACTTCAAAAAAAAAAAAAACTATCCCAACGAATCTCATTAAAGTGTCATTAAAAGAAATTTTCAAATATTTGAAAGGCACTTCTTCTTATGACTTGTTGTTTCCAAAGCTTTAAAACGTTCTTATTGTTTTTGGATAACAAGTTCGGTATCTATTATACGATTATTCATATTCAAAATTTGGTTCGTCATAATCGAACTAAACATATTGAGATTCGATATATTTTTTAAGGGATTGTGATTTTTAACAAAAACTTGAGATGTGTTTAATTCGTCTCAAGGATAACTCATGGACTTTTTGATCGTTAATCGCCGAGTATTTTACCTCATTTAGAGCTTGATTATGACATAATGTATATTGAATGAGGTCTACGTTTGCATTTTGCACGTTTTTAAAACTTAGGCGAAAAATCGGATTTTTGGTTGAAAATTCGGATTTTGGAAAAAGTGATGATGATGATGGTGAAAGGGTTGAGGGCAACCGATCGCCCTCAACGCGTCGGCCGCGCCCTAAGCAAAATCTTGGATTAAAATGGTTGTCTTGACATTCGTCACTTTGACACATTTTGGCCATTTTTCGTCCCCTTTGCAAATTTCACACACAATTCACTTCAAATGAGTTTTGATGCATTAATTATATATTTTGGGGATTATCTAGCTCGACAATCATCATCATTGCTCGTCTTTACCGATTGAATGGTAAGAATTTCACTATCTTTAGCTCAATTGGGTTGAACCCATGAGTTTGTGGCTTATATGTATTTTTCTTGATGTAATTCATATATGTTTGTGATAAGCTTATTTATTGTTGATGAATGATATTTGTTAAATTGTATTTGGTGATGAAAAACTTGGCTTGATTTCATTTACAAGGGCTATATATAACTTTTTCTATTTTTGGCCTTGCGAGTGTTCGATAAAACGTTTCAATGAAAAATTCATCACCTACATGACTCTCTCGATTTCAAAAGTCTCATATATTTATAGAGATCATGTTTTTGAAAATCAAATGATTTTTCATAAGCTTCTACAAGTCGTATGATTCGACTCTTCTATTTGGTTTAAAAGCTTCAATGTTCAAATGGCTCGATACATCGGTTTACTTGCACACTTTTGATAAGAATATATGATGTATTTATCGTGCTAACATTCTTTTTGATGATTCCAAAGGGGGAGAAACATGTTATAAGCTCTTTAGCTCAAAGAAGCTAAGAAAAGCTTAACGAAAAGAAGCTATAAGTTGCGGCTATTGAAAGTCGTGTTGTGGCTATTGAAAGTCATAAGTTGTGGATCATATTTTGTCCACTCTTGGTATATTGTGGTTGTATATGTTTCTTAGTCCATTAGTTGTAGTATGGACCTATATATGTTTCTAACGATGTCTCTTTTGGGGGGAGCTTTTAAGTTTTGATACTTAAGCTCAATATTGAAAAGCTAAGCCTTTAGCTTTTGATTTAGTTGCTTCTTTATAACTCTTGTTGTGCATGTTGATAGGGGGAGCATTTGTAATATGTGTTTGAATATCTCTACTCCCATCCTTGTGTTTTTATTGCATGGAATGTTGTCGCTCACAACGGATAGTTCTCTTTAACTTAGGTAAAATTGTTTTGTTTTCAAAATCGACCTCGTTAAAATTGTTTTGGTTTGTAATCATCAAAAAGGAGGAGATTGTTTGATAAATGGTTTTATCATGATTTTGATGATTTTGATTTTACACCAAAACAATGGTTTTAAAGGTTGTCCAAATACTCCTAAATGATTTAAAATGGTTTTAATATTTTCCGGAGTATTTCTTCAAGTTTTATTTTCGACAAAATTGGACAACACTTTTAATGATTTTCTGTTAATGTATTTTTACACCAAAACAATGTTTCTAAATGTTGTCCTAATACTCCCGATCGGTCTAAAATGTTTTCACTATTTTTGGAGTATTTCTTGAAGTTTATTTTCGATATAAAATTGGACAACACTTTTGTTTTGAGGTCAACCGGTCGCGTAGTATAGGGCAACCCGTACTGAAAGTTGAGGAAAATAGAAAACTTCATGTTTGCGAGAAAATAGTCGAGCAAGCAACGGTCGCCCTATAGGGCAACCGGTGCCCCGTCGCCGATCGACCCCTTGGGCGGCCGTGCACTGGGAGCAAAAATTGAAAGCGGATCATTTGCCTTTCATTTTTTGTTGAGTGCGACGGCCGGTTGTGGTTAGGGTCGACCGGTCGAGGTGCACGTCGGCCGGTCGCCTGTGTAAATATTGATATGATTATTTCAAACTCTATTTCGTGCGACCGCCGCCCTTAAGTTTGACACAAAAATGTAACGTTGTGCAGCCAGACATCTTTTCCTTAATTTGTGGGATTGATTTCTAATGACTCTTTTCTTCAATTGTCTTGCAATTTTTTACGAATTCATGTCCCCAAGAGGAGCCTATCATGTACAAGACATCTTCTATAAATAGAGGAAGAATTGAAGCAACACAACAAGAGAGAAAACTACAACACAACAAGATACACTCAAGAATACACTTGTTCTTACATTGTCTTATTTCTTGTTGAAATTTGCCTAGCTATTCACTTTCACATCCTTGAGGTCTAGACTATTCTTGATTACACTTGCACTCTATTGTATTATCAATTATCGAGTTGCAATCTTGAATTTGGGTAATCATTCAACACAAGATATCCTTGTGAGTGTTCTTGTGGTAAGAACACACTAGGGTGATATAGGTGATAGGTGTAAGAAGATTGTGGTAATCTTCTTGTTGAGGTGTTGAAGAGTGTGGTGCTCTTCAAGGGTGAAGATTGTGGTAATCTTCACAAGGTGCCGTTGGAGATTGTGGTAATCTTCAAGTGAGATTGTGGTAATCTCAAAGGTGGTGTTGAAAGAAGAGTGTGGTGCTCTTCAAGGTGTTGTAAGTTGAATTTGTATTAATTTTGGTAATTAAAAAATTCTTTTTCTTTTTTGAAATCCATCCGGATATCTTTGGGGTGGTAGAGGATTAGGCCCTAGGTGGGTTGAACCTCTTTAAATCGACGTGTGTTGTTTACATTCCGCACCTTTATTATTTTGTTTGAGCATTCGATTAAAAAAAGAGGGCGAAATCGAAAAGATGGAGATAATCTATTCACCCCCTCTAGATTATCGTAGCCGCTTGGACTTAAAGAATAAGCTAAAGTATTAATGGCTTGATCCCAAAATCTCTTAGGTAATGCGGCTTGACTAACATGGTCCTTGCGGTTTGTTTGAGGATTCATTGTTTCTTCTTTCACCCACACCTTCTCATTTGTGGAGTTCTTGCAACTAATAACTCATGAGTCTGTACCATTTTTCATGCAATATTGAGTTATAATCCCATTGATAAACTCAGTTCTTCTATCAGATCTTATCTTGATAATAGTTTGACTCTTCTCATTTTGAATTCTCTTCATCAGATGAGGAAGCTTCTGCAAAGTCCCTTTTTTTCTTACACATAAAAATAGTCAATGTGTATCTTGAGAAATCATCCACCACTACCATGGTGTATTTCTTTCTACTTATGCTAGCTGGCTCAACTGGTCCAAATAGATCCATGTGCAATAAATGCAAGATCCTTGTTGAAGAAGGACTTGGCTTATCCTTGCAAGATGACTTGATTTGCTTTCCTTTCTGGCATACATCACATATACTTTCTTTCTTGTAGACTGAGTCTGGCAATCCTTCAACCAAATGACTCCTTGCAAACTTATTGATGGTCTTGAAGTTTAAATGACTCAACTTCTTGTGCCACAGCCAACTTGATTTAGTTGTGCTCTTTGCCAATAAACATCTGTTTGTTGTAGCAGTGGACCAATCCACTACATACATATTCTTCTTTCTCATCCCAAATAACACTATTTCATCAGTTTCAACATCCTTGATTTGACAAACACCCCTGTTGAATCCAACATTGTAGCCTTTATCATAGAGTTGGATGATACTCAGCAGATTGAAATTCAACCTTTCAACATACGCAACATCTGTGATTTCTGGTCTATTCTTCTTGATGGATCCAATGCCTTTGATTTCCCATGGAGCTTCATTTCCTCAAAATATGACTTTGGCTCCCCTTGATTCCTTGAAATTTGATAGATTCTTTTTGTTTCCTGTCATGTGTCTGGAACAAACAGTATCCATGTACCAGGTTCCTTGGCACTCTGTTATTCCCTGAGCCTGCAATCAAGGAAATCAAGTTTTAGGTACCCAAATATATCCGGGTCTCCGAGGGGTTAACACTATAAGGTAATCCAACCAACTTGTAGCCAAATGATCCGACTCTACAAGAGGTTGCCACCTATCGGTTGCATAATCATAATGAATCCTATACTTAGTTCCATCCGAGTGAATTCCTTTCACCGATTCCATCACACGGTGATGAAGGGACTTAACACTACTCTTGTCAAGTATCGGATCGCGGCGCCTTTAAGGCTCCTTTGGACGGAGGCGGAATGGAGAAAGGAAAGGGACAAGGGCGGTCTTGCTTGGCGCGAAGGTCTTTGGTTCGGGGTAGAGTACGCACTAAAGGTCCTCGGACTTCCGGGCGGTTTTTCTTTTGGGCGGTATTATTCACCGTTGGATCTCGCCAATACCCCTATAGTTTTAAATTCGAGATATCTTTTTTTTTTTTTCATTGTTCCCGGGGATTTTTTGGGTGTAATCTGCTCCCATCTTGTGGCTTTTGACTTATTAGTGATTTTGTCTGCTTTGATAACTCCTTTTTTAGAAAATTGATTTGGTTTTAGGAACATACAACTACCTCTTTTGTCGGTATGCCTTTGTATGTGTTTGTGCATTTACTTTTCTTGGATAATATGGAAACTTTGTGCATGATAGACATTGTGCTTGGGTGCATATATATGTTGATTTCTTTGCGGGAATGACCTATGACGAGTCCGAGGTCTCGCCACTTGGGCTTGTATCTTATATGACTTGGGCGATATTTCATTTGAGGGTTCCAATCAACATGTGTTGGATAATTTCTACCATTCCTTCATATGGTTTCTTTTGGTGAAACCTCGGGGCCTTTGATAGTTACGCTTAGACTTCACGAGAATATTTCTGTTAGGAGTCTTCTACTTAGACTTCACGAGAATAATTACTTATGCGGGTTATATTTTTGTATATTGATCAATTTATTAAAAAATAAGTTTAAAATTAATTCCTTTATTTTGTAAATTAAGATTTTATTGTTAATTTTCATATTTACATTCAATTTTATATTTATAACAATATTTCATAGTAAATTAAAAAATGATTTTTGTAAAAAAATTACTTAAAAATAAGAGAGAATTCACAACACATATTCATAAAATTACAAAGAATTTAAAAAACATCAAATAACCTAAAATACATTAAATTAAGGAGAACTTTTAAACTACAATTTTTTAACAACAAAAACTCTTTTTACTCACTCTTTTCCACACTTATCTAACCACACCCCATACCTCAACTACACTTTTGATCCAACTCTTGTGACTTATGTTTTGTTTTCCCCCTTCTCTCTCCAATTAATAATACCGAGGAAGTCATACTACTTAGTATAGTGGGAAGTCTTCTTGATCAATATACCATAAATTCATACAAATTGTCATGTGTGAAGTCATATTAATTGTTATACCATGAAGTCAAACCAATTATTATACTAGAAAATCATACTACTTAGTATATGGGAATTATTCTAATTAATAGGGATTGGTTCAAATGAGACCACCTTCCCAGGATGAGACGATGGAGACTTTGTTGACTATTAGATTATTTTAATTAGTGGTTCAGATTTTATCCACTATCTTAGGATGATGGAGGGTTTTCTATTATCATTAAGGGTAGTAGGGTAATTTTTTCTTATTTTCTTTTTTTTTAGAGGATATGTTTGTAATTTTAGTTTTCTGATTAAGGTAAAAATTCTGGCCATATCCGGCTCCATAATTTGAGGTGTCGGTGGTCAAAAATTAGCAGAAAATCGATTAGAATAAAAGAAATCTGTAAAAACGTCCCTCGATGGTCATACAAATTAATCACTGATTTAGAACAAGAATTGGGAGAATGTTAGGAAGACGCTCAGGGAATTCTTGGCTTAGTTTATGATTTTTTATTGAATCATCGTGGTTCTAGTATGAATCTGAGGTTTTAACCGATTCTATAGAGTCTTAACAAGAGAATTCCTATCAATTTAATACTAAAGAAAGGAAAAAGGCACATTAGAGACGAAAATAACTTTAAAAAAATAGGTAAAGAGAGGATTCAAGAGGCCCGTAAGCATCAACATAAAGACGATTGAGCCAATTTGATATTTTGGTATTATCACCACAAAGAAGAGCTTTCGGATTTTTTCTTTCGTACATTTAGAAAAGATTGAATCAGGGATTAAGAAATTTCAAACTTTCTATTATGTATCCGACTATTATTTTATTTGGGTGTTTTTGCTTGAGGTGTACGAGATGAAAGTCTCATATACGGTTCTGAGAGGGGGATTTTCACCTATCTCAATAAAGTCTATAATTGGTTCGAAGAACGTCTCGAGATTCAGGCGATTGCGGATGATATAACTAGTAAATATGTTCCTCCCCATGTCAATATATTTTATTGTTTAAGGGGAATTACACTTACTTGTTTTTTAGTACAAGTAGCTACGGGGTTTGCTATGACTTTTTACTATCGTCCCAATTCTTGAAGCTTTGCCTCTGTTCAATACATAATGACGGAAGCTAAATTTGGTTGGTTAATCCGATCAGTTCATCGGTGGTCGGCAAGTATGATGGTCGTAATGATGATTCTACATGTTTTTCGTGTGTATCTCACCGGTCGATTTAAAAAACCTCGCAAA
This sequence comes from Rehmannia glutinosa, assembly GCA_016081115.2. NCBI lineage: Eukaryota > Viridiplantae > Streptophyta > Magnoliopsida > Lamiales > Orobanchaceae > Rehmannia > Rehmannia glutinosa. The sequence goes on along the minus strand of CM071924.1, from coordinate 60,650,692 downwards.
TTGACTTGGGTTACGAGGTTTGGTTACGCCAAGATTGACCGCATCTTTTGGCGAATCGGGTTATTCCTTACCTCGGGACCAAATTGGTTATTGGGCGGTGAAAATTGTAGGTGTTGTACGACGCTATTCCGTAATAGGATCACCTTTGGTAGAATTATTGCGCGGAAGTGCTAGTGTGGGACAATCCACCTTGACTCGTTTTTATAGTTTACACACTTTTGTATTGCCGCTTCTTCTCGATGTATTTATGTTAATGCATTTTTCCAATGATACGTAAACAAGGTATTTTTGGTCCTTTATGGAGAAGATATATAATAGATATTTGTAATCAATCATTTATCACTTAGAGGAGGAATAATAGGATTTTATTGCTATAAGTATGGATTATTGAAAATAATAAGACATGGATTTGGATATTTCCCTTCAACCAATCGTCTCAAATAAATAATATTGTGGAGTTGAGGGAATTTTACAAGCAAAGAGAAAGCGGATTATGGGAGTGTGTGACTTGAACTATTGATTGATCGTGTAGATATATGTCTCACGCATTGGAATTCACAACCAGGATGTGTCTTTGTTCCAACCACCGTGTAATCCCTATACTGAGAACATAAATTTGGTTCGCTTGAAGAGAACCGTTTCTATGATCGATTCGAATCGTGTTGTACATGAGCAGCTCAAGTAAGATCTAGTATAAGTAAGTGAAATAGATAATGATTCTGTTTTATTTTATCTATTTCACTTACTTAATTTCTTACTTATACTTCAAATTGAATAGTATGGAAATGCATTCATTTCTCTGCATTGATATTATTGATAATACTATTGGAGTTAAACAAGAGATCTAAAGAAAATATAGGCTAGACTAAATTAGTAATAAGAAAACCTTTTGCGTGCGTATCTCCAAAATAGTTGGAGATAAGATAGTAATCGTAAAGTCCGAGATGACCCGGAAAGCACGTCGTAAAACCATTACAAGGTCCGGAAACACGAGAGAACGTAAGAGAACATAGTCAGAAAGCGATGAGGGGAAGGTGGGCCCCCCTAAATTAAGAGTTTGCGGGGAAAGAGACAAGAAAGAATTCTATAGCATTTTCAATAGTAGCCCTTCTTCCTTCACTTCAACGACAAGAACAGGATATTGCCCAACTAGAATATAGTTGAGAATATCGAGTCGAAGCTCATATAAAGAGGGTTATGTTATTCTTTTATTCTAAGCCTTTATTACGCTTTAGTGAAAGCGGAAAAACACTCATATTGTTTCTCAAGTCCGCTTTGCTCCATCTCGAGTCTAGTGCCATTCCTTTCCTAAAGAAGGAATTCTTACTAAGAGCTTTTATTCCGCTTCCTTCTATAGGCGATATGCGCATGTATACCACCGGTAAAGCAGATATGCGATAGTCTACCTTATTAGTTGCTTATTCTAACTAGTAGCGGTAGCAAGATATGCGACAACAAAGCGGATATGCGGGGGAAAGAAAGCGAGTAAGTAGCACTAGCGGGAAGGGACATGACAACTAAGAGGGAGAGCAAACAACACAACATCGAGGTCAACAACATCAAATCAAAGGGACTCGCCCCATTGAGGATTTCGACCCGATCTACGCCATGAATTAATGGAATTGATTTGGGTATAACAAAGAGATGGCCACGCCAACCCTAACTCCGATCTCTTTGGTAAGCACTCGGAGTTCAAGATGGAACCCTTCTTAAGATTAAGAATATTTCGATCCCTAGGAAGGTCCGATTTAGCTACTGTCACCGGACGAGCGCTCATACCCATTCACCACCCCAGGAGCACGGAGGGCAATCAAGCCTTGTTTGCGCTTGGTTCCGGCGGTCGATTCGAATTACCCTCTCGTGAGCGCCTAAGACGAAACATTATCCTCTAGTCCTTGTTTTGGGTATGGAGCCATGGTATACTTCGCACCCCCATTCTCTTTCTATCGACGAAAATCTTATTTCGAACAACCATTCGAACCACTCGGTATAAACAAAGTAAATCCAACAAGAATAAAGGCTATAGCAATATATTTCGTATGTATAGTCTTAGTTCTTTCACTATCAGAATCTGCTTCACAGCATGGTGTTTACCTTAATCTATAGGTTGTCGTGCTATATCCAATAGAAAGGAGGGAAAGCCTAGGTCACCAATCCCAAAGTCTGCCTTAGATTGATCCACATTGGAAGGGCGGGTCAAGTTTTCCAAAATCAATTCCTTGGCTCCGGGAATAGGCTGCTTGAACTGCTGCTTTCATTCTTGCCCCTGCGCAGTAAACAAGCTCTAAAACTGGGGAGGAAGTCGAACTCTCTTTTGCCTGGTTACGATCCAATCTGTCTATTCAATGAGTTGGCACTCCATGTAAAAGAGAGGCATTCTCGAGGCTATCTCGATTAGCAAAATTCAATCACCGCTTTCATGTAAGAAAGACGGCTACAAAAGAAGTAAGAGTCCGATCGATCGGATGCGAAATATCATTAACAACGATGAACAATATATACAAAGATATTCTAATGGAGAAAATTCTACTATAAAAGGGAGTTGGCGGAGGTGTAATAAGATCTGTCTCGCTTTGTTGGAATGACTTGGCTATTGAAATCGCAGAGATCTTATCAAATCAACAACATGTTGAAGAATCCGTTCTTGGAAGAATTTCTACTATAAGGGAGGAGTTCTCATACCCGATTAAATGATTAAGGTGTTTTCCGCCTCAAGGGGAATGCTTGAAATAAGCTCTTACGTCTCTTGGCAGGTGATGGTTGCGATCATGGAGGAGCTAGAGGTGAACTCGAGCAAGTTTATTTTGATAAGTTATGCGAATGTCGAGCGTCAAGTTGTATGAAGAGAAGTTCGTGAACACCCTGGCCTATGAGCTAGTCCTGGGGTATCTACTGGAGAAGGGTGTTCCCCTTCGTAAAGGGAAGCCCTTCCACGTAAACAAGACTCTGTTTAGGGCGAACCTATCAGCTGCTCCAGAAAAAGGCGCATGCTAAGAAGGTAGGCGCATCTGAGGGGGAATCAGCTAAGCATGTTCCCAAAAAGGCAGTAGCCCCGTTATAGTCCCCTATCCTATACCTGTTGTCGTTCCCCTAAAGTAACAAAGAAAATGAGGACAACTATGCCCCGGTAGGCAGCTGTTAAGAAGCAAAAAACTCAGGCCACTTTTGGTCCGAGGGATGAAGAGGAAAGCTGCGCACTGAATCTATTGCAGCAGAGTCGACCATCCAGTTGTGGTTGAAGAATCGATAAGAAGGAGGAAGAAGCCACCTTGGAGAGGCGCTCCAAGAGATGACTTGTTAAGAAGTTTGTTGCAACGGACTCTATTGAAATAGGTTTGTAGTAGACATAGTTGTTGTTGTTGTTCCCCAACGGTGAGGAAGTTGAAGAAGTTGTTGTAGGTCGCAAGGGGGTGTAAGTGTAAGGTTTAGAAGGGGGTTGAATAAACCTTACCAAATTTTGATTTAGTCCTTTTAAATATTCGAGTTGATACTACTGTTTGTGTCTTGGTGATGACCAATTTAGTTAATCAAGTAGAGTTAGTCTCTCACGAGACTCAAGTGAGTTTGTTGATGGAATAACTCGGTATTGTTAAGTCTAAATTAACTCAATCGTGGTTTGTTTTTATTGGAAGACTTAACACCCTTAAGTTTGGTTAAGTAGAGATTTAGAGCTTGATTTAGTACTTAGAGATTATCTTATGGATAACAAATATGTCGTGAGAAATAAACAAATATGATGCAAGAATTAAAGTCTTTGAAATGTAAATGACACAATAAGATTTTTATAGAGGTTCGAAGATGGGGTAATTCTTCTACTCCTCTCTTCTCCAACTCTGGAGGAATCCACTAGGTATTGATCGGTATACAAAGTGGTAACAGTCCGGATACAAGTCTTGATCACACACGGTGACTTGATCCTTTGGGACTCGGTCTGGAGACACCTTGATCACTCAAGCGGCTTCTCGTGCGACTCGGCTTCTTCTTCACAGGGCAAATTTTGCACTTGCTACTACAACTCACTTGCTCAAGCTCTTTGGATTTGATCACGAAGCCCTCCAAAAGCTCAAGACTTGGTTCGACCTTGAACCTTCCTACAATCCTTCGTGGAATGTAGACCCCTTGATTTTTCATATTTTCCTCTTCAACTGATTGAAGTTATCTTTCCTTCACGGTGAGTGTTGGATTGATGTTCTTCGTAGTGTAGGCTTGAGGATTGAGAATATTTCAGGTTTTGATTCTAATAATTGCTTGAACGTTTTGGTTCTGGTCCGTATCCCCTCTTATTATTCTCAAAGTCATTTCTCGGCCTTTTATAGTGATCTTTCAAAAATTTGCCCGTTGAAGAGATAGCTTATTTTTGAAAGTCACTTGCGTCGTTGGCTTGTCTTGTTGCGATCCTTGGAATTGCCATTTCCTCGTATGAATTGTTCTTCACCTTTTCGAGTTCGACACGGTGTAGTGCTTCCCATTGGTTTATTCCTTTTGCACGCTTCGGGGTGAGCACTTCGAGAAAGGTAGTATGGAGATATTACTTGTTTAGGTAATTCTCTTGATTTACGGCAACGGATCTTTTTCGATTATCTCGACTTGATCGCATTTCCTTGCTTTCCCAGGTGACTTAGAGTCGACTTCCAATCATTGGATGACTCTTGTCACTTCAACTTGAGACTTGGCTTTTCTTGAGTTGACTTGTGATACTCCACTCATTTGCATCTCACCGCTTCTTGATAGAGTTCCGTCTACTCTTCTTTGCCATACTCAATTTGTCTTGCGGTGGAGTCTTCCTTCTAGTCTCCGAGTTATCTTCTTGCATGTTTGAGCGTAGGCCGACTTAACTCGGCTTGGCCAGCCCTATTTATTACAATGCAATTTACAACAAAAATGGGGTGCCAATTTCCTATTCTAAGTTTTACATGGCATTCATCAAAATCTAAACAATAAATTTCCTAACAATTTCCCCCTTTTTGATGATGCCAAAACTTAAACCATTCAAAAATGTAAATAGCAAAGATACATACGGATAGTGTATTCACATAGAATGTATGCGTAGAATCAATCCTTTTATTGATCATAACATTCTTGTTCTTTTACACTGTTGTTTACAAGGTATATCGAGCATACATTTGTCTACACAAAACAAATAAAGAATTTATAGCTTTATTGCGGATGACTTACATAGTATGTATTTACATAATAAAATACATGAAGGGGTGGACAACAACACTTCATCTCCTTCATTGTCTCCTTCTTTCATCTTGTTCAACATCTTCTCGCTCTCCTTCTCTTTTTCTCATCGTCATTTGCTTTTTTTTTTCTTCTTTTCATATGCCTTCCTGGACTTCATCTCTTCTTAATCTTTCTTGTCTTTCCTCCCATAGCTGAGTTTGTCTCTTGTTTTCTTCTTCTATTCTTTTCGCATACTCGGATTACTTTTAGCCACTTGCAAATTTGCTATTTGGTCAAGACCATTGAAGAGATCCCTCCTTTCTTGCCTGGATCTACGTATTCAATGTTTTGGGCGGAGGCCCAGTGCAAGCCTCTTCCTCCACCATCGCTTCTTCCTCTACCCTGCAGGCGTGTATTGTCTTGGGGTCTTCTTTTTCCGGTGAGTGACCGGCGGAGTGACGATGGAGAGTGGATCAGTAGTAGTCTGCTTCTGTCGGCTTCTTCACATAACGTGAGAACCTTTTCCCGATACAAGTCCCAAGCTTGAGCCATAGACATATTTGCAAAGTATCCTTGAGATGCGGCGTTTTAAATTCATCAGGCGATCGTGGCTCGGTCCCGAGCATACGAGATGGCATAAGTGTCTCTCATCTCTTTGGAATGCCTCCATGTTGTTTCAAGATGTTCGCATAACTCGGGCATCCATTCTTCCTTCCACTTCCTCCATCCCCGCTTCAATTGTTTTTCTCTTTTCGGCCATAGATATAGCAGAGTGTTGGAGTGGCGGAAGTCATTTGGGAGTTTGTTCTTGATAATATCAATTTGTGACAATACCTTGTTGGGGTTTGTGCGATCATCAAGGTCATCTTTCGATCCTTCCCCTCAACGGACTTCCCTTTCTTTTGTTTCAATACTTCCTCATTTGTCTTTCCACGACTGACCATTTGCATCCTCTTTTTCGATTCCAGATCTCTTCGTGCTTTAAGGTATTCCTCTTCCCCTTTTTGGCATCATCAAAGGAGAGAGGAACGCTGAAACATCTTGGCAAGCGTAAAGTCGAGCCTGGCGATAGTTGAGTTCTGTCTTGAGAAACTGCGGAGTATGTGGCACGAAATTCGGAGCGAGTAGCGTTGGACTCTCTTGAAATTATCTTCATTTCAGCCATGAGAAAGCTGAATTTTTCGTCCATAGTTGCTTCCGGATCTTTGGAGATCACTCTTATTTTGCTCACGCAGCTGACTTTATCTCGGCGAGTGTGAGCTTCATGCATGTGCTCAATGTGTTCTCTCAATTTCGTTTTTGCATCGGCATTCTCGCTCTCCATACCAGACTTGTTGAACAATGTCTGAAGTATCTAACTTGTTCCACACGCATTGTTTCTTCTTTTGTTGCCACCATTCCACGATCCGATTGTTATGCCTCTCAAGTCGCAGTAAGATTGGCATCTCTGTTGTCGATCGCATGTCCATAGAGGCCTGGTGCCTCTCCATCCGTTCAATCTCAAGCAAATAATTCTTTGAACACTTCTCGAACTTTGTTTCTTCCGATGCGACTAATGGCCACACAACGTCAAAGTCATAGTCACCGAACGATGGTACTCCGGACGAGACGACAGGAGGAGCTAGGAAGGCGTGAGCTCGTTCTCGACTCTTCGGGAGGTCGGGCACCTCCAAAGAGAAAGGAAAAGATTCTATAAAGGAATCATCACGCCAACCGGTATTTGTTCAATTATGAGAGGTGCGCGTGAAGTTCCTTTTGAGTCGAACTGCCGCTGACTTGGGGAGCTGCGCAGATGGACTCTGTTTCGGTGTGGGTCTGTTGTGAAGTGGACCCGACTTGCCGAGCCTGTCTTCTTAAGACTTCGTTGGTCTCTTTTGGTTTCTCCAATTGAGTAGATCGGTCCTCGGCCTTATCAAGCGTCATCGGACGATGATGAGATTTCCATTGGTGGCTCGTCATCAAAATTGAAAGTTTGACGAGTAGTCTTGAGATCGACTTGCTCGTGCTAGGAACATCCGCAAGTCTTTTGGATCTGTCACGGGGGATGACTTAGCTTCTTTCGCGCCGCCGATCCTGAAAAAGTTACATCGGGATTATCCGGGAATCATGAAGCGCTTATCTCCTTTTGAGATGGATCAATGATAGCAGGAGGGATGTTCTCTACTTGAGACTTCTTTACCCAGGGAAGTCTCAACCTCCCGTGGGCCTTCATTACCTCCTGCGAGGTCTCGATTGCAGCCGAGGCTCTGGACCTCCCTTTTTCGTGGTGTCGGTACTGTCTTAGGGTCTTTCGAGGTGGCATCCATTGGAGTCTCAACCCCATGGATTGCACTTTCATCGCCCAGTGTTAACTCCCGAGTACATTCCTTCCTCGTGCCCTCGCATTTTCGCATCGGCGTCATTAGCCTTCGAGCGATTTGGCACCTCACCGAGACAGTTTCAACTATCGAGCTTCGTTGATGGCAACTTTTTTCGTTTTGCGTTTGTACTTTCTCCACTTCGCCTCCTAGATTCGTTGTGGAGTCATCTCGCAACATTCTCCGACCTTGCTGCGGTGGAGGAGTTTCCCCTCGGCGCGCGCACCGGTGAGTGACTTGGAATGGGGTCACTCGTCTCCAAACTCCATTTGTATCTCTCGAGTGTTCGTTTAGTTGGGGCAGGTGGTAAGACACCTTCGTTAGGGGTTGGCTCAATGGGGTCCCCACTAACCGGTTTCATCGCCACTTCCCTTAATTCCTTCTTCCGAGTGAGTGGGGAAGTGGTGGCAAGAACAATAGTGGCGATTTCTTTGAACCACTCCCATTGGATCAATTTCGGTGTGTTCGAGGACTCTCCTGGTCCCTCCATCATGCTCTTCTCATGAAGAATTCTCGGATTCATGCATTGCTTCTTTGCATTAGCAACTCTTTCGCGGCAGCAGCAGAGTCCGAGATCCTCATCACTATCGGATAAGACATCAAGGAGATGATGTGTGTGTTCGTGGTGCCGGAGATAGGGAGATCTTTGGCCTTCTCACGTGCCTCGCCTTCTTCGCTAGTAGTCGCTCCTTCTCCTTATCCTAGAAGATCTGCGCAGGATATCGTGCGATTGTCTTCATCCGATCTTTGGGATCACAGAGGTCACCCAAGGAAGTTCAACAGATTCCTCTTCTTCTTCTATAAACTCGGTCCGTTGGAACTGTTCCTGGATTTACTCAATTTCCATTTCCTCCACTCTCATGAGACGATTTTGAATATCCGGGTAAAGTGGGGATAGGATCATCACATCACTATCACTCTATCGCCTTCTTTCTTGTGTCTCGGTGCGCGGACTACGGCTATTTCTTGATTTGCCTCTGTTGATCGCTTCACGAGACTTAGCTGTTTCATCAATTACATCGGGGACTCTCTTCAAATAGCCGTTTATTTGTTCGGTGAGTGGTCGACTCGGCCGGTTTCTCAAGCTCGGAGCACTTGATGATTCTTCTTCGTCTTCTAGTTTGTACTGAGGTATTTCAGTTGAGAGACGTTTCTTCGAATCTTGGCGGCGGGGGCGTGCCGGTGTCTTCTTCTCGAGGAGCCGGTCGTCTTGGCTTATCGGATCTCCTCTTTTTGACGATCCGAGAAGTTAGTTGAGAGTCCTTCTCGGCCCGCTGCTGCGGGGAAGGATACAGCTGCGCAGGGGTAGGTGACTCTAGCTGGGGGCGGGTGTGACGCTGCGGGGCGGAGCAGGTTTGACTTTCTTTTTGCGGGAACAACGATCTTCTTCTTAGTGCGCAGGGACTTTCTTCTTTGGTGGAGAGGAAACATTTGTATCTTCAGGTGGTGATTCCCCTCACTCGTGTCGGCTCTCTTGGCGTAGGCTCTCTTCGTGCGCCGAGAGGTTTGATCTCGAACATCCTCTTGTTTACATGGAATGCCTTTCCATGTCTAAGAGGACTCCTTTCACCTCCATCGTGGCCAATCACCGGGCCATATCCTAGGGATCCTCCAAATGTGCCATCTTCTGAAGGATTTGTTCCTACATACGGCATGTCTGAGACAAACTCATTGATTTATTTTCCTTTCTTCAATGATCGCCGCCATCACGATCAACTTTGCTTTTGAGTTGGTCAAAGCCGCCAAATTTGATGTCAATACATTTGGCAACTATGTCCAACAACTTGTGATAATCCTCCTTCGACCTCTTGTTTCTTTGTGTAAAGTATTTTATCGGTATAGTCGGGCTTGGCTATTTCCTTCCAAGCGGCCAGGTTTACATCAACTTCGTTAATTTTCGATGCTCCTTCCGTTGGTAGTGAGCGATGTTCACCAAATCCTTGGCGAGAGATGGTGAGCTTCTTTCCGTGAACAGATGACTTTATCCCTTCATCGTGAATCTCGGCATTCACGAGAAGCTGTGCGACCTCCTCCACATAGGTCATCGGATATTCAAAGATCGAAGCGATTTCAGCCCAGGCGTTTCCAATTTCTCAAAGCAATTTTCTTCACTAGGGTGTCATCGGACCCTGTTTCACCATGCCGTCGAAATCCACAAGAGACCGGTGTGGATTTGTTTTCCTAACTTGACAAAATCATAGGTTGGTGCCATCCTTGAGATTTTACCGAAGAAAACTTAGAGATTGATTTGAAGATAGATAGGGTTTTGAGAAAAATTTTGCCTTTGCTTCGAGAGAGAGAAATGAACAGATTTTGGTAGTGTGTGAGAGAAACGGACGAAAATGGTTTAAGTATGGTTTATGAAAGGATGTGCGGGTGGTTTTTGAAATGTGATCGAAATCAACGGCTTAGATTTTGCACGCCGATTTAGCATTTAATGTCTCGTATTTAATGCGGCAAAGATTTATATCCAATCATAAGCTTGGTGTGCGGCTTTTGCCTGTGCACGTCATAATTATCTTTGATGTAATCTTAAAAACATTCCCGCTTAGTCAAAACGATTGCGTTTTTGTCACTTGGCTCATAAATGATTGACTTTTGCCCTCGGTGGTTTAGCTCTTCTTTTCTCATTCCTCTTTGTGACTCATTTTGTCGGTGACTTTCGACTTGGTATAATTGTCTTTCCGATCGGGCCGATTTACTTTTGATTTGTGGGTTCAACTCTTTTTCCTTTTTTTGTTACATTTCTTTTCTTGATTCTTCCGAGTGTCACTCGGCTCAATTAACCCTAACTCATGCTTGAGTTCTTCAAATCTTGACTCACATAATGGTTTTGTGAAGATGTCGCCCAATTGTTTATCGGTTGAGATATACTCCAAAATGATGTCCTTTCTTTTTCAACATGATCTCTTATGAAGTGATATCCGACATCGATATGCTTTGTTCTTGAGTGCAACACAGATTTTGAGTAATTGCAATTGCACTTGTGTTATCACACATGATTGGAATTTCTTTTTCCTCAACTTCATAGTCTCTCGATTCTTTGTTTCATCCATAGGATTTGGGCACAACTTGTTTGCCTAACTTTTTGTATTTTTTGAGAGGTGGCTATTGAATTTTGCTTCTTGCTAAACCAGAAATCGATCTGTTTCTAGCATTTAACATGTGCCCGAGGTGCTTTTTCTCATCAACTCGCATCCAAAGATAGTCGAGTCTCGAATAGCCAATTAGCTTGAATCCACCTTCCTTTAGATACCATAAGCCAACTTCTTGGCTTCCTTTCAAGTATCTCAATATTCTCTTAGTCTTTGTCATATGGCTCTCTTTTGGAGCTGATTGAAATCTTGCACATACACCTACAAAGAAAGGTGATGTCCGGCCCGCTTTGTGAGATAGAGCAATGATCCAATAAGTGCTCAGTATCTTGTTTGATCTCTGTGCTTGCCATCCGCATCCATGTCCATTTTGGTCGATGTATTCATTGGTATTTTTAGAAGACTTCTCCTCCATACCAAATTTCTTCATTAAATCTCTCGTGTATTTTGTTTGACTTATGAAGGTTCCATCCTTGATTGTTTCACTTGAAGTCCAGGAAGAATGTCGGCTCTCCCATCATGCTCATTTCAAATTTACTTTGCATGAGGTTTGAAAAATTTTCACACAGCTCTTTGTTTGTGGATCCAAAAATGATGTCATCCACATATATTTGAACAAGCAAGTATACTCTTTTTTGTCTTGAATTAAAAGTGTTCTATCTACTTTTCCTTTTGTGAATCCATTCTCGGTTAGGAATTGTGACAAAGTATCATACCATGCCATGCCTGGGTTCTGTTTTAATCCATACAAAGCTTTCTTGAGTTTGTTCAACATACACTTCTTCTTCCAATAGACCATTTAGGAATGCACTTTTTACATCCATCGATATACAATGAAGTTCTTGTGAGTTGCATAGGCAAGAAACATCCTTATAGCTTCCAATCTTGCTACGAGGAGCAAATATTTCATCAAAATCTATTCCTTCTTCTTGGCAATATTCTTTGGCTACTAGTCTTGCTTTGTTTCTTACCACAGAACCTTCCTCGTTCATCTTGTTTCGAACACCCATTTAGTACCAATAACGTTTTGATGGATGGGTTTTTGAACTAATTCCCATACTTTATTTCTTTCAAACCGATTCAACTCTTCTTGCATAGCTTGAATCCAATGTGTGTCGTCCAATGCTTGTAACACATCCTTGGGCTCTATTTGTGAGATAAAGCATGTGAACATAGCTTCTTGTTGAGTTCTAGATCTTGTTTTGACACCTTCTCTTATATCTCCAATGACAAGTTTCGTGGATGGTCTCTCACCATCTTACATTAGGTTGAAGTAAGTTGTGGATTCAATCGTCTAGCGTTTGTGTTGCTTTGATCACTCTCTCGTAGTCACTTATTAGCGCAAATTTTCCACTGTTTTTGAGATTCAGCTATCTCATCTTCTTCTCGAGTTTATAATTCCGGCTTCACCAAAGATAGGGACTCTTTCAGTATGGTTGGATGATTCACTTATCGGTGACTCTTCAATGTCTTCTCCATTTACATTTGGCTCATCGAATACCACATGAATGGATTCTTCGCAACCATAGTCCTTTTGTTGAGTACTCAGAGGCTTTGCTTTCATTTGAGTATCCTAAGAAGATACCTTCATCAGCCTTTAGCATCGAAGGCCTTTAGATTGTCTTTGCCATTGTTGTGGATGAAGCATTTACATCCAAATATTTTAAAATATGCAACATTTGGTTTTCTTCAGTCCAAATCTCATAGGGAGTCTTTGTCATTTTGTCTGTTTATCATACATCTGTTTTGAGTGTAGCAATTTGTCTTTGATTCTTGACCAAAATCTTTTTGGTAGCCCCGCTTGACTAACATGGTCCTTGCCGCTTCTTTGAGAGTTCTGTTCCTTCTTTCGCAACTCCATTCTCTTTGTGGAGTCCTTTGCTGCAGAGATAGTTCATGACAAATACCATTTTCAATACACATCGAGTTATTATTCCATTGACAAACTCGTTCTTGTAGCAAGTGTGTTGATTGCTCTTTTCGTTTTGAATCCTCTTCATCATTTGTGGTAGTTTTACGAGAGTTTCTTTCTTCTTACACATGAATATTGTCCATGTATATCTTGAGTAGTCATCCACTACCACCAAGGTGTATTTCTTTCCACTTATCTTGTTTGGTTCCATGGGCAAATAGATCCATATGTAGCAGATGCAATATTCTTGTTGAAGATGGACATGTCTTTTCTTTGAATGAAGATTTGATTTGTTTTCCTTCTCGACATGCATCACATATACCCCTTCTTGTATCTTGAGTCCGGAAGTCCTTCCACAAGATTACTTCTTGCAAGCTTGTTAATCGTTTTGAAATTCGTGTGACTCACTTTTTTGTGCCCAACCAACTTGATTCATTTTGTGGTCTTTGCTAATAGACAACAGTCTTTGTGTGTAGCGGTTGACCAATCTACTACATACATGTTCTTTTGTCCGCATCCTTGCAACACAACTTCATTCGATTCAGTATCCTTGATTTGGCATATACCCATGTTGAATCCAACATTATAGCCCTTGTCACGAGTTGATCGATGCTTAGCAAGTTGAAGTTGAGTCCTTCAACATATGCAACATCGTGATTTCTAATCCATTCCGCTTGATGGATCCAATGCCTCTTATTTCACCCGGAGCTTCATTTCCTCCAAATATGACTTTTGCTCCTTTAACTTCCTTGAGTTTTGACAAATTTTTCTTGTTTGTCATATGTCCGGAAACAGCCACTATCCATATACCAGGTTCCTTGGCACTCACTGTTCCTTGAACCCGCAATCAAGGAAATTAAGTTTTAGGTACCCATACTTGTCCGGGTCCCGAGGGGTTAGAATTGTAAGATGATCCAACCAACTTATAGCCAAATGATTTGACTCTAAGGGGTTGCCATCTATCGTGCCATAATCATAATTAATCTTGGCAAATTGCTTGGGGATTTTAGGTTCATACATCCGTCTCTTTTGTCTCGTATGCCCGTGTGTAAGTTTTAGCAACCGCCTTCTTTGTGTAATTGTGGTGTCTCCGAGTGTAGTGCCTAGGTGCATATGTGTGCTTTGATGAAAGCTCTTTTATACTTTTGGAATGGCCTTTCTTTGAGTTCTAGGCCTTTGCCATTTGGGTTTATATTCCATAAGTCTATGTTGATAGTTCACATTATTCCAATCAGCTTGGCTTGGATATTTTCTACCATTCCCATCATATGTATTTATTTTATAGATTTTTGGGGTTTTGGTAGCTCGCTTCTTCTTTACTGAGTATTTTCTATTTGGAGTTTCTTTGAGAACTCAATTTGAATCTTTCTCGGTATTCTTTCAGCGCACTCAGTAGTTGTTTTCCTTTTCCTTTATAACCAAGGCCGTTTGCTTGTAGTTGTGCTTTGAGTGAATGTGTGCAACATTTAGAGTTTTGGATTTTTAGACTCTTCATTGCTTGAAGATCCTTTTTCCAAAATTACTCAAGTTTGACATATCATGAGAGGAGTTAAATCCTAAGCCCTGTCTTGTCTCCACATTCTCTTTGACTCATAATAAGATCATCTAATGATTTAGATGCCTTAGTGAATGAGGCAATAACATTTTTGAGGTCATTCTCCCTCTTTTCTATGGCAGCAATTTCTCGCTATTAACTTAGCATTTTCGACCTTTAAACTTTCATTCTCATCGGCTATTTGACTTAGAGTACTCGGCTCCTTAGTCAGCTTTGAGTTTTGGCTCTTGAGTAGGCTGTTTTCCTCATTTAATAGTGTGTGTGAGGATTTAATGTGTTCAAAATCTTTCATCATTTTGCCTAATGAATCATAAAGATCAGTGGGTGATGAAGTGTGTGTGTCACGATCACTATCACTAGAGTCCGAGTTTGATGAGTTAGAGTGTACCTCATCTTCTTGGTCGGGTTGATCTTGTTCTTGGCCATCAAACAGATCGGGCTTCTTCTTCGAGTCACTTGAGTAGTCGCCATCGCTCTCAATCATTTGTGTCTTTTGACTCGCATTTTTCGCAGCCAACATTGCCTTTTTATTTTCCTGTCTTCTTTCTCTCAAGACCTTTCTTTCTTCTTCATTCTGTATTTGTTGACTACAAGGATATGGGCAATCAATGGCGTAGTGACTGGTTGTCTCTGAAGGGGTTCAAAGATAGATATTCAGCCTTTTGATCACTCTTTCCATTCTTGGATTTTCAAACCCTTTGATATTCAACTTTTTGATGATTTGTTCTCTTGGTTGGCCTATCTTCCTTGATTTGAAGGAGCCGAGTGTCTTCTCGGAAGATTCGTCTTTGCCTTTCTTGTAGTTCTTATTGAACAACTTGTTGAACCTTTTTTACTAGTAGGGCTATTTCTTCCGGGTCAATGACTTCTTTGACCTCGACTCTCTCTTCCCATCTTTAACAATTAGAGCAAATTGTTTTTGGGTACAACCTTGTCTCTTCCTGGTCTTTTCTTCTCACTCAAACTCGTAGGCTTTGAGGTCCGAGAATAGTTCATGGTTGGATGTCTTTGATAGGTCCATGGAATGTCTTAGTGCCATGACCTTCATTTCCCATTCAATTTGGAAGACTTTTTAGGATCTTCATACACATTTCTTCGTATATTCCTTTCCAAGTGCGGATAGCTCGTTGGTGATTTTCGTGAACCGAGCATCCAGTTGATCTAGGTATTCTCCCGAGATCATTTTGAAGTTCTCAAATTTTTGTACGGCCACCGATAATTTGTTTTCTTTGATTTGCTCGAGCCTTCACAAATCAATGTTAGCTTGTCCCATTTCTTTAGCGTTTTGCATGATTTGACTTTATTGAACATGGCTTTGTCCAAGGTTTTGTAGAGGATGTCCTTGGCTACATTGTCCAGGTTGTATCTTTTTTGTCATCATTTGTCCATTCCGTTCTTGGTTTTTCAACCATGGCCGGTCCGGGAGCAACATCCTCTTCTCCTTCACCGCAGCCATGACTCTTCTTACATTGTGTTCACCTTTAAGATTTGCAGTGGCCCATCCTCTATCACTATCCACATCTCATCATGTAGATGAGCTCGCATACGAATTTTCCAATCATCAAATTCTTCAATAGTGAACATAGGGATGCGTGTCAAATTTGCTTCCATGATAATAAATTTTAATGATAAGGAGAGTTTTGAAAGTTTAAGTACTAAAGCGAGACTTTGAAAAGTTTGGAGATCTAGTTAAGAACCGGTCGGAAGGCTCAATGAACCAACCGCTCCGATACCACTTGTAGGTCCCAAGGGGTGTAAGTGTAAGGTTTAGAAGGGGGGTTGAATAAACCTTACTAAATTTTTGATTTAGTCCTTTTAAATATTCGAGTTGAGACTACAGTTTGTGTCCTTGGTGGATGACCAATTTAGTTAATCAGTAGAGTTAGTCTCTCAACGCACTCAATCGAGCCGTTGATGGAATAACTCAACCGTTAAGTCTAAATTAACTCAAGTTGTGGTTTGTTTTTTGGAAGACTTAACACCCTTAAGTTTGGTTAAGTAGAGATTTAGAGCTTGATTTAGTACTTAGAGATTATCTTATGGATAGCAAATATGTCAAGAGAAATAAACAAATATGATGCAAGAATTAAAGTCTTTGAAATGTAAATGACACAATAAGATTTTTATAGAGGTTCAAGATGGGGTAATTCTTCTACTCCTCTCTTCTCCAACTCCCGGAGGAATCCACTAGGTATTGATCAAGATACAAAGTGGTAACAGTCCCGATACAAGTATTGATCACACGGTGACTTGATCCTTTGGGACTCGGGCCTGAGACGCCTTGATCACTCGGTGGCTTCCCTTACGACTCGCCTTTCTTCACAGGGCAACGCTTTGCTACTACAAACTCACTTGCTCAAGCTCTTTGGATTTGATCACGAAGCCCTCCAAAAGCTCAAGACTTGGTTCGACCTTGAACCTTCCTACAATCCTTCGTGGAATATAGACCCCTTGATTTTTCAAGATTTTCCTCTTCAACCGATTGAAGTTATCTTTCCTTCACAGTGAGTGTTGGATTGATGTTCTTCGTAGTGTAGCTTGAGGATTGAGAATATTTCGGTTTTCAGTTCTAATAATTGCTTGAACGTTTTTGGTTCTGGTTTGTATCCCTCTTATTATTCTCAAAGTCATTTCTCAGCCTTTTATAGTGATCTTTCAAAAATTTGCCCGTTGAAGAGATACGCTTATTTTTTAAAGTCACTTGCGATCGTTGGCTTGTCTTGTTGCGATCCTTGGAATTGCCATTTCCTCGTATGAATTGTTCTTCACCTTTTCGAGTTCGACACGGTGTAGTGCTTCCCATTGGTTTATTCCTTTTGCACGCTTCTCGGGATCGAGCACTTCGAGAAAGGTAGTATGGAGATATTACTTGTTTAGGTAATTCTCTTGATTTATGTGCAACGGATCTTTTCAGATTATCTCGACTTGATCGCATTTCCTTGCTTTCCCAGGTGACTTAGAGTCGCCTTCCAATCATTGGATGACTCTTCCGTCACTTCAACTTGAGACTTGGCTTTTCTTGAGTTGACTTGATCGATACTCCACTCACCGCATCTCACCGCTTCTTCGATAGAGTTCCGTCTACTCTTCTTTGCCATACTCATTGTCTTGCGGTGGAGTCTTCCTTCTAGTCTCTAGTTATCTTCTTGCATGTTTGACCGTGCCGACTTAACTCACCTTGGCAAGCCCTATTTATTACAATGCAATTTACAACAAAAATGGGGTGCAATTTCCTATTCTAAGTTTTACATGGCATTCATCAAAATCTAAACAATAAATTTCCTAACAATTTCCCCTTTTTGATGATGCCAAAACTTAAACCATTCAAAAATGTAAATAGCAAAGATACATACAGATAGTGTATTCACATAGAATGTATGCGTAGAATCAATCCTTTTATTGATCATAACATTCTTGTTCTTTCACACAATTTACAAGGTGTATCGAGCATACATTTGTCTACACAAAACAAATAAAGAATTTATAGCTTTATTGGAGAAGACTTACATAGTATGTATTTACATAATAAAATACATGAAGGGTGGACAAAGAACACTTCATCTCCTTCGCCTGTCTCCTTCTTTCATCTTGTTCAAGATCTTCTCGCTCCTTCTCTTTTTCTCATACACCGCTTTTTCTTCTTCTTTCTTTTCATATGCCTTCCGGCAGCCTTCATCTCTTCTTAATCTTTCTTGTCTTTCCTCCCATAGCTGAGTTTGTCTCTTGTTTTCTTCTTCTATTCTTTTCGCATACTCAAAAGATTACTTTTAGCCACTTGCAAATTTGCTATTTGGTCAAGACCAGCCCAAGATCCCTCCTTTCTTGCCGGATTTACGTATTCAATGTTTTTGGCAGAGGAGGCCCAGTCAAGCCTCTTCCTCCACCATCGCTTCTTCCTCTACCAGGCGTGTATTGTCTTGGGGTCTTCTTCTTTCCGGTGAGTGACTGCGGAGTGAGTGACCAGCAGAGCGATCAGCTGTAGTCTTCTGTCTGTCACGCCTTCTTCACATAACGTGAGAACCTTTTTCCCAAGACAAGTCCCAAGCTTGAGCCATAGACATATTTGCAAAGTATCCTTCGGATGCGGCGTTTTAAATTCATCAATCGATCGTGGCTCGGTCCCGACATCCGAGATGGCATAAGTGTTCTCTTCACCGGAATGCCTCCATGTTGTTTCAAGATGTTCATAACTCGGGCATCCATTCTTCCTTCCACTTCCTCCATCCCCGCTTCAATTGTTTTTCTCTTTTAACCATAGATATAGCAGAGTGTTGGAGTGGCGGAGTCACTGGAGTTTGTTGTCGATAATATCACCGTGGACAATACCTTGTTGGGGGTTTGTGCGATCATCAAGGTCACATCTTTCGATCATTCCCCTCAACGGACTTCCTTTATTTTGTTTCAATACTTCTCATTTGTCTTTCCCGACAAACCCGTGATCCTCTTTTTTCGTTTCGGATCTCTTCGTGCTTTAAGGTATTCCTCTTCCCCTTTTTGGCATCATCAAAGGAGAGATGAACGCCTGAAACATATATGCAAGCGTAAAGTCGAGCCTCGCTGATAGTTGAGTTCTATCTTGAGTCGGCTGCGGAGTATGTGGCACGAAATTCAGAGCGAGTAGCGTTGGACTCGCTGAAATTATCTTCATTTCAGCCATGAGAAAGTGAATTTTCGTCCATAGTTGCTTCCAGGACGACGGAGATCACTCTTATTTTTCTCACGCAGCAGCCTTTATCTCGGCAAAGTGTGAGCTTCATGCATGTGCTCAATGTGTTCTCTCAATTTCGTTTTTGCATCAAAGATTTCTCACTCTCCATACCAGCAGCCTTGTTGAACAATGTCCTCAAGTATCTAACTTGTTCCACACGCATTGTTTCTTCTTTGTTGCCACCATTCCTCGATCCCGATCCGTTATGCCTCTCAAGTCGCAGTGATAAGATTGGCATCTCTGTTGTCCGCCGCATGTCCATAGAGGCCTGGTGCCTCTCCATCCGCTCAATCTCAAAGAAATAATTCTTTGAACACTTCTCGAACTTCATTTGTTTCTTCCGATGCAGCTAATGGCCACACAACGTCAAAGTCATAGTCACCGAACGATGGTACCGACGAGACGACAGAGCCGGTCTGTGGAAGCATGCGAGCTCGTTCTCGACTCTTCGGGGAGGTCGGGCACCTCCAGAGAGAAAGGAAAAGATTCTATAAAGGAATCATCACGCCAAATGGTATTTGTTCAATTATGAGAGGTGCGCGTGAAGTTCCTTTTGAGTCGAACCGCTGCAGCCTGGGGAGCTCGCGCAGTGGACTGCTTTGGTGGGGTCTTTTGTGAAGTGGACCCGACAAATTTTTGCCGAGCCTCAAGTGTCTTAACAGCCTTCGTTGGTCTCATTTTGGTTTCTTCAATTGAGTAGGCGGTCCTCGGCCTTATCGAGCGTCATCGGACGATGATGAGATTTCCATTGGTGGCTCGTCATCAAAATTGAAAGTTTGACGAGTAGTCTTAAGATCGACTTGCTCGTGCTAGGAACATCCGCATGGTGAAGTCTTTTGGATCTCCGCCACGGGGATGACTTAGCTTCTTCGTCGCCCGATCCCTTAAAAGTTACATCGGGATTATCCTGGGAATCATGAAGCGCGCTTTATCTCCTTTTCGGATGGATCAATGATAGCGGGAGGGATGTTCTCTACTTGACTTCTTTACCTGGGAAGTCTCAACCTCCCGTGGGCCTTCATTACCTCCTCGCAGTCTCGATCATAGCCGAGGCTTGACCTCCCTTTCGACGATGTCACTGCCTTAGGGTCTTCTCGAGGTGGCATCCATTGGAGTCTCAACCCCATGGATTGCACTTTCATCGCCCAGTGTTAACTCCCGTATTGTTCCTTCTGTGCCTCGATTCGCATCGCTAGGCGTCATTAGCCTTCGTGAGCGGTTGGCACCTCACCGAGAGTTTCAACTATCTCGAGCTTCGTTGATGGCAACTTTTGTTCGTTTTGCGTTTGTACTTTCTCCACTTCGCCTCCTAGATTCGTTGTGGAGTCATCGCAACATTCTCCGACCTTGCCGGTGGAGGGAGTTTCCCCCTCGGTGGCGCACCACCGAGTGACTTGGAATGGGGTCACTCGTCTCCAAACTCCCGGCATTTGTATCTACCGAGTGTTCAGTAGGGCAAAGGTGTGGTAAGACACCTTCGTTAGGGGTTGGCTCAACGGGGTCCCCACTAACCCGGTTCATCGCCCGTTCTTTAATTCTTCTTCCGAGTGAGCTGGGAAGTGGTGGCAAGAACAACAACGGTGGCGATTTCTTTGAACCACTCCCATTGGATCAATTTCACCGTGTTCGAGGACTCTCCTGGTCCTCCATCATGCTCTTCTCATGAAGAATTCTCGATTCATGCATTGCTTGCTACATTAGCAACTCTTGTGGCAAAGAAGCAGAGTCCAGATCCTCATCACCGCCGATAAGAAATCAAGGAGATGATGTGTGTGTTCGCGGGTGCCGAGATAGGGCGGATCGGCCTTCTCACGTGCCTCGCCTTCTTCTCGCTAGTCGCTCCTTCTCCTTATCCTAGAAGATCCGCAGGATATCTCAGGCAGTTGTCTTCATCCGATCTTGGGATCACAGAGGTCATCCCAAGGAAGTTCAACAGCCTTCCTCTTCTTCTTCTATAAACTCGGGCCGTTGGAACAATTTTCCCCTGGATTTACTCAATTTCCATTTCCTCCACTCGCAGGACGATTTTGAATATCCGGGTAAAGTGGGGATAGGATCATCACATCACTATCACTCTATCAGCCTTCTTTTTCTTCAGGTCTCAAATTGCGCGGACTACAACTATTTCTTCAGTTTTCTTGTTGATCGCTTTCAGCAGACTTAGCTATTTCATCAATTACATCTGGGACTCTCTGCTTCAAAGATAGCCGTATTTGTTCAAGTGAGTGGCGATCACCGGTTTCTCAAGCTCGGAGCGTTTGATGATTCTTCTTCGTCTTCTAGTTTGTACTGCAGGTATTTCTGGTTCGAGAGAGTTTCTTTTGAATCTTGGGCGGTGGGGGCAGGCGGTGTCTTCTTCTCGAGGAGCTGGCCGTCTTGGCTTATCGATCTCCTCTTTTGACGATCCGAGAAGGTTGTTGAGAGTCCTTCTCGGCCCGCAGGGAAGGATACACGGCGCAGGGACAGTGTGACTCGCTCCAGGGCGGGAGCGAGGAGCAGTTTGACTTTCTTTCTTTAGAAGAGTCTTCTTCTTAGTAGTCTAGGGCAACTTTCTTCTTTGGTGGAGAGGAAACAACTGTATCTTCGTGGTCACCGATTCCCCCTCACTCGCGTCGGCCTCTCTTGGCGTAGGCTCTTCTCGGCGCCAGAGAGGTTTGATCTCGAACATCATCTTGTTTACATGGAACGCCTTTCCATGTCTAAGAGGGACTCCTTTCACCTCCATCAGTAGGCCAATCACTGGGCCATATCCTAGGGATCCTCCAAATGTGCCATCTTCCTTGAAGGATTTGTTCCTACATTTCGCATACCGTGAGACAAACTCAAGCCCATTTGATTTATTTTCCTTTCTTCAATGATCGCCGCCATCACGATCAACTTTGCTTTTGATTGGTCAAAGCCGCTAAATTTGATGTCAATACATTTGGCAACTATGTCCAACAACTTGTGATAATCCTCCTTCAGCCTCTTGTTTGTTTGTAAAGTATTTTATCAAGATAGTCGGGCTTGGCTATTTCCTTCCAAGCAGCCAGGTTTACATCAACTTCGTTAATTTCGATGCTCCTTCCGTTGGTAGTGAGCAGTGTTCACCAAATCCTTGGCAGAGATGGTGAGCTTCTTTCCGTGAATGATGACTTTATCCCTTCATCGTGAATCTCAGCATTCACGTAGAATCGTGCGACCTCCTCCACATAGGTCATCGGATATTCCAAAGATCGTAAAACGATTTCAGCCCGTGACGTTTCCAATTTCTCAAAGAATTTTCTTCACTAGGGTGTCATCGGACCCTGTTTCACCATGCCGCCGAAATCCACAAGAGACCCGGTGTGGATTTGTTTTCCTAACTTGACAAAATCATAGGTTGGTGCCATCCTTCAAGATTTTACCGAAGAAAACTTAGAGATTGATTTGAAGATAGATAGGGTTTTGAGAAAAATTTTGCCTTTGCTTCGAGAGAGAGAAATGAATGTTTTGGTAGTGTGTGAGAGAAACGGACGAAAATGGTTTAAGTATGGTTTATGAAAGGATGTGCGGGTGGTTTTTGAAATGTGATCGAAATCAACGGCTTAGATTTTGCACGCCGATTTAGCATTTAATGTCTCGTATTTAATGCGGCAAAGATTTATATCCAATCATAAGCTTGGTGTGTGGCTTTTTGCCTGTGCACATCATAATTATCTTTGATGTAATCCTTAAAAACATTCCCGCTTAGTCAAAACATTGCGTTTTTGTCACTTGGCTCATAAATGATTCAACTTTTGCCCTCATTTGGTTTAGCTCTTCTTTTCTCATTCCTCTTTGTGACTCAAATTGTCACCGACTTGGTATATTTGTCTTTTCCGTCTGGTGATTTACTTACCGATTTGTGGGTTCAAACTCTTTTCCCTTTTTGTGTTACATTTCTTTTCTTGATTCTTCCGAGTGTCACCGCTCAATTAACCCTAACTCATGCTTGAGTTCTTCAAATCTTGACTCACATAATGGTTTTGTGAAGATGTCACCAATTGTTTATCGTTGAGATATACTCCAAAATGATGTCCTTCTTTTCAACATGATCTCTTATGAAGTGATATCGACATCGATATGCTTTGTTCTTGAGTGCAACACAGATTTTGAGTAATTGCAATTGCACTTGTGTTATCACACATGATTGGAATTTCTTTTTCCTCAACTTCATAGTCTCTCATTCTTTGTTCCATCCATAGGATTTGGGCACTTTTGCCCGCAACTTTGTATTCCCGTCAGTGTAGAGGTGGCTATTGAATTTTGCTTCTTGCTAAACCAGAAATCAGCCTGTTTCTAGCATTTAACATGTGCCTCGAGGTGCTTTTTTTCACAACTCGATCCAAAGATAGTCGTAGTCTCGAATAGCCAATTAGCTTGAATCCACCTTCCTTTGATACCATAAGCCAACTTCTTGGCTTCCTTTCAAGTATCTCAATATTCTCTTAGCTTCTTGTCATATGGCTCTCTTTTGGAGCAGATTGAAATCTTGCACATACACCTACAAAGAAAGGTGATGTCCGCCCGCTGGCCGTGAGATAGAGCAATGATCCAATAAGTGCTCAGATCTTGTTTGATCTACTGGCTTGCCATCCGCATCCATGTCCATTTTGATCGATGTATTCATTGGTATTTTTGTAAGACTTCTCCTCCATACCAAATTTCTTCATTAAATCTCCGGGTGTATTTTGTTTGACTTATGAAGGTTCCATCCTTCGTTGTTTCACTTGAAGTCCAAGGAAGAATGTCGCTCTCCCATCATGCTCATATCAAATTTACTTTGCATGAGGTTTGAAAAATTTTCACACGACTCTTTGTTTGTGGATCCAAAAATGATGTCATCCACATATATTTGAACAAGCAAGATACTCTTTTTGTCTTGAATTAGAAAAGTGTTCTATCTACTTTTCCTTTTGTGAATCCATTCTCGTTAGGAATTGTGACAAAGTATCATACCATGCGCGGGTGCCCTGTTTTAATCCATACAAAGCTTTCTTGAGTTTGTTCAACATACACTTCTTCTTCCAATAGACCATTTAGGAATGCACTTTTTACATCCATCGATATACAATGAAGTTCTTGTGAGTGCATAGGCAAGAAACATCCTTATAGCTTCCAATCTTGCTACAGGAGCAAATGTTTCATCAAAATCTATTCCTTCTTCTTGGCAATATCCTTTGGCTACTAGTCTTGCTTTGTTTCTTACCACGTAACCTTCCTCGTTCATCTTGTTTCAACACCCATTTAGTACCAATAACGTTTTGATGGATGGGTTTTGAACTAATTCCCATACTTTATTTCTTTCAAAGGCGATTCAACTCTTCTTGCATAGCTTGAATCAATGTGTGTCATCCAATGCTTGTAACACATCCTTGGGCTCTATTTGTGAGATAAAGCATGTGAACATAGCTTCTTGTTGAGTTCTAGATCTTGTTTTGACACCTTCTCTTATATCTCCAATGACAAGTTCTCGTGGATGGTCTCTCACCCATCTTACATTAGGTTGAAGTAAGTTGACTGGATTCAATCGTCTAGCTAGTTTGTGTTGCTTTGATCCTCTCTCGTAGTCACTTAGCCGCAAATTTTCCACTGTTTTTGAGATTCGGCCTATCTCATCTTCTTCGAGTTTATAATTCCGGCTTGCCTTCAAAGATAGTGGACTCTTTCGTATGGTTGGATGATTCAAATTTTATCGGTGACTCTTCAATGTCTTCTCCATTTACATTTGGCTCATCGAATACCACATGAATGGATTCTTCGCAACCATAGTCCTTTTGTTGAGTATCAGGCTTTGCTTTCAAATTGAGTATCCCAAGAAGATACTTCATCGACTTTAGCATCGAAGGCCTTTAGATTGTCTTTGCCATTGTTGTGGATGAAGCATTTACATCCAAATATTTTAAAATATGCAACATTTGGTTTTCTTCCACCCAAATCTCATAGGGAGTCTTTGTCAACTGTCTGTTTTATCATACATCCTGTTTTGAGTGTAGCAAGTGTGTTGATTGCTTTGACCCAAAATCTTTTTGGTAGCCCCGTGACTAACATGGTCCTTGTCGCTTCTTTGAGAGTTCTGTTCCTTCTTTCGCAACTCCATTCTCCGTGGAGTCCTTGTGCAGATAGTTCATGACCAATACCATTTTCAATACAACCGAGTTATTATTCCATTGACAAACTCGGTTCCTTGTAGTGTCTTGTGTTGATTGCTCTTCTCGTTTTGAATCCTCTTCATGTTTTGTGGGTAGTTTCAGAGAGTTTCTTTCTTCTTACACATAAATATTGTCCATGTATATCTCGAGTAGTCATCCACTACCACCAAGGTGTATTTCTTTCCACTTATCTTTCGGGCTGATTCCATGGGCCAAATAGATCCATATGTAGCAGATGCAATATTCTTGTTGAAGATGGACATGTCTTTTCTTTGAATGAAGATTTGATTTGTTTTCCTTCCGACATGCATCACATATACTCCCCTTCTTGTATATCGAGTCCGGAAGTCCTTCCACAAGATTACTTCTTGCAAGCTTGTTAATCGTTTTGAAATTCGTGTGACTCGGCTTTTTGTGCCAAAACCAACTTGATTCATTTGTGCTTTTGCTAATAGACAGTCTTTGTGTAGCGGTTGACCAATCTACTACATACATGTTCTTTTGTCTGCATCCTTGCAACACAACTTCATTCGATTCAAGATCTTGATTTGGCATATACCCATGTTGAATCCAACATTATAGCCCTTGTCACGAGTTGATCGATGCTTAGCAAGTTGAAGTTGAGTCCTTCAACATATGCAACATCAGCGTGATTTCTAATCCATTCCGCTTGATGGATCCAATGCCTCTTATTTCACCTCCGGAGCTTCATTTCTCCAAATATGACTTTTGCTCCTTTAACTTCCTTGAGTTTTGACAAATTTTTCTTGTTTGTCATATGTCCTGGAAAACGACCACTATCCATATACCAGGTTCCTTGGCACTCACTGTTTCCTTGAACCCGCAATCAAGGAAATTAAGTTTTAGGTACCCATACTTGTCTGGGTCCGAGGGGTTAGAATTGTAAGATGATCCAACCAACTTATAGCCAAATGATTTGACTCTAAGGGGTTGCCATCTATCGATGCCATAATCATAATTAATCTTGGCAAATTGCTTGGGGATTTTAGGTTCATACATTTTGTCTCTTTTGTCGTGTATGCTCGTGTGTAAGTTTTAGCAACCGCCTTCTTTGTGTAATTGTGGTGTCTCCGAGTGTAGTGCCAGGTGCATATGTGTCCGATGAAAGCTCTTTTATACTTTTGGAATGGCCTTTCTTTGAGTTCTAGGCCTTTGCCATTTGGGTTTATATTCCATAAGTCATGTTGATAGTTCACATTATTCCAATCGGCTTGGCTTGGATATTTTCTACCATTCCCATCATATGTATTTATTTTATAGATTTTTGGGGTTTTTGGTAGCTCGCTTCTTCTTTACAGTAGTATTTTCTATTTGAGTTTCTTTGAGGAACTCGGGTGAATCTTTTCTCAATTGCCCTTTCAGTAAGCACTCAATCCGGTTGTTTTCCTTTTCCTTTATAACCAAGGCCGTTTGCTTGTAGTTGTGCTTTGGAGTGAATGTGTGTGCAACATTTAGAGTTTTGATTTTTTTAGACTCTTCATTGCTTGAAGATCCTTTTTCCAAAATTACTCTCGAAGTTTGACATATCACGGAGGAGTTAAATCCTAAGCCCTGTCTTGTCTCCACATTCTCTTTGACTCATAATAAGATCATCTAATGATTTAGATGCCTTAGTGAATGAGGCAATAACATTTTGAGGTCATTCTCCTCTTTTCTATGGCAACAATTTCGCTATTAACTTAGCATTTTGGCCTTTAAACTTTCATTCTCATCACTATTTGACTTAGAGTACTCGGCTCCTTAGTCGGCTTTGAGTTTTGGCTCTTGAGTAGGCTGTTTTCTCATTTAATAGTGTGTGTGAGGATTTAATGTGTTCAAAATCTTTCATCATTTTGCCTAATGAATCATAAAGATCGGTGGGTGATGAAGTGTGTGTGTCGGTCACTATCACTAGAAGTCCGAGTTTGATGAGTTAGAGTGTACCTCATCTTCTTGGTCGGAGGTTGATCTTGTTCCTTGGCCATCAAACGGATCGGCTTCTTCTTCGAGTCACTTGAGTAGTCGGCTTCACTTTGCTCTGAATCAATTGTGTCTTTTGACTCTGCATTTTTCAGCCTAACATTGCCTTTTTATTTTCTGTCTTTTCTTCTCAAGACCTTTCTTTCTTCTTCATTCTGTATTTGTTGACTACAGGGATATGGGCAATCAATGGCGTAGTGACCTGGTTGTCTGAGTTCATTCCCAAAGATAGATATTGACCTTTTGATCGACTCTTTCCATTCTTGGATTTTCAAATTTCTTTGATATTCAACTTTTTGATGATTTGTTCTCTTGGTTGGCCTATATTCCCTTGATTTGGAGGGAGCCGAAAGTGTCTTCTACGGAAGATTCGTCCTGCCTTTCTTGTAGTTCTTATTGAACAACTTGTTGAACCTTTTACTAGTAGGGCTATTTCTTCCGGGTCAATGACTTCTTTGACCTCACCTCTCTTCCCATCTTTAACAATTAGAGAAATTGCTTTGGGTACAAATTGCTCTCTTCCTCGGTCTTTCTTCTCACCAAACTCGTAGTTTTGAGGTCCGAGAATAGTTCATGGTTGGATGTCTTTGATAGGTCCATGGAATGTCTTAGTGCCATGACCTTCATTTCCCATTCAATTTGAAGACTTTTTAGGATCTTCATACACATTTCTTCATGTATATTCCTTTCCAAGTGCGAGATAGCTCGATTTGGTGATTTCGTGAACCGAGCATCCGGTTGATCTAGGTATTCTCCGAGATCATTTTGAAGTTCTCAAATTTTTGTACGACCACCTTTGATAATTTGTTTTCTTTGATTTGCTCCGAGCCTTCACAAATCAATGTTAGCTTGTCCCGATTTCTTTGGCCGTTTTGCATGATTTGACTTTATTGAACATGGCTTTGTCAAGGTTTTGTAGAGGATGTCCTTGGTTACATTGTCCAGGATGTATCTTTTCCATCATCATTTGTCCATTCCGCTCTTGGTTTTTCAACCATGGTCAAGCCCGGAGTAACATCCTTTCCTTCGCTCCAGCCTTCTTTCTTACAACAGAAACTACCTTTTAAGATAGTAATACG